>JARHVA010002475.1:755000-1097500 GCA_037957365.1 Torreya grandis | reverse complement strand
GTGTGCATAGGTAAGAATCATGTGGAGTCTATTAGCAAGCTATGAAAAGTAATTTTTAATTATGGGATAGATGGTACACCATATAAATGTTGTTCATATATGGGAAAGATCAATAAGACCTTAGGTGGATAATTTTCTAGATATGATGAGAGATATGCAAGCAAGGTTGGAAGCCATGGAATTTTCTTGATGGAGAATTTCTCATGTTGATGACATGATTTAAGATGAGGATGAATAATCTTAAGAAATTGGGATATAGGATATGCATAATGTTGCTAAGATAATATTTCTCAGAACTATAGCAAGACCTAGTAGCAAACTAAAAATGGATATACTTTGATACAATGGTAGCTTGAATCCCAAAGAACTTATGGACTGGTTAATGGAAATGGATAAATAATTTGATTATGAGTCTATGGAAGAGCATAGTAAAGTTAAATTTATGTGAAAAAATCCTAAAGGTCATGCCTCAAATTAATAGGATAATGTACATTCTAAAAGATAGTATAAGAATAAGGAGAAAATTAAGTCATGGGATAGGATGGTAGAAATGTTAAAGGCAAAATGTTTGCCCACAAATTATAAACTGAATCTATTATAAAAATTATATAATTTGAGGTAGAAATATATGAGTATTATGGACTATAATGAAGAATTATATAGGATCACAATAAGAGTGGGACATGGTGAAGATGATCATGATAAAGTGGTGAGTTATGTGAATGGACTACATTTTTTTTTTCAAGATGAAATGAGATTGTTGAACCTATGAACCATAGAAGAAGCCTATAAAATTGCATTGAAGGTAGAGGAAAACATGGAAAAGACGAAACATGTAAACTCTAGAGGTAGAGGATGGTCTTAAATAGGATGACGACATATGGTGGTGGAAGATATCAACAAAATAATGGTAGAAAAGTGAGTAATTTAAAAAATTAGAACTATGTCATAAGAGGAAGATAATTTTCAAGAGGGATAGGTTCATATGGACAAGCTAGAGGCATAAGATTTCATGGTAAGTTTTTTGACTACAATAAGTATGATTGTCATGAGTGGGAATATTATCTCAAAAACCCTTTGAACAATGGTAAAATAGATAGAGGCACAACTCATATCACTTTTGGAGATAAAGAGAGTGTTAAGTATCCAAGTCATATGAAATAACTAGAAGAGGGAGAGGCTATGTTGATGAAAAGAGTGTTGTTAAAATTATCCAAGGAGGTGAGTGAACCATCACAATGGAAGATTTTTGTTAACGACTAATTGAAAATTTAGAGGTAAGTATTGTAAAGTTGTAATTTATTGTAGTATTAATGATAACTTGGTCTCTCAATAAATAGTAAAAAAACTTGGGTTGATACATATAGCACATCCTACACCATACAAAGTTTCTTTTTTGCTTAAGGGGAATCATGTGCTTGTGAATGAGTAGTTTGTGATGAAATTTTCAATTGGTTTGTCTAAGGACAAGGTTTTATGTGATATCATGCCCATGGGTGTGTGTCATGTGCTATTGGGAATGACATAGAAATTTGATAGGATATTTATGCATGATGGAGAGAAAACGCATACTATCACAAAGGATGGCAAAAAATTCACATTGAATCCATTGAAAGAAAATGGAGATGAGGTGGATAGTAGTTCAAAGGTCATGTAAGTATAAAATAAAGATTTATTGAAGGTGGATAAAGAGGAAGAGATATGTTTTGCATTGATTTATAAAACATTTAAAGTTGTGACATCCACTGCGTTAATTGATTTACCCATTGAAATTCAAAATGTGTTGAGTAACTATGTTGACATTATGACAATTGAGTTATTAAATAGACTGTTACCTATAAATAGTATTATTCATAATATGAAACTGATTACCAAAGTGATTTTGGATAAAAATTCATCCTATAGGTTAACCCCAATGGATAATGAAAAGCTAATGAAGCAAGTGTAGGAGTTGATCAAGAAGGGTTTGATATGTGAGAGTCTAAGACCATGTGTAATTCTAGTTGTTTTAGCACCAAATAAATGTGGGGAATGGAGAAAGTGTACATATTCACATGAAATAAATAGGATCACCATTATTTAATGGTTTCCATTACCATTAATGAATGACTTAATGGACTGTTTGAGTGGAGAAAGATACTTCAACAAGATTTATTTGAAGAGCAGGTATCATCAAATTTGCATATGAGAAGGAGATGAGTGGAATATTGCATTCAAAATGAATGATGATTTATACAAATGGATGGTCATGAAATTTAGATTGTTGAATTCTCCAAGTATGTTCATGAGACTCATGAACGAAGTGCTGACACCATTCACAGGTTAGTTTTTTATTGTCTATTTGGATGATATTTTGATTTTTAGTCATTCCAATGAAGAGCATTTGTATAATTTGAAGTTGGTGTTGGATAATTTAAAATAAGATCAACTATTTGTAAATCTAAAAAAAATTAGTTTCATGCAAGAAAATTTGATATACTTCGGGTTTGTGATCTCAATAGAAGGTTTGAATATGGATCCTAAGAAGGTGAGAGTGATTATTAATTGGCCTTTGCTAAAGATCATGTTTGAGGCAAGGAGTTTCCATGGGTCAGCTGGTTTCTAAAGGAAATAGATTATAAATTTCAATGGTATATGTGCACCCATAATGGAGACTATGAAGGGAAACAAGAAGAAGTTTTAGTGGACTATTATAGTAGAAGAAAGGTTTCAATTTTTAAATAAAATTTGATGGAATAACTAGTGTTATCCTTACCAAATTTTGCAAAGGTGTTTCAAGTTTATTTTGATGCAATAAAAATAGCCATAAGAGTGGTGATAAGTGAATAAGGTAAGCCCATTACCTATTTTAATGAGAAATTTAATGAATTAAAAAGTAAGTACTTGGTTATGACCAATAATTCTACACAATGGTGCAAGATCTCAATAAGTGGTGGCATTGATTGTTACCAAATCAATTCATATTATACATGAACAATCATGCTTTACAATTGATAAATATCAAAGGTATGCTAAATCAATGCCACATGAAGTGGGTAGAGTTTCTTAAAAAATATTATTTTCTCTTGAATCATAAGAGTGTAAATTCTAATAAGGTAACAAATGCCTTGAGTAGGTGAGATCTTATAGTGAATGAGATGATAGTAGAGGTCATTGGATTTGAATCCATGATAAAGTTGTATGAGGAAGACTCAAATTTATGAGATTCATGGGCAGCATATAGGAACCCAAAGGATGTGGATAGTAATATAATATGGTATCTTGTTCAAGGGATGATAGTTGTGCATACAACATGGTTACATGAGAGAGAACTTGTTAAAAGAGAAGTATAGCATAGGAACTTTTGGTCATTTTAGATATGAAAAGATGTTGGCACAACTAAATGAGAGATACTATTGTCCATAGATGGGCTTGGATGTTAATAAAATTGTGCATCAATGTAGATTTTATCAACATACTAAAAGAATAAGTTGTAATGATGGTTTATATCAGCCATTTCCCATTATGGATAGACCATGGGATGCTTTAAGTATAGATTTTGTTCTTATTTTTCCAACAACATAGTGATTTAATGATTCTATCTTTTTTATTGTGGATATATTTTCAAAGATGGCTCACTTTTTGTCTTTTAGGAAGATTAGTGATGCCACCCATATAGATAATTTATTCTTTCAAGAGATTGTGAGGTTGCATGGATTACCTTAGAGTATTGCCTTGGATAGAGACACCTTGTTTATTGGACAATTCTAGAGGACACTTTAGAATAAGTTGGGAGCTAGATTAGACTTCAATTCAACCTATCACCCTAAAATCAATGGACAAATGGAGGTGGTCAACAAGAGTCTAGGAAAATTTTTGAGATGTTTGGTTGGTAATAATCCCAAATAGTGGGACTTTAGTTTGGAAAAAGCTAAATTTACATACAATGATTCAGTCAATCAGAGTATATGCATGAATCCTTTTTAGATTGTGTATGCGATCAACCCTAGATAGGTATGTGAGTTGATAAGTACAACTAAGATGATTAGAAAAAGTGTAGAGGGTGAATACTATGCTCAAGATATACATTAGGTACATCAATAAGTCAAGAAATGACTTGAATAGAATGCTATAAAATACAAACATGTCAATTTTCATAAAAAAGAGGTGAATTTTGAATTTGGGGACTTGGTCTTGGCACTTTCAAGTAAGGAGAGGTTTTCAAAAGGAAAATATAACAAGATAAATTGGAAAAATATTGGACCTTGAATAATCTTGAAGAAGTTCTCAATAAATGCATATGACATAGAGTTTTAAGATAGAGTAAGAATCTCACCTATATTCAATGTAGTTGATTTTTACCTATATGGGGAATGAGAAATAAGTGATATCATGGATTTTTTAGATAAGGATTGGAATGAGAAGCTACCCTAAGTAGCTAAGGAAGAAATGGAAGTTATTTTAGACATTAAAATTTTAAATAAGACATGAGGCTATGAGTACTATGAGTCCCTAGTTAAGTGTAAGGGTAGATAAGATGAAGATGTAAATTGGATGAATGCATCCAAGGTTACCATGAATAGAAAATCACTATAGAATCTCATTGTAAGTTCATGATTGATAGCTTGTAGTACTTTTCATTTACCATGGGTATCTGATATAAGAGCATCCATGGTGGATAGGTTATATTATATCACCAAAAATAGAGTGAGTTTTCTTTCCATTTGCTTTTCTTTCCTTTTTGGTTGTGGCATGCTTTGTTAGAGGATTCATTTGGTTCAAAACATTTAGACATTAAAAAAAATATCGAACACTTTGAAATGTTTTGTAAGAGGATTTATTCTCAAAAATAAGTTGTCTTAAAACTAATTTATGGATGACCTTGAGTGCATTTTTCATGATGCAATGAGTTTTATCAAAATGACTCTGTCTTCATGATAGTTGCAAACAATATGTTATTTTTGAGTAGTGCATATTTGGTTTAAATGTTGAGAAAGCTACAAGATTTTTGGTTGTTATAAACAAGAATATGTAACTCAGGATCTATGAAGCATCAAACAATGTCAATGAATGCCCAAGAAATGTAGAAGTTTGGAATTTAGGGCAGAACAAGTCAAAACAAGAACAACTTCATTACAATGATGGAAGCTTTTGTTCAAATCCTTTAATAATTAGAAACTATTAACACCAATGAAATAAATCACATATAAAATCTTGAAAACATTCATACACAAACCATGACATATAGTGGGGATTCAAAAATAGCTATATCTCATATGCATTCTCAATAAAGAGCTTACAAAGGGGATGTTTGAGATTGTGGATTAGTTAAAAAATGTAACATGCTTATGAATGAATGGGTTGTGGTCATTGTGGCTCATGTATTGAATAAAGTGTGGCCTATTAAGTTTGTTTTGATACCTTAATAGACCTAAATACATGGTATCCAACTCTTTGTCAAAGCTACCAAGGTGGACATATACCATTAGATAACTCTTGGTCTTCTCTTGGAAATGGTTTTGTAGTTGGAATGATTAGGGAGTGGAAGGGATGGATATTCCATGATCATTTGGGATGCAGATAACATTAAATACATAAATAAAGAGAGGGGGAAGGGGGGCATAGAGGAGGATACATAAAAGCACTAGAATTGTCTTTGTTTATGTTTCTTGGTTTGAGAAGACATAGGATAAAAATAGAATTGTCTTTGTTTATGGTTCTTGTTGTGAGAAGATTATGTTGATACTTGTTAGAATTCAGAATACTTTTCAATGGTAATTTGATCATTTACTTTTTGTTTTATGTATATAGTAAGCCATGTTGTGACATGTATTGAAGTTTAACTCAATGAGATAATGATATATATTTTATCTACATTTGTGTGTACCAAATGTTTGCTAAAATGTATTGGATGTCACTTCAAATGTTGAGACCCCTACAATCTAGGAGATAATGGCAAGTTTTAATTGGCCTCCTAGTCCTTATGCTTACATTAATGTCTCTCACATGTAGTGCTTGTGCATGCCTTGTTAGTTAATCATATCTTACATAGTGATAATGATATGCCCTTATACTAATGTGTGTCATTGATATATATCAATGGTGTATACTATTTATTTGTTATATACTCCATTGATTTCATTACTCTTTTACATGATTGGCTTATTTGTGATTGATTATTTTGTGGCCCTTAGACTTACTTGATGTGACATCCTTGATGTCCCTTGTTTAAAACATTTTTATGTCCCCCTTATGTGTGTCCCTTGGCTTTGATTGTTATGACACATTATGTCCCTTTTATGTGGCCCTCAGCCTTATGTGTGAGACTAACACTTATTCTTATTGAGATTTAATATTTAGTGGTGCCATGGTTCACATCATACATTGTTACTACATAGTTTTATTCAGATACACTCCTACTATGAATTTCATTGATACATTTATTTAGACATTAAAATTACATGCCTTGTGTTACACATGTTACATACATGCCTTGATCAATATGTAAATTACTATGATGACATATTATCTATGTGAAACATGATATTACATGATGTTATAGCCTTGTGTTACACATGTTACATACATGCCTTGATCAATATGTAAATTACTATGATGACATATTCTCTATGTGAAACATGGTATTACATGATGTTATATTTATACATGACATGATATAATTGACTCTTATTTCAAGATGAGTGGCTTACAAGAAACATCCCTCCTATAAAAATGGAGGCATTAAAATGGGAATATCATAGAGACATAAGCCTCTATGAGAAAAACCACAAATCTTAGTACATAATTAAAATATTTTAGAGATTTGGAATAGTTCAGATACGTGACATATATTTTCACATTGATACAGATCACATGAGAATATACCATACATATACACTCACTTATATACACTTGAGCATAGATTCATACATAATTGGGTGCATATACATAGGCATATGCACATAGTTTATAGGAATTTAATTATAGGTCTCCACATACACATGTGTTTGAGATATATGTTCTTCAAATCATTATATAGGTGCATCACATTCTATATTTGTTGGTTCAGATTTAGGGGGCATGATATTAGTTCATGTACATATAAAAAACACAGCATAGTTGAATGGAAAATGGTTATTATTCCAAATCATACTTATCAAATTTGTGTTCATGATAGTGGTATAGACATGGTCAATTATTTTTCAATCATGCATTCTATTCTACATTAAGTGAAAGTACACAGTAAAAATTGTATTTATGATGGGGGCTTGAACACTGTTCATTCCCTTTTGATCATTTTTTTGTTTATATAGATCAAACTTGAGTGAAACATTGCAATGAAATCTATAATCCAATTTTAGTGGTTGATTATCTTTATTTGAGTGAATCTATTTGAATGGTTCTCTCATTTACTTGTATAGTTATTTGGGTTAATAAATTATGTACTCCTCTAAAAATTCATGAGGTTTTGGATACACATCTCCCTAACCCAAGATCTTGCATAGTTACATAATTTTTGGGTGCACAAACCCCAACTCGCCATGTGCTTCAACAAGGAAGCACAAGTTTCTCTAATTCTTAAACAAGAAAGCATCATCTCCAACAAGGTTTAAGGGAGACTTGATTTTCACTAACACAAAGGTGAACTCTAACCCTTGTTCTTTCAAAATTTCAAAAAATTAGTTTCAAATTAAAATAATCAGCCTAAGGACATTGACTACACATGAATGTGGGTTTTTCTATTGATTGACCTGTAAAATTAAATCTTCATACTAAAGACAAAGTGTATTTTACACATTCAACAATATTTTATCCTTTTACTCTAGAAATTATATTACTAGAATAAAAAGGGGAATTGGTAGATAATAAAATTTGGTCTTTGTTACTTGAAAATGATAATCTTGACACACATTAATATGCATAACTTGAGAACTCAAAAAATATCCTTATTATCTATTCTCTCACACTTATGTGTTATCTTATGATTCAATCCATTTGTTATCATGTTACCTGCCTACATTAATCTCATTATCTATTTGAAAACTACCAAATATCCTACATAGGCATATTTGTACTCTTAGATCAGTCTCCATGTACACATGTTAGTTCCACTAGACCTAGATAGTACTGCCAATTGATATTAATTGATCTAGTTGGAACCAACCTACTCCTAGAAATATTTTTTTTATAAAATCAAACCCATCATTAGGCTTGGCTTATCATTCTAAAAAGTTAGCAGTGTGATTAAATATTCAATTTGACCCATATAGAAACAAATCAAGGTCTCATTCAAAATAAATATGTGATTTATCCAAAACACATCTATATATTAGTATACATTGATTAAATCCACTCTATTATTCCAAAATTTAAAACCTATCACTAAGAAGACATAAGCCATGTCTGAAGTACTCTAAATACAAGTTAAAGTAAGAATTTTTAATTATAAAATCCAATCATTAGTTGCATACATATAGCGAAGGATAATATTGCACCATCATATTGGGTGGGAGAACTATGTGTGGTTTGATTTCCCTCCTTCAATTATTGGATATGTAAACAACATTCAATCTTCAAATAGAAGTGATTGGAGTCAAATTAACTTGTTACACTTTTCCCTATTTTTGTAATTTATTAGCCCTCACATGTACACCTAGGGTTTCAAGAGAATTATGTGCATCATAAACGTTTGGGATCACAAACACATAGAAAGAAAAGATAGTTGTAGATTTACATACAATCATTTTACCATGTTTTCCTATATGTCGGTACTAACTAACAAGTTAGTATCAATTGATGATACCCTGATCCTATAGATCTGACCCAATATAAACATCAAATTGGTTCCAGAACTGAATTAACTATAATCCTACTTATCCTTTATTTTCACTTCTATAACATAGTCACAAATAGATAATTACCAATAAAAGCAAAGTATCTTAATTTATTTGGTACTTTCTATATTTAGCATATACTATTTGTTAAATTAGAAGAATCATTTTTAGTCTTTAACATTCAGATGTATACTTGAACTTCATATATTAATACCTAAATCAATTATCAAAGTTATATCTTAATTAGATTAATCTTACCTATTAATAAAAATTAGGATAAACAAATTATAAGTAATAAAATATGAACACATTTTTTGATGCAAGGATTGTAAGGCCTGATTGAGCATTTTCATGAAAAAGGCTAAAAGAATATTATATTTATATATTTTATGTTGAGTTTCTAAAAAATTGTGAATCATGGGTTGTAAATAAAATTAGATGCATATACGGTGACCTACTATATAAAGGTACACATTTTTTAATTAAAAAATAGTTTGAATAATTATGTAATGTTTTATTCCATCAAGTTTAGTAATCTTACTTGTTGTTTAAAATATAAGATAGACATAAATGTGGGAAATAGATTCCCTATGATGAGATAGGAATAATCTAAATATGAGTTTTCCACAATTAGAGTGAAAAATTGTTGGGTGGTAAGTTTTATTTTACGACTTACTCATCTTATACACACGCGCGCGCGCGCGTGCACACACACACACACACACATTTTTAAAAGACATTCCTTTGCATTTTATGTTGGGGAAGCACCAAATCATCCAAGATTCTTAGTGGAAGAATGCTTATAATTATGAATAAGACTATTAAGACTACTGAGATTTTACTACTTACGACGACTCTTTTGGGCCCCAACCAACTTCAAGAAGTAGGGGTGTTGACATTGGGGATGATTGGAGAGGTGTGAGTGAGAATGATGGTTGGGGAGATGTTGGTGAGGGATGGGATAATGTAGCGAACCCTAATGTCATGTCTTGGGTCAATCATGACTTATATAATTTTTTTAAATTATATTCATGACTTTAACTTTATTATTATGTTTTTATATTATCATGTTTAATGTATTAATGTGTGGTTATATATTTAATTTTTATTTGCATTTAAATTTACTTAATGTGTGGTTATATATTTAATTTTTATTTGCATTTAAATTTACTTAAAAGTTCATCATTAGACTAGTTTTTCATTTTTACATTTAGTGTTACAATCAACATTAACATCATAACTATATAAATAATTATAATTTTATCATAAGTTAATGTTATTTTATAATTAATAATATTAAATAATTTTAATTAACTGAAAATAATTATTTTTTACTATAATTTAATTTTAATTTATAAAAAACTATCATTTTTTATATTATTTCATAAGTTAAAGTCAGATTAAAGTTTCATTCTAAGTCGACCTAGTGTCTCGCTTTAAGTTAGGTGTAGTATCACACTTTAATTTGGATATAGTGTCATACTTAAATTTACCTTTAACTTGGATGTAGTGTCATATTTTATGTCAAAATTATTATCCAACTTAAATTTGCCTTTAATAATAAATTTAAAGTAGCCTAAGTAATAGATTTAAAATCATCTTTGGTGTCAAACCTAAATTCAATTTAGTGACATATTTAAATTCACATATAGTGGAAGATTTAAAGTCACCTAAGAGATAGATTTAAAGTCACCTTGGTGACATTGGCTAACATCGCCCTAAGGATGGCTCTAACGACACCCTAGTGACAAATGCTAATGTAACCTAGGTGACATTAGTGTTTGTCTCTAGGGTAACATTTTATCCATCATTAGGGTGACTTAAATACAGTTTTTTAATTAGTGTAATATAATGACGAATATAATGACAGACTAAAAACACTTGGCCGACTTTAAATGTGACTTTAAGGATGACGTTTAGATTTCAAAATTTATTATTTTCTAACTTAAATATGTATTTAAGATGACTTTAAATCCAACTTAAAAATATCAAAATGTTGTACTAATACTTGAGAATAGTGATTTGCTAAAATTCGATTAGAATAAACTAAATCACTGAGATTTATTCCCCATTAACAACTTGTTTGTATAACTACTTAATTTTCCCATAATTTTATAATATTTTGTCAAATTTGAAATCATAATAATCATTTAAAACCAACTCTTTTTGTGTTTTCAAACTTAAGAGACATAATCTTATGCCACCTTTTTTTTTTTTGAGTTAAATAATTTTTTTTAATAAATTATTATAACTCTATTTCATTTTTATGTATATAAAGTAATTGAAATTTTTTTTCCTTACAATCATTGAATATATATATATATATATATATATATATATATATATATATCCTATTACCATGTTATGATTACTATTGTACATTAAAAATATATTTTATATTTCCTATTTTTAAGTGTGGAAAAAAGGATCATACCCTCGCAAGGACGACACCACTCCGCTTCTTATTCAAAACCACGTTGGCAACACGTCCATATATATTTACCACGTATTTGCATATCGTTCCTGAAGAACAGCCGTGGCAGACTTCTGTTCTCTTAATAATACAAAGCTTTCTTCCTGACGGCTCCGTTTTTAAGTGTTCGTACAGTTCTCGCGGGCCGCCATGATATATGTATTCAAAAGCTACTTTTATATTTATAAATATACTCCTATTGCCACAATTATAAAACAGAGTGAACGCCTTATTCATCACGAGTTGTTATATAAGTCAACTCCATTGAGACAAGTTGCAGCTGAGTTGAAGAATAAAATAATGTGTGTCTCTACAGTTAATAAAAGCAAACGCAAATACAGTAGCACAAGTACAGACAAGTGCTAAAAAGCAAAGGTATGCAGCTATGGAGTCTGAGACTAACTGTTTCTTTTATTATTAATTGAATGAAAACATTGCCTAACGAAAAAGAAGATTCAGATGATTTAAGTGATTATATTTCGGAAAATTATGAGTCGTAGAACGCACGCGCTGACTTGTCTATACAAGATATATATATATTTTTTAGTAAAGTAGGTCTACGTCGTAGGTGGGATAATATTTAATTCTCGGTTGACCCAATAAATTATTTTTGGTTAATAAAATGCCCGGACCTTAGGAGGTGTGTTTGACTAGCGGATATATATACACGTTAGATTGTAACTTCATTTATATTTAAGCCTAGGATTTGGATTTAGATTCTAAAGGCCATGGTGTCGTCAAAGGGGGATTTTCAGGCTGTGGAAGAAGAAAAGAAAGGTGGGTTTGTTGGGGTGAAACATATGACAGATGTGGGTTTGCAGAGACTTCCCAGCAACTATGTTCTGCCCGCAACTGAGCGTCCAAATATGAAACCGGTGGCTGTCATTCCAGGGAGACATTTGCCAGTCATAGATATTTCTGGTTTGGCAGGTGCCCGCCACTCTGAGGTTGTGGCTGCAATTGGCCAGGCTTGTCAAGAGATTGGATTCTTCCAGGTATAATAGGTAGTATAATCTTTGTGTTTTGGCACTCAAGCCGCCTCAACAGATTAGATTTAAAATGTGCAAACATAGAGGTTCGCACTTTGAATCTCTTGCATTGTATTTGTATTCAACATGAAGTTTCCCTGTATTTTGTACATATATATTTCTTATAACTTATAACTGTGTCTGCGGCAGTAACCTTTTACGTTGGTCTATGATGTCAGCAGTAACTATTCACATGGGTTTATGATGTCAGCTTATCAGAATTTCTCTTCAATTTAGATGTTTTTACCCGCATTATCAGCATTGGCCCACTTATTTTTATAAATCTAGTAGATGGGCATAGTGTTGCAAGGAGTTCCAGCTGCTCCTAAGGTTGTTATTTTAGACTTTAGTAAACGTGATGTTGTGGTTGTCTTTGCCCAGGTGGTTAACCACGGTGTGCCAGCATCCATGTCAAACGACATGATCAGATTGTCGTCAGACTTCTTCGAATTGCCTCTACCAGAAAGGAAGAAGTACATGTCTGATGACATGATGAGTCCGGTGAGATATGGTACCAGTTTCAATCGACTCAAGGATCAAGTCTTGTGTTGGAGAGATTTTCTGAAGCTCTACTGCCATTCCGCCCAAAAAATGGTTCATCTCTGGCCATCAAATCCTCCCGATTACAGGTCATTAAGCAAGCCAACCACCATTAATACAAAATCTAGTGGCTTCAATTGCGCCTGTTTAGCTCAAATTTCTCTGCATGTCATCTATTGAAATAATTGTTCATATGGATTGAAATAAATTTTGTGAACCTTATTGAAAAATGCAAATACTGCCAATAATGTTGATGCAGGCGTGTGGCATCAGCTTATAGCGAGGAGATGAGAGCAATGGCAGAGACACTGATGGCTGCAATTGTGGAAAGCCTGGGATTACCACAGAAATACGTAAAAAAAACCTGCAAGGAGGGCAGCCAAGTTATGGTTATTAACTGTTATCCGGCATGCCCCGAACCAGAGCTTACATTTGGCATGCCACCACATACAGACTACGGTTGCATGACAATACTTTTGCAGGACTCTGTGGGAGGCTTGGAGGTGCTTAAGGACGGCCATTGGGAAGGAGTTCAATCTATACCAAATTCTTTCATTATAAATATTGGGGATCATTTGGAGGTAACAATTCTTCTATGCTTTGAGCAGATGAGATGTAACTATTTTATCTGAGTCTCATAGATTGCATGATTTGTGTCCATCAGGTTGTGAGCAATGGAAAATACAAGAGCATAATGCACAGGGCAGTCGTAAACTCAGAGAAATCGAGAGTTTCTGTAGCCACTTTGCTGAGCATGCCTTTCGAGTCAAACATCGGCCCCGCACCTGAGCTGACTGATAAAGAGCACCCTCCACTGTACAGAGAGACTAATTTTGCGGAATTTATGAATCTCGTCACCACCAAATCATTCAAAGCAAGAGAATTGCTGGACTCACTCAAACTCGCTTGATTTGACGACTGTGTATTATCGCAAGGAATAATCAGTCTACTATTTCATGGAGGAATGGACCATCCATAAAGAGAGACAGAATCACTACTAGCTGTAAAATTATTGATTGTAATAAATTTCAGAATATATTTAATTCTGCCTATCCTTCACATCTGGTTTGTTGTACTTTTAAAGTATTTCTTTTCTTTTTTCCGATGATAAATTTAAGAGGCGACTTAAAACATGAATAATAATTATGGATGGCAGCTTCTCCATTGTTAATATCAAATAAGAATGTAAATTATGGACTAGTATTTTATTATCTTACTGGTCCAATGAATACTGAACGTTGTAATATATTCTATGCAAGCCAACAGCATGAGAATCATACAACAAAAGAAAGCGTGCACAACAAATTAGTATAAGAAATTTAGTATCTCCAGACGCTGCTTCCTCGTGGGGGACTGCTATTTCCAAATAAAGGTTGTATTACTAATCTCGATTTCCAATGTTAAATTTTGATATAAAGGTTAAATAATTATATATGTTTTAGATGAAGTCATAATTACTCTACATGTCGAAGACCAACTGGAACTGTAAGCTTATATAATAATAGCATGTGACAGTCAGAATATAATCAAATTAGAGGATAATAATTTGCATGCAGCCAAATCATACAACAAAAGGATTATATTAGCCGACATTTTTCCATTTGATTCTTCATATGTTATCTGGGAAAGTGATTTTACAACAAAATTTATTTATAAATATGTAATTAAGTTTAATTAAATGTTATTGAGTAAATTTATATTTAATAATTATATAAATAATAAAGAGAAGATTTTAAAAAGTATTTTGATTATCTTGAATTTTTAAAATAATAATAATTTTTTATATCATAATTTATATTTTTATAATAGAAATATGAATCTAAAAATATTATAATGATTTATATATTTCTTTAGAATTATATATTATATATTTTTAGTTATTATTGTTAAAAATGTAAATAATTGTGATTTTTTTTATATAATTAGATATATAATCATTTTTATTTATTTTTTACTTGTTTATATAATCATATTGTGCTTGTTTATATAGTCATATTATTTGATATATTTTTAATGTGAATTTTGTATCTACTTAGAATTTGATGTATTTCCCTTACTTTTCCTATCTACTTTATAATAATTACACCTATTCTTAGCTATTTTTAAGGGTTTAGATCATTATAACCACCATCATCAATTTTCAAGACTAACAAATTTCAATTATTCTTGGACATTGATTTTTGTTTTAAATGCCAAATCACCAATTGAATGTAATAGATATGTTGGAAAATAAACTTAACTCTACCATTTTTTTCTACATGATGTAACTAGTTGGAAGGATCTTCCTTATTTTCTTTTATTAAAGTTGATTGTTTTTTATTTTAAAACTTTGAAATTTTTTTGCATGAATTGAATCTTTGATTTATATTTTCTTTAATATTATATATTAAGAGTAGTGTGTGGTTAATTATTAATTATTGGGAAATAAGAATAAATATTTTTAATAAAGTAATAATTTTTATTTTTATTTTAATATTAATATTCTATTTTTATTTCATATAAGAGTTATATTTTTATTTAAAACTTTATTTTTAGCATATTATTTTGTATTCAAAAAATTTATGTATTTGTCATGTCCTTAAAATTAGTATTAGAGTCATTGAAGTTCTTCATGAAAGATTGTTAAACATTGTTTGTAAAATAAGATTTATGATAAAGCTTAGTTTATTTTTTGTTGAAACAAATTTATCAAGAAGAATGGTGTGTGTGATCAGTAGTAGTCTTACTCAATCCCATATTTTGTAATTCAATTGAAAGAGTTATGATTATTAGAGAATCAAGATAAAGACTTAATTTTGTTCTCAAGACTTATAATACTTGGTGGAGAATGGTTTTGTAGAACTTATAGATCATGCAACTTTGAATTCCCTAACACAAGCACAAAGGGATATTGTCAAAGAGTATATGAAGTAGGATGTGAGGGCATTATTTTTTATCCAACAAGTAATGGAAGAGTCGATTTTTAAAAGAGTTGTAGTAGCATCAAAGTCCAAACATGCGTGGAAAAATTTACAAAACTCATATCAAGGAACTAGCAAAATTAATGTAGTGAAATTATAAATGCTTTGAAGAAATTTTAAAAATATATAAATGAAAAACTTTGAGTCTATGAATGAATTCTTTAATCTTGCACTAAACATTTTGAATCAAATAAATTCTTTTGAAGACATGTTAGATGATCATAAAAATGTAAAAAATATTTTGATGAATCTTCCTGTCAGATTTGATCCAATTATTGTAGCTATCAAAGAATCAAAAGATTTATTGTAAGTTTAATTTGATGGGTTTATGGGTCATTTACAATATCATGAGTAAATGTTGAACATATAAACCACTTCCCCTATGGAAAATGTATTCAAAGCTAGCATTAGTAGAGGCACAAGAGGGGGAAAAATCAGTTATAGAGGATCAAGAGGATTTTCTAGAGGCAGGATTAACAACTATGATGAAGGAGGTAGATTGGGCAACTCTTGTGAAGAGAGAACAAATTCAAAATTCTTTGTAAGTAGAGGAAGAAAAGGTAGTAGCCATAATCATAATCATGATTTCCATGCACAAGATCAAAGGTTTGACAAATCTTAAATTTAATATCATTACTAAAATAAATTTGGTCATTATGCAAATAAATGTAGAAAGAAGAAATTTGACATGAATAGGTAGAATGCACACTTTCTAAATAAAATCAACCTAAAAATAAGAATAGTGATTCAATGTTCATTACTTATAATGTTGCATGAGAAATTTTAAAAGAAATGTCACTTTTAGATAGTTGTTACAGTAATCACATGAGTGGAAACAAGGACATGTTTGCAAACATAAATGAATTTAAACCTTGAGAAAGGAGAGAAAAGGCACTTATATATGTCTATTATTGTAGATGATCTTTTTTTATTATATATCACCTTAGTATTTTACACTTGGCAAACTTAAACCTTAGTTTTACTCTCTCCTTACTTCTGAAAGCCTTGCATATACTTTATCTTATGTCCATTTTCATATCTCTTAGTCCAATCAGTATTATATTGATGATATATACATTCTATCTTGTCCAAAATAATTAAAATGTACTTATCTTACACCTTTACAAGTTTTAAGCCTATACCTATTTTTTTAGTCCTTGGACGTTAATGTATAAGATAGATAGTAGCATTGAAGTTAATTTCATGTCCCAACACAAGTGTCTATTTTCCTAAAGCCATGCAATTTTAAAATGAAACACAATCCAATTGTTGGCTTAGGTGATTTAATGTGAGTTATTACTCAAAAGGGATTGATATAAATATAAGATCAATCATCATTCATTCTTCACCTAAAAAATATTGAAGAGACCAAAGCACTTATCAAAAAGCACTCTATCAATCATTCAATTCATCAAAGATTCACTATTTCCATATTATTCATAGGTAAAACACATATAAAAGTCTAAAGTACTAAAGGAGTAACCTAAAGGCCCAATTTGCTAAGTTACAAGTTATGTCACTGGTGTACTTGTTTTGCACACATTACATGATTCATAAAAAATTTAGCACATAGGGGAGAATTACATGAGTCTAAGGCCCTATTCTGGAGTATTTACTATGTAGGTAGTCCCTTTGATAGTGGGGTCTTTGGAGTCATCTCAACATTGTGTGCCCACTAACCCAGTTTTCTCCAAGGTCACATTGAAGATTTAAAGCTAAGGTTTTTCCATTTCACAAGGATCAATTGTCCTTGACCCAGATTTGAATGCACCAGAGTAAAGGTGAAGTAAAACCCAAAAGCATCTAGGTGGTCACACCCTATTTCACCAGATATTTTGTATAGGACACTATTGTCAGACTTAAATAATAGAATTGATACAACCATCCATGGCTAATGTAATTGTCTAGATAGCCAGAGGCACAGATCCAAAACTTTCTTCACACCTACTTATAACCTATTCCATATCTATAATTGCATTAGCACCATAACAAGCTAATTACTTTTTTTCTTTATCATTTATATATCTATCCTAGTTGTACTTTCCATATTTAGACTATGTCAACATAATAAATTTAGTGTATGCTTATATCTATGTTTAAAATTTAATTAGCTTGTTATAGATCTGATTATTACCATTGTGACATTTAATTTATATATTATTAACCCTAAGATTAAAGTGAAAATAAAACATTATTTCATTTTAGGGTTAAATATTTGGTGCACATAATCTTTAAACATCAAACCCTAGGTCACTTAGGGTTTTCTAAATTTTCTTTAATTGATTTATGAGTATTGTACTTTATTGAAAAAAATTAATTTTTTCATTTGTCAAGCAATGGAAAATGTTAGTACAAAAACCCAAATCCAAATAGAAGATCAAGAAGTATTGGTTTCTCAAATCAATAATAAAAATGGCTTAATGGATGCATTTTTGTTTATTACAAGAGATGAAATAAGTAAACATGATAAACCTAAGGATGCCTCACCTAGTAATGATCAATCCTTAGAAGGTACATAACTCAGCCCACACTTATGATCCCACATTCATCTAATGGGGGCATAGATTATGTGTTTAAAAATTTGTTCCCTAAAACTACTATTGATACATCTATTATGGAATTACCCATTATTTCAACACAAATACTAGTTTCAATGCATATTGATACTTTAAAAATGTTTTTATCCCCTTTGGTGACTTCTCAACTTGTTAATCTAACTCCCATTGGGCTTAAAATTCAATCATTCCTTCAAGTTATAAAAATATTAGAAGATAAGATTAAAAACATTGAACAAAAATATTTAAAATCTCCTCATGTTATAGATTCAAAATATGTGTTACATAAACCTCTTGCACTTGAAATCTCTTTTCATCCTTTTCCGACTATATTTGTTGTACCTAAGTTCAAATTTTATGATGGCAAGCCTGATCTTGAACAACATATTCGAACCTTCAATGTGGCATGCCGTGACTATGCTTCCAATGATAAAATTTTGACCAAATTATTCCCAAGAAGTCTCAGGGACTATGATTTGAGGTGGTTCTATGATCTACCTCTCCAATCCATAAAATCATTTAAACCTCTTTCAAACCAGGCTCTAGCACACTTTTTCATTAAAATTTCCAAAAAGGTTTCCTATGCCCAAATTGCTAAAATCAAATAAGTAAATAATGAACCTATCAATGAATATGTTTTGAGATATAATACAATGCTATCCAAAATGACCAATCCTATGGTAGACAAAGAGTTACAATATATATTCAAGAAAAGTTTGTTTTCTCCTTTACATGAATCCATTATCTTTAAGAAGTTTCAAACTTTTGACGACTTATGACATGTCGTACAAGACCATTAATAAGTTCAAGTATGTAGCAAACACACTAGTTGCATCTATATTTAGTAAAAAAAACTCCATTAAACCAAGTTATAAGGTAAAATATCTTGAGCCTAAAAACAAAACAATTACCACGGTTAACATAGTTGCATAAAAACCTAATCGACTTATCTTATCTAATGCACCAAGTAGACAATTTACATGTTTATGAGTCCTCAAATTTATTAATCCCAAATTTAATAGAGCGTCAGCTTATATCTCTCCCTCATCCTATTTAGGTTCATATAAGTCAACCTCTACTCAAAGGATATGATGTGAATGCTTATTTTGAATATCATCAAGGACTAGGACATTCTATGAGTATATTTTTTACCTTGAATCAAAAGATAAAGATCTTATCAATGACCAAAAACTTTTATTCGAGGATCCTTCAAAGGAATTGTTGACCAAATTTGATCCTACAAGTCAAATTGGGACCCCTATAGGTAAAATAATGATCTTTATAGGCTTGTATGGGGTTTTAAATTATTTCATAAGGTGTATTATAGGTTATTTTATGTCATTATATATCATATTATCCTTGGTCATTAGTCATTTTGGGGGTTAAAATAAGGCATTAAATGAGTTGTACAACCTCCTTGGGATGTGTGAATGTGTAAAAAGGGTGATGTCACATGAAATGTGTCCTATTATCCATTAATAAACTATTCAAAACTAAAAAGTGATAGGTTCTTCAGAAGAAAGGGTAGTTTTCTTTAAAAAGGGAAGAGTTTGGCACTTGTATGGTCCATAAGGGAGTGTGCCACATGGGGTAGGGTCATTAGATGACTCTTCAGCTTCCTCAGACCCATTTACATTATTTAAGTACTTTTTAAGTGTCAAAATTGAGCTAAAACCATTTTACTCCTTCATCCTTATATGCACACATAACTAGTTAGCAGGTTTGTACTTGGTATAACCAATAGGGGAGGTTTCAGGAAAATACTCTTGGGGGTGTTTTTTATACTTATTAAAATTCCATTTGATATTTTTTGTAGATGAATGGTGACCTATACTTTATGAACCATTCCGAAAAAGTTGATCTATTTAATTTGCTTGCTAATATATGCACCTTGTAGGTTTTGCTCTTGTTTAGATGATTTCGTACAATCTAGTTACTAAGTTTGATTACATAGGATGTTGAATATATCCTATAATGTTTTAAATTATTTATTTCATGTTCCAAGGTGTTTTTATGAGAAAATCATCTCAATTTTGTAGATTACTCTCATTTGAGATGACAGGGTTATTTACACCATTTTCAGATCTTCATGCTTTGACAATGACTTTAGAGGGTTATGATATGTATTTTTCCATGTTTTAAATGTGACATTTATTTTTTTTACCTTCTAAATCTCATTATCCAATAAATTCTCCATGAGGGTGTAGTCATAACTAGCATACAGTCAGTTATATGACTGTCATTTATAGTCAGTAAGATTAACTATGCAAGATTATAATCACGTCCATGGAGTCATAAGGAGTTTTAAAATGTTGATACATCTATTTGAGACATGTAAAAGTGATTGAGATTCCAAAAATTGCACTAGGAGGAAGGAACTATTGCAATCATGTACAATATTTACACATAGTCTCTATTGGCATGACACTATATGAGTTTACAGAGGTTTTCAAATGTTGAAACATAGTGTGTAAAATTTCCTCAAGCTTTTTTATATAATCATCTATTGTTTAATACCTTTGACATAGCTTGGATTTGGTCATAAGGTAAAATTCATTATACCTCTACTTATACCATTTTACATATATTGCCTGCATGTGAAAATACCCACCTATAGGTGGCATCACAGAGTTATGAAGGTCCTTTTTATGGAGAATTTAGAGTATAGTAGAACTTCCTTGGGAGTCCTAGTATGAGATTTAGGCCATGGAAAACCTTTTGGAGTGTAAAAGTGGTAGTTTAAAGTGTGGATCACATTTTAGGGGCAAATGACAGTATTTAGGGATCTTTTCCCTAAAAATATAGAATATAGGCCTAAGGTCATTTTGGTAGACTCATAAAACAAGGTTTTAAATGACTTTTAAAGAATCTAATGGCCTTTTATTGAAGCCTCTACATATAATATTAAATTTGAAAAATATGGAAGGAAGGTAACTTAGGGAAGATGGTTATTAGAGGGCCTAAATTCACACTTTTATGCACTATTTCTAGGTAGTAAAATCTATAAAACCTTGAGCTCCAAGTAGATCTCTTTCCCTTAGGTTGCAAAACTTGACCATACGTTCGTGATAGAATGGTTGTAGATGATGAAGAAATAATTCATGATTTGAAGGTGATCTAAAGAGTTAGAATTGTATGTTTTGGACCATATGTACACCTATAGGGGTCCCTTCATTTGAAATATTCTCCTACAACCAACTGTAGATGGCTATGAGAAGCAATGAACAAAAATAGTGATGTTTCTTGGTGTTGGATGAGTCTAATCATTGTTAAAATAACATGAAATATGAAAGAAAGGTTTTAGATATGGTCTCAAGGCCTAGAACATACATTTTCACCTACAAGCGCCTTACCTATAGACTATTCATCCATAGTTGACTCTCAACTCTCACATTATTCATAACAAAGACTTAGGTATGAAGGTACCATATTTGATAATAGAAAATGAATACAAATGGGATAATAGGAATTACAAGGAACATGTGGCATAACCTTAAAAAGATAATTTCAATTTATAGGTCTTTTTACCTCAAAAAGTCAACTATTATTTACTGTTACAAGCAGTAAGTGGGAAAGTGGTGTTTTCAATATGTATACAGTTCAACTATGAGATAAATGAATGAAAAAAAGTACCAAATGATTAAAATTGACTTAAGGGTGTTGTAAAAATTGTCTTTGAGGATAATTTATGTAGGGTAACCTACAATTATAGTACCCTAAGGAAGAACATAGTTAGAGATCATACACAATCTAGGCCAATCAAATTAGAGGGTGAGCAAAGCAAAGCTTGAGAAGAGCCTAATGATAAATGTGTTTGAAAGACATATATAATTATGTATTTAATCTAATTAAATCCTCATAATATGGTAACAAATAGGGAAGGAGATCTAAACAAGCAAGATATAATACATACCAAGAATCTTGAATATCAGTCCACTCCACCGAAGGTTTGTCTTGGTTTTTTGAGAAGTTTAGAGGTCAGATGACCTAAAAAAGAGCTCAATAATTTTAAAAAGCATATATATGACTTATATATTCTAATTAAATACTTGTTTTATCTAGGAAAATAGGGCAAGTTTCCTTTATTTTATCTCAGATAGAGGGCACTCCCCTTGAGCATAAATCATGCAGTCCTTAAGATGGGAGATGAAGGATGAACTAAGAGTTGTTTTGACATTGTAGAGAGATGTAGGAAGATGTAATAAACCTAATAAAATTTTATAACATTTATGATGAGGATGAATATCAATAGGTATCACAAAACCTTAAGTATGCAAGTAGGCCTGTCAAGCATAGTTTAGGCCTAAAGCCAAATAGAGAACCATTTTCACTTCTAGTATGGCATGAACATTTTAATGGATTAGAACATGTATATGGGAAAGAAAATTATATAAGATATTGTGATGCAAGTAATCCATCAAAAATTCATTTTGGGCTTTAAGACAACTCAGGGCTATTAGGCAAGGTTTAGGACTAGAGTTCAAATGAGAGGTCACCTTCAATTATAGCATGAGATAAGATTTATAACCAGTTGGAAAATGTTTATAAGATGAATTTGGAGGTGTTAAATATTTTTAAGTGCATGATAAACCACAAGGAAATCCAATTTGGCTTAGAGCTACATCAGACTTGTGCAAAATGTGAAAACAAGCTCAATAGGTTAGTTTTGAATGCTCATATCTTCTCTAAGTATGTGCATGGAGGTCAAGGGAGTTTAAATAAGTTAGAAGGGGTATTGATATTTTATCTATTGGAATTGGTTTACATTTATAATTTCAATTATTTATGAACAAAGCTTAAGGGTAAAATGGCCTAAAACCCTCCTAAACCCTTAGTCTAGACCCGATGTAGAAGATGAAAGAGATAATGCACCAAAATGGCATAGTTTTCTTAGAAAAATGATTGGATGTTATATAAGACTTATTAAATATCCCCACCATTAGGATTAGTTGTACAAAAATGTATGGATAGAGTATAAAACAAGGTTTTATTGACTATTTTGTCTATTGTGTAGGTTATAGGAGGTTTCAAGAGATGAATCAAATTTGGAAGGAAGATTTTGACTTAAGATAAATCCAAATTTCCATTTCATGCCTTGGAAAAACTCCTAAGTATTTAAATATTAACTCTCATCTCATCCAGTCAAAATTGGCATAGCGAACATGATAGTGAGAAGTGTGAAAACTGCAAGTGGAAGTGATTTTAAGGTGTGCCTAATACCTATAAATCCATGTATGGTCTTAAAACATGTAATTCACCCAATTTTATATATTTTCATGAGAAATTGAAGCCAAATTTGAGGCCAAGTGTACAAGGTGTGGGAAATATGAGTTTTTTTACTACATATGGTGATGGCTCACTTCCAGAAGATTTTAGATGTTCAAAATTGTAACCAATGCATGGAGAGGCATGTATAAAACCCTTAAATCTCATTCAAAACATTATAATTGTACCTAATAAGTTTTGGGGCATTTAAATAGGGGTGAACGATGAAGGTAGTTACTTATGTAAAATGAGAACTTCTACACCACCTTTCAAGAGTATCATGACTTGGGGTGACACTTGTGCTTCTTGAATTTTCATGATAAATTTCACATTCAATTATCATGTACATGTAACTCATTTTATTATCTTGAAAACTATCCTTGTGACCTTTGGACTTCTCTCTTATCATCTCTCTCTCTCTCAAGTTCTATAAGAATTAACCATTTTGGCCTTTGTAAATTATGTTCCACTTGAGTATGCAAAATCCCTTCTCATTAGCATACCAAGGATAAATAAAGACTACTAATTTTTACCTCTTCCATAAATTTTCATAGTGTGTTCACTTGGATGATTGATTTTTCTTAGTGATGACTTGTTGTTTTCTTAGCATTGTTGTTTCATTATCTTACATATTTTTAGTTAGAAAGTTTCTTCTTGTAGGTCATGTGAAGTGTTATATTGATGTGTCAAGGTTGAGTGAGTTATTCTATTAAAATAGTGACATCCTAAGCCTCTTGTCTAGTCTTCCTATCCTAAACATTAATCACAACCTCATAATGAAATATTGATGTGATAAGATGCAGATTGGAGAAGTGTATGTTTGGTTAGTCCCTTGTTCTCATGTGAAACATGTAGCTAGTTGGTATTCATCAACTAGTTTTGTGTATCACCTCATTTAAGATAGTTTAATTTTAGTTTTCTTTCCCTTTTCCCTTATAAGCATAGGTATATTAGTATTCTACAAGTGGCACATCGAGGGAGTAAGCCCTATCTACAAATTCACCTCATTCTTAGGCTACCCACAACCTAGAGGTGTTTCAATTGTGCCACTTAGATGAGGATACCTGAGACATCTCATCAAAGGGCACAAATCCAAGTGATAATAGTTTTTGGCATGCTCAGTGGGACTAGTAGTCTAAGAATTTGAAAGATTTTTATTTTTGTCTTTTAACACATCAGCCTTTGGAGGCATCTATCTAAACATCAATTGCAACTCTGAGATTACATTAGATGGTCAAGAAGCCTACGTATTCCTTTTAAATATTTTTGATAATAATTCTTTGTCTTCTTATTTCCTAATGAATTTCCATGGCTGAATTTGTTGTTGAGTATTATTTTACACAAGTTGGTGAGGTTTATCAAGTTTATGGCATTTATTATCATCCTTGTCATGATCCTTACCAGATCTAATATGATCTTTACCAGCTATAATATGATCCTTACCAGTCTGGTCATGAGTTGTATTAGTTGTATAACCAACCTTCTCAATATATTGCTCTTCCTAGTCAACCTAGTCACTTCTCAAATCAATCCATTTCCACTTTCAAACAAAATCTCTTAGGCTATGAAAGGTACATGATAGATCTTGAAACACAAAGGAGATATGGTCTATATATTCCTAGTCATCTTATTCATAAGGTGAGAGATGCATTAGATATGGTTAAAAAATATAGGGCACCTATTGAGAGAGAAAATTGACAAAGGCTTGCAAGTGAGATACTAGATGTAGGTGGCTTGATTACATCATTGGAAGATAAGTTAATATTTTAATAGGAAAAGCCTCACTAAGTCTATCAGCCCTCATATCTACCTCCCCAAGAGTGTTATTAGTCCTACTTGACCCCTACTTATGATCCCAATCAAGCTTTTCAAAGTCATCCTTTTCCCAATCAGTTGGAAGAGAGAGTTAGTAAGACAAACCTTTTTTTGAAGCAAATATTGATAGGCAGATTGAGTTGAACAATAATCAGATGAATTAGTCCATCTCATTAGCAAAGGAAGTGGAATATAATATCTCATTTCCCTCTCCCATTACATTTCCACCTCAAGAAGAGACTCCTAGATATGAAATCCTAAGTTAGAGACAAGGTGGAGAATCCAAGCCTAAAGAGATCCCAAGTTTCTTAGACACTTCATTCACTCCTCAAATTGAATCACCATATCAAGAAGAGACTCCTAATCCTAACATACTAATATGTAATAAGATAGTCAAATCATGGGGAAAGATTAAGGTTAGAATACTTGATAAGGAGTGTGAAGTTGAGAAAGATCTTGATCCTATGTAAGTCCCTCCCACCCTTCCTCAAGAGACCTCTTGTGTTCCATGTCAGCCCTATTTTACTCCTTATCCTCATGAAGATGCCTATAAAATTCAATATAAGTGTTTCTAAGAGAACCTATCCAATAAAATTGAAGAGTTAGAGTCAATAATCAAAGTGTTGAGTAAAGGTGTGATGGAAGTTTTAGAGCCAAAATAAGATCCTGTGCCTAAACACACCCCATATGGCCCTCCTCAAGAGAGTAATCATTATGAATCAGATGTAAATGAAGTGATTATCAAATGTAAGGAAGAAAAACAAGCTATTTTAACCCAAGCTCTACCTCCCCTTCTTCAAGAGCTTCCAAATGGATCTCCTACAATTCATTTTTAATCTGATTTTGAGTCCTATGTTCCACCTCCACTAACTATTTCATCTTTTCCTCACCCCATCACCCTTTCCCTTGATGGACCTATTGTATTGGAACTTAAATATGATTATTTGGTTAAGTAAAATTTATAACTCATGCTTGAAGAAAGTGTAGCTCCTTGGCAACCTCATTGGGCTAAGTCACTTGATTTCAAGATGCCTAGTCTTAACATCACCAAGAAGGAGAAGGAGATTGAAGATCTTGAAACCCTAGAGAATAAAATTCAAGTTATGATAGCTAAGATACAACTTGAGATCCCTCAATAGGTTCTAAATACTGAGGAAGAGGTGAGTCTTCTTGTTGTGTTGATAATGAATAATGCCTTCCTTGTATCAAAGAAGAAATCTTGTATGAAGTCATTTTGGATTCTAACGAAGAGTAAGAAGGAGCTTATCTTGTTTTTCTCCTTCATGATGCTAATCAAAAATAATATGAGGACTTGTATTAGTAATTTTGAAACATTTGCAATGATTTTGAGTCTCTCAAAGGGTCTGCAACTTTCTTAAAGCTAATTGCAAGTGATGGTAAGCAAGATGACATTTTTCAAAATGTCATAAAAGAGCCAAAGAAAAGTTCACCTCAGCCTTTGGAGGTCAAAATAAGCTTCTATTGGCCTCAATATTTTAAAGAACAAGAAATTACTCCTCTTGAAGCCATGCCTACTAATAAGATGCAAGTTGATCATGAGATGAAGAGTGGGAAGCAATATGAGGTATGTGTTCAAGGCCAAGAGGAATACATCTACATTAGATACCTATTTGAAGATGGTATACTTGAGAGAATAATAAGTGAAGTGTGAAGTAATGGGTCTAATATTTCAAGTGTCTAATCCAAAGAGAAACATGCTTGGCACTATCATTCATCTCATGACAAAATAAATGCAAGGAAGTTTACTTTTGATCCTAGAAAGGGAGGTATGATTGATTTTTAGTTGTATATAGTGGTTTATTTTTTTTATTTCCCTATGTGATTTGAGCACATGTGTGTGTATTGTTAGTTGGTTTGCTTTTTTTTGTGTGTGTCCTTTGTTTTGTGTGGTTGAGGTAGTCAAGTGGTCTTATCTTGATCAAAGTTTATTGTCAATGGTCAAAGTCTTCTTGTTTAGTTTTAGAATTTGGATGACTCCCTAAGCCCATTATACTGATAAGTTTATTGGTCTAGTTAGCATAGCAGGCATGCTACCCCTATGAGTCACCAATTTGTTGACCAAATTTGACCCTGCAGGTTAAATTGGGACCCCTATAGGTAAAAAATTGATCTTTAAAGGTTTATATGGAATTTAATATTATATCATAATGTGTATTATAGGTTATTTCATATTAGCCTTGGCCATTAGTCATTTTAATCTTTGTCTTTTTGAGTCATTTTGGGGGGTCAAAATAGGGAATTAAATGAGTTATACATCCTCATTAAGAAGTGTGAAGGTGTAAAAAAGGTGATGTCACATGACATGTGTCCTATTATGCCTTAATCAACTATTCATAATTGAAAAGTGATAAGTTTTTCAAAAGAAAGGGTAGTTTTCTTGAAAACAGGAAGAGTTTGGCACTTATATGACCCATAAGGGAGTGTGACATGTGGAATAATGTCATTGATGAGGCCACAAATTTATTACTTTTATAGCCTCATCCATACTTAATATTTTTATTTTTTCATGCAAATTGTATAACTATCTATGAATTATGCAAATGAATAAATGAAGTTATGATTTTGTATGTACATTGAAATATATATTGTATGTTATGAATTATTGATACTTTTACTTGATTGAATTATATTGTGACTTTATTTAACAAGCATTTAAAGGGTCATGTAAGGCTATAGAATCTTGTTAGGCCATAGACACTGTAGCCTTCCTACAAAAACTATAGGCTTCACTATAGGTTGTCTGCAACCATTGTAGATTGCCTATAGCAACTGTAGGCTTCACCTATAGGTTGCCTAAAACCACTAGAGACTGCTCATAGAAATTGTAGGCTTCACCTTCAGGTTGCCCATAGAAACTATAGTCTTCACCTATAGGTTTCTCATAGCCACTATGCAAAAGAGAGCTATTGTTGATCAAATCTTAAAGGCACATCCAACTGTCTTGGGAATCGAATGGTTGATTGGAAAGAATCATATATGTTGTATGGACTCCCTACATGCAAGTAAATATTGAATGTGCTGCCAAAGATGAAAAAGATAAGGATTATGAGAAGAGAGACAAATAGAGATGAAGTAACAAAATAGTATACCTTGTATTTAACCCAATCAAGCCTAAAACAAGTAACTTCAGTTACTAACCACTTGAAGGTTGATTGGGGTAGTTTCTAAAGTATTTGTATTTTTCCTAGTTTGGTGTCTTTAGTTACGAGTTAATAAAATGCCTTCTTTATTTAATGACAGAACCTAGATCAAATTAGGAGTTAGTTAATTTGAATAGATAATAGCAGACGTTTTGAAATTATAGCATTGCACTCTGAATATTGTAACTTTCTGTAGAAATCTTTAGTTGCTATAGAATTGAGTAATGAGAAGGTTGATTTTGTAAGAAGTTTTTAAATTCTCTCAGAGAAAGATTGGAACTTAGTTTTGAATGAGGAAGGGTCCCCTCGAAAGGAGTTACAGTGAAGATCCTGACCCTCTTTAGTTTTAAGTGTGTTGTGTAAGTTGATTTTATTATTAGTTTGATTAGATAAGTGTGATGCATGTGTGGTTCATAAGTGTGAAGTAGTTCTATAATTCTATCCTAATATTTTCATAATATAATTATCTGGTGAATTCAAATAAGATCATTGTACTACAACTAGAAAATCATGTTGATTTACGAATCAATACTGCATATATAGTGTTGACATCCTTAAAAAGTGTACACATCTTAGGTTGGTAATTAATGTTAATCAGACTCAAGAATCTAGTAATCACTAGGTAATTAGTTTATAAAATATTTTGGCACCATTGTCGGAGAGGGTGTCAATTATTGTTTCTAAAATCTATCATTGGTTTTTTTAAATTGATTAATGCACTATTCTTCCTAGCTGAGAAAATCAAGTGAGGTCACTATAGTGTCTTATGCTAGATGTCTAAGTTCCTAAAAATATAGTTATAGTCAGACATGTCGAGTGAGGGCATTATGGTGTCTTATGTCAAATGTCTAAGTATTCTACAACTAAATAGTGCATAACCTTGAATGCCTCTTTGCAATTTATAATTTACTTAGTTCATGTTTTTAGAATTTATTTCCTAAAAGAGTGATTTATTTTATACAAAATGTGCTTTTAATTTTCTTGTTTTAATTTCCTATTTTCTAGAATAATTTTCTTGATTTTACTCCTATTTTATAGGACAATTTCCCCTCTTTCATTAGATAATTTTTAATGCTTTCTATAAGTAAAATTTTAATTCCTCTTATTTTGATTTACACACTCCTTTATTTCCACATTATTTTTTAATTAGTCTGAAATAAACTCCTAGAACACACAAAAAAAAATTGACCATGTGTTGGAAAGGATAGAATATCTAAAGGAGTGGCATAACATTTATATAGAGAGAAAGAGATTCTTGAGGGAGATTCCTACCAGACAGGCCACAAGTTGATACTGGGAAAGAACTACAAATACCTATAGCAACTAAGAATTTTTTTGAAGAATATAACATAAAATAGAAGGCTTTTGAATAAGAGAACACTACAAGTTGAAGGAGGTAGCTTGTAGAAGAAGCACTATTGGCTCTAAGAAAGGAAATAGAAGTATAGGAAACATTAGTTGAGCTAGTAAGAAGAAATAAAAGAGAGGAATTACATGAACTAGACGCTTTAGAGAGTAACATATTTAAAACATTTCAACAAGGCATTCTTGATCAAATCAAAGAAATCTCAGGAGAATCTTTAAACCTTTCATCCAATAAAAATATTGAGGATCAATAGATAAACATTTAATATCATGCTAACCAAGGGATTGATACAAAATTTAAGGATGAGATATTTAGTAACTTTGGTATCCATATCACAAGACAAGACATCATGAGTAGAGAAGTAGACTTTGTGGATGACAATGGGACTCTAGACATAATTAATTTTGAATTTCCTATTCTAGATGTAACAAACATAACACAAACGAAAACTATCCCACCCTCAACCTTGCATAATTTTAGAGGTACATTATCAAAAGACTCAAACACATTCTTATTCAAATTTTATATCCTCTATAGAAGCTATGAATATAGGTAGGATGCACAAAAATTAAAACTTTTTCTAGCTACTCTCAAAGACAACACTTCACTGGTTCATGAGACTGGGTAGTAATTTAGCCCACACTTGGGAGGACATGAAAAATAAATTTATGGCCAAGTATCAAGAATATGGAAGAGGGAAAATTTATATAATAAATGACATCTTTAGGATGACTCAAGAAGGGTATGAATTTATAGAAGACTATGCTAAACAGTTCATGTTCAGTGTACAAAAATTCAAGCAAAGTGCACTTGGAGAAGAACCTTTAAAACTCATCTTCTTGAAAGGAGTCAAAGAATATTGTCTGGAAGACTTGGAACTAATGAGTGAATGGGATATTTTCCACCTACCATTCACACATATCAAATAGCTAAGCAAGAATTGTTCCAGATCTACCATAATTAAAGTCAGGGGTAATAAGCTCCCATTGGTAGCTACAAATGGCCTGTTAAAAATTGAAGTTAGTAACTTATAGTAAGACATGAAATATGATATAATTAGTCATTTGGACACCCAAATGGATAACCTACACTCAATACAAAAGCAAGTATCTTTGGATCAAGCTTTGACCATTTACTGTCTAGATTTTAAGAAGAAAAAAGTAGATTGTAGATGTCACGAGGTTCAGGCTAAAGTGGCTCAAATCATAGCTGAAGAACCATAAACAATAGAGATAAAATCTATAGGAGGAGATGGTGATCAGGTTTTCTACATTGTATAAATAAGGCCATGGGTTTAATAACCATCTTATCAAGGTATGGGACAATATCCACCTTTTGCAAATTCTACCTCTTTTAATTCAAAATTTGCAAATACTAGTCCCAATTGGACTAGTCCTTGGATGAATGTTTTACCTCCTAATTTTATCTAGTAGTGACCTCAAGCAAGCTACCCCACCACCTTTTAACATCCTCTAAAAAATATATCCCCATCTTGGATATAAGTTTGTCAACCACCCCAAGGTCCACCCTTCACAAACCAGTAGAAATAGCCCTAAAGACCTAATCAACCATGGGGAAACTCTCCATCAAGATTTCCTCCATAATAACAAAAACAACCTCCTTCTCTTATGCCCAAGACACAAGATACACCAAAACCTAACCAACCACCTACCCAGCCCATATAGAATCTTTTAAATAAGCTGGTGCAACCCACATTTAGTACTAAACCTAGTCAATACCTAACATACACAGTGAACATCAATGAAGTTCACCTCTAGTTAGAAAAATTTCTACCACCCCCAAAACCACCCATAATAATGGATTTAGATCATGAAACCCCAAAAGATCATGCTAACCCACCTCCATCACCATAATACCTCTATGAACCAACAATGAAAGCTTTTAATAAAATAGGCCCACCATTTCCAAAATGTCTCAACCTTCAATGCCATATAATTGAACTTGAGTTTGATTTCATGGGATGACTCAAGAATCTGTGTCAAAATCCCTCTATTCTAGGACATCAAGGATGTACCCATATATTTTAAAGCTATTATAAACCTCTGTCTATGAAAACATAGAAGGAAGAAAAAAGATCCCAATACTATGCATATGATTGGATAACTAACAGACATCATGTTGGGAAACACCTTGCCAAAGAAATATTCAGATCTAGGATGCCCAGTATTAATAGTCTAGATCCATAACCAACATCTATCCAATACATTGATAGACTTGGGGGATACAACAAATGTAATGACAAATGAAACTATACACAAACTACAGCTAAATAATATTCATCCCACATATACAATGTTGTAAATGGTTGAAAGGTCTACAGTTAGACTAAAAGGAATCATTTAAGACATTGTCATTACTATAAATTTTTAGGAGTATCCTATAGATTTCATTATGTTACAACCTAAGTCTAATTTAGGTGGATACCTTGTTATCTTAAGATGACCTTGGCTTGCCACAACTGACACCTACATCATCTATAGATCAGGTAACATGATGATATCTAATGACAACCACACTAAGAATTTGGTCCTTTATCCCCCAACACAACCAATTTTTACACTAAAGAATACATTATGGGCTAAAAAAAATGAATCAGATCAGTCTCCCTTGATTCATATATCTACCATATACCATGCATGTACATTGGTTGATCAGGAGGAAGATACAATTCTCTCTAATGTTCTTCAGCATAATTATCAAACTCCTTATACATATCTCAACCACTTGTAATGTGTCAAGTTCCCATTTTCCAACTTCTAGGAATTGAATAATTCTGATGCATCTATATAATAAATATTCCACTAGCTACTTCCTCATAGATGTAGCCAAACCAGATCCATTAATAATATATAAATGATGAAATCAATCTCATAGCAAATTGAAATTTCTTCAAGAAAAACATTGATTATGAATATCAAGTTGGATTTAAATGAGAAAAAGTGCCTAGTTAGTATGTTGCATGCAAACCAACATGAGTTTACATGAGATTATGAAGATATGCAAGGAATCAGGCTAGAAACATGAACACATCATATCTACATCAAATAAGAGTGCCAACCAATCAGACATCTAGAATGTAAGATGAATTTAGCTCTTTGATAAATAGTCAAAGTAGAATTAAAAAAACCCTAACTATTGAATTTATATATCCCATCTCAGATATTGAATGAGTTTGTCCATTGGTAATTATAACAAATAAAAATGGAGAATGTCATGTATGCATAAAATATAGGGAACTCAACACAGAAACTAGGAAGGATCACTTTCCTTTACCCTCCATTGATCAAGTGTTGGACACACTAGCAGGGAAGAAATATTTTGTCTTCTTAGATGGCTTCAGTGGTTACAATTAGATTAGAATTGCTCTTGAGGCTAGAAAAATACCACCTTTACTTATCCTTAGGGTAATTATGATTATGTTGCATTACCCTTTGGGATGTGTAATGCTCCTATAACATTCTAGAGGGATGTCCTAAATATCTTTACAGATATGGCCAATGAATGTGTAGAAATCTATATTGATGACTTCACTATGTATGGAGAAACATTTGATGAGTGCCTCAAAAACTTGGAAAAAATGTTACAACATTATTAGGAGCACCATTTTTCTCTGTCATAAGAGATGCTACATGCTTATGACATAAGGTTTTAACTTAGGCCATTACGTATCTGCTACAAGAATTAATGTTAATCCTGTAAAAATTATCATCATCAAAAACCTACTTGTTTCTAAAAAACAAAAAGATGTTAGGAGTTTTTTAGGACATGTTGGTTACTATATGAGATTTATCAATAATTTTAGTAAAGTAGCAACACCATTCTTCACCCTTCTAACTTAATATGTTAAATTTATTTAGACTCCTACCTATGATACAACCATCAAATAATTAAAGGAATTATTGACCACCACCCCTATTCTACATGGTCTTGATTAGAAGCTTCCCTTCCATATTCACTTAGATGCTTTAGATACTACCCTAAGTGATGTGCTTGGCCAAAAATAGGAAGCACTCAATTATGCCATATATTTTGTAGGCAAAAACCTATAGGCAACATAATTAAATTACGTAGTTACTAAAAAAGAGTTATTAGTGGTAGTCTATGCTGTCAACATGTTTCATCATTACATCACAAGGTATCAAGTCTTTATTCACATAGACCATGTAGCCATTCGATACCTTATAAACAAACCAACAATTCCAGCTAGAGTGATAAGATGGTTGCTCTTATTATAAGAATTTGATATCACTATTATAGACAAGCCTAATAGAGACAATGTGGTGGTTTACTTCTTATCACACTTAAAATCCTCTAAAGAAGATACCATAGTAGATGAGTCATTTCTATATGAGCACCTATTCTCTCTCACCCTTACCACACCTTAGTATGTTTATATTTTTAACTACCTTGTAATAGGGCTACTTCTACAACACTTCTTCCCTAAATAAAGGAGAGCTTTGATTAAAAAACGTGATAGATATTCATGGCTATCTAGATTTATTTTCTATACTAGGCTTAACTCCATCATCAGAAGATGTCTCAGAGAAGATAAAGTTCCAGATATCCTCAAAGCCTACCATGATAAACCCTATGGAGGACACTTTATATCCAAGTGTACAATGGTCAAAATTTTGAATACAGGGTAGTACTAGCCCTCACTCCATAAAGACATAATAAGTTATACTTCTCATTGTGATAGATGTCAACATATGGAGAGACCCACTTTTTTAGATGAAATGCCTTTACAATGTCAAATGGTGCTTGAACCATTCAAAAAATAGGGCCTAGACTTTGTAAGCCCTTTTGATCCAAAATCCAACAAAAAAGAGTACATCCTTGTATGTACTGACTATGTCACTAAATGGGTAAAAGTAAAGGCTCTTACACATGCTAGAGATGAGAAGGTGGAAACTTTCCTCTATGAATAAATATTCACAAGATATGGTGTATCATGAGAAATATTCACTAATCAAGGACCCCAATTCAATACTAACTTAATTAATGCCTTAGTCCAATAATATGAGATTATGTACAAGAAATCAACTTCATATCATACATAGTCCAGTGAGTAGGTGGAAGTCACCAATAGGGAGTTATAAAATACTTTGAAAAAGACTTCTAGTATGTCTCATAAAGATTGGGAGGCTAGGTTTTTTGAATCTGTGTAGGCTTACAAAATCACATGGAAGACCACTATAGGCTTCACTCCATATGAGTTGGTCTATGGAAGAAACCTATCTTTGTAATTGAATTTGAGCACAAGACCCTACGAATAACATTAGAATTTGGGATGAATATATCTGAAACATAGAAGGAAAGGCTTCTACAATTGAATGCCTTAGATGAATATATATAATATGCATTATATAACATAGAGTTTGTACATTAACAATGGATTAGATGGCATGATAGGTATATTAAGACTAGGAAGTTCAATATAGGCGATTGGGCCCTTATTTTTAACTCAAAATACAAGGATCACAAGGGAAAACTCTAGACTAGATAGCTTGGTCCTTTTGAGATTGAGAATGTTTATGACAATGGAGAAGTGTAACTCCAAACCATTGATCTAGTAAGATTATGTTTGCTAGTTAATGGCCACAAACTCAAGTTGTAAAAAAAGCCACTCACTTAGGAGGAGTTTACCAGACACATATGTAAGCAATTACAAGATGGATACAATGTTGTATTGGATAGGCATTCTATCTCACTAGATAAAGGGAGCACCAATTCACACTCAGATGAAGAAGGAGAGGAGGAGATCTTAGCCCTCCTCTAGTATGACAAATGAGACTTTTACCTGGTCCTTAACTAGTCACCCTTCTAGGTGACTTGGCAAGGACCTTGAATAAACATTCTATTGGAAACAATAGCTAGAGTAAAAAAATAAAGAGAACCCAACAATGAAAACCCATTCTTTGGGTGTTATTGGTAGCTTTTAGGTGGAAAATTAGCCTGATAGTTGCCTAGAACTATAAAATGGGCCTAAATATAAAACCAACTTACTAGTTATTTAGCAGTAAAAAAGAGAGAGAGAGCAAAGAGAGAAACAACAATCATTTAGAACACAACTATTTAAGTTATCAAGGGTTTTATATAGTTGCTATAGGCACCTTTGCCACTAAATGTTTTACTCTAGTTACTACAAATAATTCTATAACTGCTACAAGCACCTTCTACACTGTTGGGCATCACTTTGTAGCTTGCTACGAGCTTCACCTATAGCTACTAAAAGTACTTCCTTATGCCCATTCTCACCTTTGTAAAGTGCATGTAGGTTAGATATTCTTACAATTATCACCAATGTATTGTCTATTAACTTTTGGGCACTACATAAAAGTCATCAGAAAACCTTGTGGAATAATTAAGAAGGATTGGAATAGAAAACATCATATCTATTGCTCAAAAATACTCCTAAATACCAAGCTACAAAGCCATAATAAAACATACACTTTCCCTCTCCATTCGGAAGTGTTGCAAACTAGAATTTATGCCTACAAGGACACCTATGATTCATTTTTAGTTTTTGGTCACTTCATGGAGATGATTTCACTATATTGACTAGTGAGATTTCAGATTTATTTGACACATAGGTCCTATGTTTGAAGACCCTATTTATTACTAAAGCCAAGTCCACTAGGCACATAACCTACAAGGAATAAGATAGTATAAAGACAATTATCAACCGGTTCATGTAGAGCAAGGTCACCAAGCAACAACACCATCAACTACCCACTTTTGGGTTCATCCAACCCATCACTTGGATCACCCAGCTCTTAAATAATCACCTTGTGTTAGGAGATAAATCATCTTTCATCCAAGTCTTAGACCCCTATTCTAGTTTCATGCAAGTTATCATGCATTACATGTAAGTGAGCTATGAGCATCATCAAATCCTAACCATCAGTGATCTCCTAATCACTCCATAAGGGGTCCAATTCAATCTAGTTACAAATACTAACCCAATCATTGCATCCTATTAATCATTTACATGTAAATACTTGCATGCCAACACATATGCAATTCCTCAACATCACCCTAGGTACACTGTTAATAAAAAGGTACACTGTATATATTAATCATTTAAAAAGTATTCATTATTTTAATATAACATGTATGATATTAATAAGAATATAAAATCATGAATTATGTCATTCATTTAATATCCATCACATCACCTCTAAACTCACATAGTGTCATCCCCACCCACACTTATACTCCTAATTATGACCCCACTTTATCCCTTCCTTCCTATTCGCTCCACACCCCCTGACGACATGTGATAGATCAAGTGGAGGGAGGATGCTTTGGTTTATAATTACACACACTAAAATAACCCTATGTGTGGATATTAGACACTATAATTTGTAACCTTGTAGCCTATAACCTCACATCTACCATTGTTGAATAAAACCTTACTTTGTTACATGAAAATTTCCATTGGCCAAATAGAGTGTGTTGACATTTATTACTTAAAAGGATTGATAAAGAAGATAAACTTGGAAAGATGGGAGAGAAAATTTTGAAGAGAGAACCTATGGATCATAGGCAACTTTAAGAAGACCAAGCTAGTTGGGATGTCTTTAATAGAGCTAGTTGGACCATTTATTTTGAGAAGTTGAAAATTTTCTCAAAGCCTCCTACAAGGTCATTTTAAGGTTCCTTTGATGAAAACCAAGCCTCTATACATGGCATCACATTTCTAGTCACTAAAGACATGGTCGACCAAGCAACTAGGATGCCAAGTATGGGATAAAACTAGTAAGACAAACCCAATGGCCAAGAAGCTAGACATCAATTTTGCCAAGAAAATGAAAGATTGGTATTAAATAAAGGAGGTGTGGAAAGAATTAGCTTACCTATAGCATGGAGGGAGATAACATCATACATCATTAGGTACATGACATGTGAAGGAAGGTATTCCATAATTTACACTTGTTTATTTATGTTTCTAAATCACTTAAGGCATAACATAGCCATTAATGTTCTAAATTTTTTATGGAATATTTTAAAAAGGATGTCCAAAGAGTAATATAAGGGTATTGAAACAACCCTATCCCATCACTACCTATTATGGATAATAACCAAACAAGGAGTAAACTCTATCAGACCTGATCTATGTTTGGAACAATATTTAGCCCTAGAAATTAATGAACCTTAGCAAGAAGAGGGCATTAATGAGAAGGAATCATTTGAGGAGTATCCCAACAAATTTTAAAATAAGATGTTGTGGGCACTAGTGTTACTGGCTAGCCCTTAGCTACTGAGGGTCCATTTGAGACTGCTATGGGCAAGAAAAAGATAAGGAAATTGGTCCTACTTCTTTCTAACATAGAGGAGGAAATCCCATAATATCATATTCCTTCTCCCACTATTTCCTCACCATAGATTTATTCCTCCACATTGTCTCTTTTTGGACAAGAAGAAATTCTCTTATCAACTACTACATAAGAAAAACAAACTCCATCAGTCACCCCTTCTGAAAGGAAAATGAAAACCAAAAAGAAGAAACCCATGGTATCAAAAAGAAGGAGACCTCCTCCTAGGATATCTCAAAGAATTAAGAAACAAAATACCACTACAACTTCCCTAACCATAGATATCAATGATGATGAAAAACCAAAGAAAGAGCATAGGGTTAGGAAGAACCCTGATGGGTTTGAAATTAAAGAATGGTCTACTGATGAGGAATCTACGAAGGTAGAAGAAGAATAATAGTCACCTCAACCATCTAGATTCACTGAGGAGGACATTGATCTCCTTAGATAAATTGGGTATACAAAAAAGGAATTGATAATGGTAGATCAACATGCAATAGAAGAGGAATTGGTTGAAGAAGAGACTATGCAAAAAGAAACACAACAAGAAATTTTTCCTCATAACCAGGAGTTCTAGACATTGTAACAAGATTTGAAGAAAATATACAAATTAAGGAATGAGATAATAGAATTGAAAGGTAAGAGAAGAATTGAAACACTTCTAGGGGTAGTGGAATTTTTAAAACCTTGCATGGATAGAGAAAAGTTGGTGGATAAATCTACAACAGCTTCCCCAGAGGAACCTATAGCAAATTCATTTACTTTGGCCAAAAAATCACCTACAACAATTTATACTCTAGCTTTAGTACCTTTTTGCACTATCTTTCCTCCTTCATTGCCACTACATCAACATCTATAGAAGAAGAGGTTATTGATGTGGATTTATCAGCCACTAGACTAGTGGAGACCAATTATCTTTTGATTTTTCTGAAGGAAAAATTTAGTGACAATGAACCTAATCATAGAGATTTGGTACATAGATTTAGGGGATATGTTGAATCAAAATAACAACATGATGAATTATAGGAAAAATTGGAATTTGTTGAATCTATGATCAGTCAATTAAAGGAAAAGATTGGTAAAATGCATGAAACCATTAAACTATTGATGGAGTACAGGCCACCTTCTAGGGTGTATGTTGTGTACTTAGAAGAAATATGGCTTAATTTCAGATAATATAGGATCTATAATGATCAATCTTATATGGTTTGTGACCATAGATATTTATTTGTAGCATATAGACATGTTAATCCTAACCTCCAAGCTTAGTTAAGTGAGTTTTACATCCACTAATATGTTGTACCTAATGATACAGAATGGAATCCAAACATCTACTTGGGAGATGTCTTGTTAAATGCATTTTCTTCATATATTTTGAATGAAATGGGAAGAAAAAAATTTAGAATAATATCAATAAAAAGAGAAAGAAGCAACCCTGATTATCAAGGGTGAATTGAGTAACCAAGAAAGTGTAATAGATGAGTGGATTTCTTTTATGAAAATAGTTGCTCCATAGGAATGGGTTATCAAAAAATAGGTAAAAGTTCAAAATCATTATTTGAGTCTTATGGAAGGAGATGGTAGGCAAGTTTTTGATGCTTGCTCTCATAAATGGGAAAAACTCTCAGATGCCTTGAAAATAAAGGAACCATACTCTCCTCAAAACCTTAGGGAGGTCATCCACAGAGTATAATTGTATATTGAAATTGTTAGGAAGTGGAGAATACAATGGTTGGGATTGATGTTTCAACCCCCTATATTTTGGTTCCTAATTCTTGACTAGGAAGGAAATGTTCCATCCAACAGAGAAGTAGAAAATAAAAGATGGGAACACATTGAGAATACTAAAGGTTTCTACATCCTTGAAGGTTCAGGTTGCCTTGAAATCCTAGAATTTAAGAAATTTTGTGGTTTTAGAATGCAAGAAAAGCTTGCTCGATGTCAAATAAGAGGTTAAGTAGGGGGTGTGATGAGGTCAGTAATTATTGATGCTTTTTCCTTGATTGAATTATATTTATGTGACATTATTTAACAAACATTTTAAGGGTCATATAAGGCTATAGATTATTGCTAGGTTATAGCCACTACAAGATACCCATAGAAACTATAGGATTCACCTATAGGTTTCCTATAGCCACTGCAGAGTGCCCCTAACAATTGTAGGCTTCACCTATAGGTTGCTTGTAGCCCCTGTAGAGTGCCCATAAAAACTGTAGGCTTCACTTATAGGTTTCTCATAGCCACTATATAGTTCTCATAACAAATTTATGCTTCACCTATAGGTTACCCACAACCACTATGCAAGATAGAGCTATTGTTGATCAGATCTTAAAGACATATCAAGCTATCTTGGGAACCAAATGGATGGTTGGAAAGAATCATAGTTTTTGTATAGATTACCTATATGCAAGGAAATATTAGATTTGTTGTCAAAGATGAGAATGATAAGGATACTAAGAAGAGACAAAAATAAATATAACAATAAAATAGTATACCTTGTCTTTAACCCAGTCAAGTCTAAAACAAGTAACTTTGGTTACTAACCACTTAAAGGTTGACTAGGGTAGTTTCTAAAGTATTTGTATTGTTCTTAGATTGGTGTCTTTGGTTAAAAGTTAATAAAATACCTTCTGTATTTAATGGAATAACCTAAATCAAATTATGAGTTAGTTAATTTGAATATATAATAGCAAAAGTATTTGAATTACAACATTGCACTCTGAATATTGTAACTTCTTATATAAATCTTTAGTTGCTATAGAATTTAGTAATGAGAAGGTTGAATTTATAAGAAATTTGTGAATTCTCTTGAATAAGGATTAGAAATCAATTATAAATGAGGAAGGGCCTCCTAAAAAGGAGTTGTAGTGAAGATCCTAACCCTCTTTAGTTTTAAGTGTGTTGTGTAAGTTGATTTTATTATTAGTTTGAGTATATAAGTGTGATGCATTTGTGATTCATAAGTGTGAAGTAGTTCTATAATTCTATCATAATAGTTTCATAATATAATTGTCTAGTGAATTCAACATAATTTAATTATACTTCAACTAAAAAATCAAGTTTATTTCTGAATCAATAATGCATATATAGTGCTGACATCCTTGAAAAGCGTATGCATCCTGAGTTGATAATTAATGTTAATTAGACTTAAGAATCTAGTGATCACTAGGTAATTAGTATAAAAAGTATTCATGAGATGAATATTTATCTTATTTAGACCCATTTACATTCTTTAAATAATTTTTATATGTCAAAATTGATCTAAAACCATTTGGTTCCTTCTTCACCCTTCTATGCACACAGAGCTAGTTAGTAGGTTTGTTCTTGGTATGGCCAGTGGGGGAGGTTTCAAGAAAAATAATATTGGGGGTATATTATAAAATTATTAATATTATATTTTATGTTTGGTTTTAGAGGAATGGTGACATTTAATTTATGAACCATTCCTAATAAGTTGACCTATCTAATTTGCTTACTAATTTGTGCACATTGTAGGTTTTGCTCTTATTTGGATGATTCTATACAATCTACTTGTTGATTTTGATTCCATAGGATGTTTAATCTCTCATATAATTTTTTTAATTCCTTATTTAATGTTATAATGTGATTCTATGTGTAAATCATCTCAAGTTTGTAGCTGCTCTCTTTTGGGATGACAAGCCTATTTCTACCATTTTTTGATCTTCATGCTTTGAGAATGGCTTCAAAGGGTTGTGATATGTAATTTTACATGTTTTAAATGTTATATTTATTTAATTTAACTTCTTAATATCATTATATAATCAATTATACATGAGGATGCAATGATATCTAGCATACAGTCAGTTTGTTACATGACTGCCATTTACGGTCAGTAAGATAATAGTGCAAGATTCTAAATCATGTACATGGAGTCATAGGGAGTTTTAAAATTTTGATACATATATTTGAGACATATAAAATTTAATTAGCTTTACCAAATTACACTAGGAATAATGAACTATTGCAATCATGTACAATATTTACACACATTCACTATTGGCATGCCACTACAGGAGCCTATAGAGGTTTTCAAACATTGAAACATGATGTGGAAAATTTATTAAAGATTTTTATATCATAATATATTGTTTGATACCTTTTAAATGGAATTGATTTGGTAATAATGTCAAATTAATGATATCATTTCTCATACCATTTTACATATACTGTCTGCATGTGAAAATACCCACCTATAGGGTGCATCACAGAGTTATGAAGGTCCCTTGTATGGAGAAGTTGGAGTATGGTAAAAATTCCTTGGGAGGCATAGTATGATATTTTGACCATGTCAAACATTTTTTAGTGTCAAATTTTAAGTTAAAATTATTATATGGGTAAATGTCAGTATTTATGGCTCTTTTCCTTAAAAATATAGAACAAAAGTCTAAGGTCATTTTGGTAGAATCATAAAACAAGGTTACCAATGAATTTTGATGCATATAATGACCTTTTATTTAATACTATACATATAATATTAACTTTTAATAATATTTATGGAATGTGACTTAGGGAATATGGTTATTAGAGGGCCTAAAGTCACACTTTTATGCATTATTTCTAGGTAGTAAAATCTATAGACCTTGAGCTACAAGTGGATCTATTTCCCTTAGGTTGTAAAAATTGACCATACATTAATTATAGAATATTTTTAGATGATTAATAAATAATTAATGAAATTAAGTTCATCTAAAGATTTGGAATTCTATGTTTTGGCCCCTATGTACACCTATAGGGTTCCCTTGATTTGAGATATTCACCTATAACCAACTGTAGATGGTTGTGAGAAGTAGTGAAAAAAGGGTAATGTTTCTAGGTGTTGGATGAGTCTAATAATTTTTAAAAGACCATGGAATCTGAAATAAAGTTTTTAGATATGGTCTCAAGGCATATAATATACATTTTCAACTACAAGTGCCTTACCTATAAACTATTCATCCATAGTTGATTGTCATCTCCCACATCATTCATAATAAAGACTTAGGTATGAAGTTAAATTATTTGCTAATATAAATTGATTATAAATTGGATTATATTACTTCCAAATAAATTTGGAATAACCTTCAAAATATAATGTTAATTTATAGGTCCTATTACTTCAAAAAATCAACTATTGTTGACTATTACAGGTAGTAAGTGGGAAAGTAGTGTTTTCACTATGTATATAGCTCAAATTAAAAAAAGTAACAAAGGATATAAAGTGACTTAATTGGGTTTTAAAAATTGTATTTTAGGTTGATTTATGTAGGGTAACCTCTAGTTATAGTACCCTAAGGTAGAAAATAGTTAGAGGTCATACATAGTTTAGTCTAATCAAGGTAGAGGGTGAGAAAAGAAAAGTTTAAAAGTATCCTAATGATAAATTTGTTTGAAATAAATATAAAATTATGGATTTAATACAATTAAATTCTCATAATATGGTAAAAAATAGGGAAGGATATCTAAACAAGAAAGATATAGTACATACCAAGAATCTTGCATATCAGTCCACTCCATAGAAGGTCTGTCTTGGTTTTTTGAGAAGTTTTGAGGTCAAATGACCTCACCATAGCTCAAAAATTTTATATATAATATATATGAATTATATATCCCCATAAAATAATTGGGTTTTATATGAAAATAGGGTAAGGTCCCTCTATTTTGTCTCAAATAGAGGGCACTCCCCTTGAGCATAAATCCTCCAGTCCTTAAGATGGGAGATGAAGAATGAACCAGGAGTTATTTTGAAATTGTAAGGAGATATATTAATAAATATTACACAAAATTAAACATGAAAAAACTTTATAATGAGGATGAAGATCAATAGGGTATCCTAGACCCTCAAGTATGCAAGTAGGCCTGTCAAGCATAGTTTAGGCCTAAAGCCAATAGAGAACCATTTGATATTATACTATGGGGTGAACATTACGATGGATTGGAACATGTATATGGGTGAAAAATAGATGTATATAATCTATTTTTATGCATATAAATCCATCAAAAAGTCATTTTGGGCTATAAGGCAACTTAGGTCTATTAGGCAAGGTTTAGGATTAGAGTTCAAATGAGAGGTCACCTTCAATTATAGCATGCGATAATATTTATAACTAGTTATAAAATTTTCATAGGATGAATTTGGAGGTGTTAAATCTTTTTTAATGCATGAGAAACCACAAGGAAATCCACTTTATCTCAGAGCTAGATCAAACTTGTGCAAAATGCAAAAATAAGATCGATGGGCTAGTTTTCAATGCTCATATATTCTTTGAAGATGTGCATGGAGATCAAGGGAGTTTAGAGAAATTATTAGGGGTCATAATATTTTATTTATTGTAATTTTTTTGAATTTATAATTTCAAGTTTTTATGAATAAAACTTAAGGGCAAAAATTGCCTAAAACCCTCTTAAACCCTTAGTCTAGACCCAAAGTGGAAGATGAAAGAGATAATGCACCAAAATGGAATAGTTTTCCTATAAAAATGATTTTATGTTAAATAAAACTTATTCAGGATTGATACCATTAGGATTATCTTTACAAAATTATATTGGAGTACAAAATAGGGTTTTCTTGACTATTTTGTGCATTGTGAAGGTTATAGGAGCTTTCAAGAGATGAAATTAACTTTGGAATGAATATTGAGAATTAAGATAACTAACCATGTCAATTTAATGCCTTGTTAGAAATAATAAGTGTTTAAACAATAGCTCTCATCTCATCTAGTCAAAACTAGCATAGTCAACATGATAGTGAGAAGTGTGAAAACTCCAAGTGGAAGTGATTTTAAGGTATGCCTGATGCCTCTAAGGCCATGGATGGTATTAAAACATGTAATTAAAAAACATTTATGTATTTTCATGATAAAATAGATCCAAATTTAATTCCAAGTGTATAAGGAGTGGGAAAGAAGAGTTTTTTGACTGCAAATGGTGATGGCTCACTTCTAGAAGATTCTAGATGATCAAGATTACAAACAATGCATGGAGAGGCATGTATAAAACCCTTACCTATTATTCAAATAATTATAACTATCCCTAATCAGTTTTTTGGAATTCAAATAGGGATGAATGATGATGGTAATTTCCTTATGCAAAATGAGAACTTCTACACCACCTTTCAAGAGTTTAATTACTTGGGGTGACACTTGTGCCTCCTTAATTTGCATGTTTAGTTTCACATTACCTTCTCATGCACATGTAACTAATTTTATCAGATTTACAAGTGTCCTTGTGACCTTTGGACTTATCTCTTCTCCTCTCTCTCAAGTTTTAAAAGAACTAGCCATTTTTGCCTTTATAAATTATGCTACACCTGAGTATTGTTGATCCCTAATCATTATCATATCATGGATAAATAATTACTTATGTTTTTTTACCTCTTCCATGAATATTCATATTGTTTTCACTTAGATGATTTATTTTTCTTAGTGATGACTTGTTTTTTCCTTAGCATTTTTATTTCATTCTCTCACCTATTTGCAGTTAGAAATCATTTTTTTGTAGGTCATGTGAAGTGTTATATAGATGTGTCAAAGTTGAGTTAGTCTATTAAAATAGTGCCATATTAGGTCTCTTGTCTAGTCCTCCTAGGCTAAACATTCATCACAATCTTATAATGAACTATTAATGTGAGAAGATATAGATTGGAGAAGTGTATGTTTGGTTAGTCCCTTATTCTCATGTGTAACATGCAGCTGGTTGGTAGTAATCAAATAATTTTTTGTATCACCTCCTTTAGGATAATTTACTTTTATTTTTCTCTCCCTTTTACCTCACAAGCATATGTATAGTAGTGTTCTACAAGTGGTACATCAAGGGAGCTATCCCTATTTAGAGATTCACCTCATTCTTAGGCTACCCACAACCTATAGGTGTTTTAATTATGACACTTAGACGAGGAGAATTGAGACATCTCCTCAAAGGGTGAAAATCTAAGTGACAATAGTTTTTGGCACACTTGGTGGGATTATTAGCCCAATAAGTTGAAATAAATTTGGTGTTGTATTTCAACACATTAACCTTTAGAGTCATCTATCTAAACATCAATGGTGACTCCAAGATTACATTAGCTAGTCAAGCAGCCCAAGTATTCATTTTGAATATTGTTGATAATAATTCCTTGTGTTATTGCTTCTTAATGAAGTTCTATGGCTGACTTTGGTGTTGAGTATTATTTTACATAAGTTGGTGAGGTTTATCAAGCTTATAAAATTCCATACCATCCTTGTCATGATCCTCACTAGCTCCAATATGATCATTTCTATCTTGGTCATGATTTGTGTTAGTCTTATAACCAACCTTCTAAATATAGTGTTCCTCCTAGTCAACCTAGTCACTTCTCAAATCAGTCTATTTCCACTTTCAAGCAAACTCTCTTGGGACATGAGAGGTACATGATAGATCTTGACACACAAAGGGGACATGGTCTAGATTTTCTTAGTCATCTTATTCATAAGGTGAGATATGCATTAGAGATGGTTAAAAAAGAGTGGGCACCTAATTAGAGAGAAAATTGGCAAAGGCTTATAAGTGAGATGTTAGATGTAGGTGGATTGATTGCATCCTTAGAAGATAAGCTAAGAGTTTATGAGGAACAACCTCACCAAGTATATCAACCCTCATATTCACCTCCATAGGAGTGCTATTAGTCTTACTTAACCCCTACTTATGAACCCAATCAAGCTTGTCAAAGTCATCCTTTTCCAAATCAATTGGAAGATAGAGTTGGGAAGATAAACCTTATTTTCAAAGAAAATATTGATAGGTAGATTGAGTTGACCAATAAGCAAATGAATCATTCCATCTCATTAGTAAAATAATTGTAATCTAATCTCTCATTTCCCTCTCCCATTACATTCCCACCTCAAGAATAGTCTCCTAGATATGAAATCCCAAATTGGAAACAAGGTGGAGAATCTAATCCTAAAGAGATCCCAAGTTTCTTGAACCCTTCATCCACTCCTCAAATTTCATCACCATCTTAAGAAGAGACTCCTAATAATAAAATCCTAAGCTGGAATAAGATAGTGGAATCATGGGGAAATAAAGAGGATAAAAGCCTTGATAAGGAGTGTGAAGTTGAGAAAGATCTTGATCCTATGCAAGTCCCTCCCACCCTTCCTTAAGAAACCTCTTTTGTTCCATATCAGACCACTTGTACTCCTTTTCCTCATGAATATGCCTATAAAACTCAAGATAAATGTTTCCAAGGGAACCTATCCAATAAAATTGAAGAGTTAGAACCAAGAATGGAATTGTGGAGTCAAGGTGTGATGGAAGATTTTGAGCCAAAATAATATCCTATGCCTAAACACATCCCATCTAAGCCTCCTAAAGAGAGTTTTCATGATGAATCAGATGTAAATGAAGTGATTGACAAATGTAAGGAATAAAATCAATCTAGCCCAAGGTCTACCTCACTTTCCTCAAGAGCTTCCAAAAGGATCCCCTACAATTCATTTTCCATTTGATTTTGAGTCCTATGTTCCACCTCCACCAACTCATTCATCTTTTACTCATCCTATCACCCTTTGCCTTGATGGACCTATTATATGGGAACCTAAATAGAAACATTAGGTAGAGGACAATTTATAACTCTTACTTGAAGAAAGTGTAGCTCCTTGGCAGCCTCATTGGGCTAAGTCACTTGAGTTCAAGATGCCTAGTCTTGACACCACCAAGAAGGAAAAGGAGATTGAAGATCTTACAGACCTTGAGAAGTAAATTTAGGTTATGATAGCTGAGATACAACTTGAGAGCCCTCAATAGGTCCTACATTATGAGCAAGAGGTGAGTGCTTGTGTTGAGTCTTCTTATTGTGTTGATAATGAAGAATGCCTTCCTTGTGTCAAATAAGAAATATTGGATGAAGTCATTTGGATTCTAAATAAGAGAATAAATGAGATTCTCTTATTGTTACCCTTCATGATGATAATCAAAAATAAGATGAGGACTTGTGGTAGTAATTTTAAAACATTTAAAATGAGTTTGAGACTCTTAAGGGGTCTAAAACTTCCTTAGAGCTGATTGCAAGTGATGGAAAGCAAGATAAAATTCGTAAAAATGTCATAGAAGAGCCAAATCAAAGTTCACCTAAGCTTTTAGAGGTCAAAACAAGATTATATTAGCCTCAATATTCTAAGGAATAAGAAACTCCTCCTCTTGAAGAAATGACTACTAATAATATGCAAGTTGATCATGAGATAAAGAGTGGGAAGAAATATGAGGTATGTGTACAAGGCCAAAAGGAATAAATTTACATTGGAGACCTATTTAAAGATGGTATACTTGAGATCATTACAAGTCAAGTGCTAAGGAATGGGTCTGATCTATTAATTATCCAATCCAAAGAGCAACATGCTTGGCACTATCATTCATCTCATAATGAAGGAGATGCAAGGAAGTTTCCTTTTGATCCTAGAAAGGGAGGTATGCTTGATTGTTATTTGTAAATAGTGGTTTGTTTTTATAATTTCCCTAAGTGCTTTGAGCACATGTGTGTGTATCTTGTTAGTTGGTTTGCTTGGTTTTGTGTGTGTCCTTTATTTTGTGTGGTTGAGCTAGTCAAGTAGTCTTGTCTTGATCAAATATTATTCTCAATGGTCAAGGTCATCTTGTTTGGTTTCAGACTTAAGATGACTCCCTAAGCCCAATAGACTGATAAGGCTACTAGTCTAGTTAGCCCAACAAGCATGCTACCCCTATGAGTCACCAATTTATTGACTAAATTTGACCCTGTAGGTCAAATTGGGACCCCTATAGGTAAAAAATTGATCTTTATAAGTTTATATGGAGTTAAATATTATGTCATAAGGTGTATTAAAGGTTATTTGATGTCATTCTATATCATATTAGCCTTGGTCATTAGTAATTTTAATGATTGTCTTTTTAAGCCATTTTAGGGGTCAAAATAGGGCATTAAATGAGTTTTAAGACCTCATTTGGAAGTATTAAAGTGTAAAAATGGTGAATTCACATGACATGTGTACTATTATTCCTTAATCAACTATTCTTTTTAGAAGAAAGGGTAGTTTTCTTGAAAAAGGGAAGAGTTTGGCTCTTTTACGGCCTATAAGGGAGTGTGACATATGGGTTAAGGTCATGAGATCATTATTTAGCTTCCTCAAACCCATTTACATGTTTTAAGTACTATAAATGTGTCAAAATTGAGATAAAACTATTAGACCCCTTCTTCATCCTTATAAACACACAGAACTAGTCATTAGGTTTATACTTGGTACGACTAATAGGGAGGTTTCAATAAAAATGCTCTTATGGGTTTCTTATAAACTTATTAAAATTCCATTTTATGTTTTGTTGAAGAGGAATGGTGACCTATACTTTATGAACCATTCCTAATAAGTTGACCTATCCAATTTTCTTATTAATCTGGGTACCCTACAGGTTTTGCTCTTATTTGGATGATTTCATACAATTTAGTTACTAAGTTTTATTACATAAGAATTTTAATATCTCTTATAATTTTTTACATGCATAATTTAATTTTCCAAGGTTTCTTCATGATCAAATAATCTCAAGTTTATAGACTTCTCTGATTTAGGATGACAGACATGTTTCCACCATTTTTAGATCTTCATGATTTGATAATGGCTTCAAAGGGTTATGATATGTCATTTTACATGTTTTAAATGTGATATTTATTACCTTCACCTTCTAAATCTCATTTTCCAAGTAATTATCCATGAGGGTGCAATCATAACTAGCATACAGTCAGTTTGTTATATGACTACCATTTATAGTCACTAAGATGAATTGTACAAGATTATAAATAAAATCCATGGAGTACTAGGGAGTTTTAAAATGTTGATACATATCTTTGAGACATATATAATTTATTTATATTCCATAAATTTCACTATGAATATGGAACTATTGCAATCATGTATAATATTTACACATAGTCACTATAGGCATGCCACTATAGGAGCCTATAGCGGTTTTCAAACATTGAAACATGGTGTGGAAACTTTAGTCAAGATTTTTATATAATCATATATTTTTTATCCCTTTAAAATTCATGGATTTGGTCATAATTTCACATTCATGAGACCACTACTCATATCATTTTACATATACTACCTACATGTAAAAATACCCACCTAAAGGTGGCATCATAGAGTTATGAAGGTCCCTTGTATGGAGAATTTAGAGTATGGTATAAATTATTTGGGAGTCCTAGTATGATATTATGACCATATAAAATAATTTAGTGTGTCAAATTGGTATTTGAATGTGTGGATCACATTCTAGGGGTAAATGACAGTATTCAGGGCTCTTTTCCCTAAGAATACAGAGCAGAGGCCTGAGCTTATTTTGGTAGAATCATACAATAAGGTTTCCAATAAATTTTGATGAATATAATTACCTTGTATTGAATCATATACATATAATATTAAATTTTAAAAATATGGAGGGCAGGTGACTTAGCGAAGATGGTTATTATAGGGCCTAAAGTCACACTTTTATGCATTATTTCTAGGTAGTAAAATCTATAAACCTTGAGCTCCAAGCAGATATCTTTCCCTTAGGTTGAAAAATTTAACCATACCTCCATGATATAATGGTTTTAGATGATAAATAAATCATTCATGACCTGAAGGTCATTTAAAGAGTTATAATTCTATGTTTTGGACCCTATGTATAGCTACAAGGTTTCCTTCATTTGAAATATTCACCTATAGCCAACTGTAGATGGTTATGAGAAACAATGAACCAAAACGGTGATTTTTATTGGTGTTGTATGAGTAAAATAATTATTAAAATACCATTTAATTTGAAATAAAGGTTTTATATATGGTCTCAAGGCATAGAACATACATTTTCACCTACAAGTGCTTTACCTACAGACTATTCATCCACAATTGACTGTCATCTCCCACATCATTCATAACAAAGACTTAGGTACAAAGGTACCATATTTGAAAATATAAATTGATTCAAAATATTATTATAGGAATTACAAGGAACATGTGTCATAACCTTCAAAATATAATGTCAATATATAGGTCATATTACCTCAAAAAGTCAACTACTATTGACTATTATAGGTAGTATGTGGGAAAGTAGTGTTTTCAATATGTATACAACTCAAATATGAGAAAAATAAATGAAAATAAGTACCAAAGGATTAAAATGGACTTAAAGAGTTGTAAATTTTTTATTTGAGTCTATCTTATGTAAGGTAACCTACATGTATAGTACCCTAAGGCAGAACATAGTTAGAGGTCATACACAGTCTAGGCCAATCAAAGTAGAGGGTGAGCAAAGAAATTTTTGAAAGGAGACTAATGATAAATGTGTTTTAAATACCTATAAAATTATTTATTTCATAAAATTAAATCCTCATAATATGGGAAAAAATAGGTAATTAACTCTAAACAATCAAGATATAGTGCATACCAATAATCTTGCATATTAGTCCACTCCATAGAAGGTTTGTCTTATTTTTTTGAGAATTTTAGAGGTTAGATGACCTGAATAAGAGATAAAAACATGTAAATATAATCTATATTACTTTTATATGACCCTCCAATTCTTGGTTTTTTTTGAAAATAGGGTAAGTTCCCTTTATTTTATCTCAGATAGAGGGCACTCCTCTTGAGCATAAATCTTGCAGTCCTTAAGATGGGAGATTAAAGATGAATCATGAGTTGTTTTTAAAATTTATATAGATTTATGATGATGGAAAAAACCTAATAAAACATGATTAAACTTTTTTATTAGTATGAATATAAATAGAGTATCCCATACCCTCAAGTATGCAAGCAGGCTCGTCAAGCATAGTTTAAGTCTAAAGCCAAATAGAGAACCACTTTCACTTATAGTATGGGGTGAAAATTCTAATGGATTGTAACATGTATATAAGGGAAAAATATAAGTGTATAATATATTTGGATTCAATTAAATCCATTAAAAAGGCATTTTGGGCTTTAAGACAACTCAGGCTTATTAGGCAAGGTTTAGGAATAGAGTTCAAATGAGAGGTCACCTAAATCTATAGCATGAGCTAAGATTTATAACCAGTTGTAATATGTTTATAGGATTAATTTGGAGGTGTTAAAATTTTTAGAGGGAATGATAAACCATAAATAAAGCCACTTTGACTCAGAACTACATTAGACTTGTGCAAAATGTGAAAATAAGATTGATAGGCTAAATTTGAATGCTCATATATTATCTAAGGATGTGCATGGAGGTCAAGGGAGTTTATAAAGGTTAGTAGGGGTCCTAAACTTTTCTCTAGTGGAATTGTTTTTTTAGTTTTAACATTAGGTCTTTATTAACAAAGCTTAAGGGTAAAAATGGCCTAAAACCCTTAGTCTAAACCTGATGTGGAAGATGAAAGAGATAATTCACAAAATGGAATTATTTTCCTATAAAAATTATTGGATGTTGTATAAGACTCAGTCAATCTTCCTACCATTAGGATTGTCTATATGGAAGGAGTTCAAAATAGGGTTTTCTTGACTATTTTATGCATTGTGAAGGTTATAAGAGGTTTCAAGAGATGAAATAAAATTTGGAAGGAATGTTGAGAATTGAGATAAATCCCCATGTCCATTTCATTCCTTTTGAAAAATCCTAAATGTTAAAATAATATCTCTCATCTCAGCCAGTCAAAACTAGCATAGTTAACATGGTAGTAAGAAGTGTGGAAACTCTAATTAGAAGTGATTTTAAGGTGTTCCTGATGACTTTATGGATATGTATGGTATTAAAACATGTAATTCACCACATTTTACATATTTTAAAGATAAAATAAAGCCAAATTTAATGCCAAGTTTACAAGGTGTGGGAAAGAAGAGTTTTCTTTGACTGCAAATGGTGATGGCTCACTTCTAAAAGATTTCAAATGATTAGGACTGAAACTAATGCATGGAGAGGAATGTTTGAAACCAATCCATATCATCAAAATCATTATAAATTTCCATAATCAGTTTTGGGTCATTCAAATAGGGATGCATGATGAAGGCAGTGTCTTTATGAAAAATGAAAACTTCTACACCACGTTTTAAGAGTTTCATGACTTGGGGTGACACTTGTGCTTACTAAATTTACATGATCAGTTTAAAATTCCCTTTTCATGCACATGTAACTCATTTGATTAGCTTGACAAGTTATTTATGACCTTTGTAATTCTCTCTTAAGTTCTATAAGAACTAGCCATTTTGGCCTTTGTAAATTATGTTTCACCTAAGTATGGCAAAGCTCTACTCATTAGCATACCATGGATGAATAATTACTACTAACTTTTACCTCTTCCATGAATATTCATAGGGTGTTTAATTGGATGATTGATTTTGCTTAGTGATGACTTATTTCCTTAGCATTATTGTTCATTCTCTCTCTTATTTGTAGTTGGAAAGCTTCTTCTTGCAATTCATGTGAAGTGTTTTATTGATGTGTCAAGGTTGAGTGGGTTATTCTATTTACATATTTCCATCCTAGGCCTCTTGTCTAGTTTTCTTATATTAAACATTTATCACAACCACATAATGAAATATTGATGTGATAAAATGCAAATTGGAGAAGTGTATGCTTGGTCAGCACTTTGTTCTCATGTGTAACATGAAACTGGTTGGTAGTCATCAACTAATTTGGTATATCACCACCTTTATGATAGTTTAATTTCATTTTTCTCTCCCTTTTTCTTCATAATCATAGGTATAGTAGTGTTCTACAAGTTTTACATCAAGGGAGCTATCCCTATCTAGAGATTCACCCCATTCTTCGGCTACCCACAACCTAGAAGTGTTTCAATTATGTCACTTCAATGAGGAGAGATAAGACATATCCTCAAAGGGTGAAAATAAAGTGACAATAGGAATTAGTTTCACAATCTAAAAATCACCATAAACAAAAAATATTTGACAATATTTCGCATTACCATTCTAAAAAAGAACTAAAAGTCCAAATGGCATATAATGCACATCCTCATCCATCACATTATTGTTGGAAATATTTCATTGATGTCAAAGGTCTAGCATTATTGGTGATAAAGGCCCCATTGCATTTAATGATGTTTGTAATAGTTATATCTTGGCTAATGTGTGTTAATATTTATTTAATATTAACGAATATATTTTTGGTTGCATATAAGTCAAAAGAGGGCCCATGGAGAAGTCAAAGAGTCACAGGGTAAAGACAAAAGAAGAATGGGAAACATTTTCCCATGAAGAGTCATCTTGAGGAATTCCAAGAGTCACCAAGTAAAGATAAAAGAGGAAGGGCAAAATTTCTCATGAAGGGACACTTTGAAGAATATGGAAAGTCACCAAGATAAAGACAAAATAAGAAATGACTCTTTTGCTTATGAAGGGTCACCATATGACTTTTCAAATGAAAGGATATGAAGGGTCATGCAAGTTTGGCACCATTTTCCATGAGGATTGAAGGGTCATAAAGGATGAAGGCCAAAGTTCATTTGGAAAGCTATACATAAAGGCTTAAGAAGCCATTTGTAATTTGGGAGATAGAGTATGATTTTTAATTGTTATATCTAGCTTAAAAGAGTATAGGAGAGAGAGAAAAGAGATATTGTAATGAACTATCATTTGTTGAGATAACAATATTGAGAGATAGTTGTGTGGTATACACAAAAGGGGTTGGTGCTCATGAATAGTTGTTGTGTTGGTGCTCAACAAAGGGGTTGGTGCTCCTATGGTTTGGTGCTCAAAAAAGGTGTTGATGCTCTTGTGGGTTGGTGCTCATGAATAGTTGTGTTGGTGCTCAACAAAGGGGTTGGTGCTCCTATGGGTTGGTGCTCATGAATGGATGTTGTGTTGGTGATTAGAAAAAGGGTTGGTGATCCTAAAAGTTAGTGCTTGTGAATATTTTAGTTTGAGTTGTGCTCATTCATATACTTGAGATTATTCTCCATGGTTTTTCCCACATTAGGTTTCCATATTAAATTTGGGGTCTCTCTCTATCTTGTGTGGTGTTTATTATTTCAATTTTATTGCATTTCTTGAATGTATGGTTAAGTGGAATTTGATTAAGGAAATATTTTTAAGATTTATGATATAATAATTCACCCCCCACTATCAGTATATCCCATACTTAACAATTGGTATCAGATCAGGTTCCTTGAAAAAGGGTTTAACAGCTTGAAGGTAGATCAAAGAAAGCACAAGATGGCCAAGCAGCTAAAGAAGGAGAATCAAGAGTTGAAATCTATGGTTGAGGCTCTTAAGTAACAAGTGTGTATCTTGGATTCTAAGTTGGTTATAGAAGCAAAAGAAAATAAGATATTTATTCAGGATCTTAAGAATTAGCTAGAGGTTGCAAATTCATGTTTGAAATCAAAAGAAGAGATTTTATTCATGGCCATACATGAAGATGCCTCTCTAAGAAAAAGTATAGATGATCAAGAAGAAGAAGAAGAGGATGAAGTCAAAGTGAATCTAGAATGAGAACTCATTTGTGTCTTAGAAGAGTTAAAAGTTGTTGAGAAGAAGAATCAAAGATTGAAGTGCCAGATTGATCAAAATTAAAAGGAGTCAAAGGAAATAATTGAAGATCTACAAGCACACTTTGAAGAAGCCAAGAATAATGAAGAATATCTAATGACATAATTGAAAATATTAAGAAAATAATGTGAAAGGTATGTTATTGAAATTGTTTCTTTAAAAGTAGATCTTGATAAAACAAATAAAGCAATCAATGATAGAGCAGCCAATGATTCCAAATTTGAGAATAACACTAACATATTGAATAAGATATTAGAAAGACAAAATGTAATGTAAAATAAGATAGGTATCAGATTTGAAAGTAAAAAGAGCTATGTTGAATCTCTTACAAAAGAGGAAACAAAAAGGGAAGAAGTGAAGAATACAAAGGACATCTCAAATAAAGAAGGTTGGAGGGAACAAAGCTATAAAAGACAATCAGGTCAGAGATACAAAAATAGGTCCTATATTTATGGTTACTATTTTTATTGTAATAGATATGGTCATAATAAATTAGAATGTTGAAAAAGAACTAAGAGTTTCAGAAATAAGGAGAAGGAAAGTCATGTAGAGTCAAACAGAAGCTACAACTCTTTTGCTCCTCTATCAAGCTTTGATGAAGAGGCCATAATATGTTACAAGTGCAATAACTTCAGACACATATCTTAGTACTATATAATCACTTTTGAGTCAGTCAAGAAGGACCAGAGTTTCAAGGCTCCATTCATTAAGAAGAAAGTTCAGACATGTTCATGGCAGAAGAAACAACCTAAAGATTCTATATTGGTTTAGATAGCTTTGCATGCAAGAAATGAAGATTAGCCATGGTTCATTGATAGTGGATGTTCAAGGCACATGATAGGAGATAAGAACAAGTTCATAACCTTGAAGAATATCAATGGTGGCATAGTGAAATTTGGAGCCAATACTACTACCAAAATTGTTGGAAAAGGTACACTAAGTTTGGATAATGGTAGAACTAAAATTGAAAATGTTTTATATGCATAAGTTCTTAAGCATAATATTTTGAGTGTAAGTCAAATGTGTGATCAGGGGCACACACTACAGTTTTATGTATAAGGTTGTGAAATTAGAAAAAAAGATTCAGATGTGGTTGCAGATGCTCAGAGAATAGGAAATAACTTGTGTATGCTATCAGACATCAAAGGTCAAAGATTTTATTTGAGTCAGATTGAATAAAGTTGGCTATGGCACAGGAGAATTTGATACATAAATTTTGACAATCTTGTCAACATCGTCAAAAAGCAAGCATTCATAAATCTTCCAAAGATTACAAAGCCATCTGACACACTTTGTGAACCTTGTCAACATGGGAAGCATGCTAGAAGGTAGTTCAAAACAAAAGAGTACTCAACCACTCAGATGCTAGAGCTTGTTCACACTAACCTATGTGGACCTATGAGGACTCAAAGTACTCAAGGTGAGAAATATTTCATGTTACTTATTGATAATTTTTTATGTATGACTTGGGTAATGTTTAAAAAAAAAATTCAAAAGCTTTTAGACATTTCAAAGCATTCAAAGCATTAGTTGAGAATGAAACCAATTTAAAGATTAAGTGTATAAGATCAGATCGAGGAGGATGATTCATGTTAGATTAATTTATTAATTTTTTGTGAAGATCATGGAATAAAAAGACATTATTTAGCAGTTATAACTCCACAACAAAATGGAGTAGTTGAATGAAAAAATAGAACAGTTTAGGAGATGGCAAGGACAATGCTAAATAAATCCAAGATAGTAGATAAATATTGGAGAGAGGTAGTTGCTACAATAGTGCATATTCAGAATAGACCATTATTGAGTGTCAATAGTTACAACACCCCTTATGAGCTATGGAAAGACAAAACAATAATAGTTGATTATTTTAGAGTTTTCGATAGAAAATGTTTCATAAAGAGAACTGATGAAAAAATTGGTAAGTTTGAATCCAGAGTAGATGAAGGTATATTTCTTAGTTATTCTTTAAAAAGTAAATCTTATAAATGTTATAACAAAAGAACCAAGAAAATTGTTGAAAGTGTAAGTGTCAGGATATAAGAAGATGGAACATAAAGAATTAGTGATCTAATAGACATTCCTAAAATCATTAAAGAGGAAGGTTTTGAATAATCAGATGAAGATGAGGAGAAAAAGGGGACTAAAACTCCATCCAAGTATGTTAGAAAAATCATAATGAAAGTGACATCATCGGGGACATAAATAAAGGAATTTGTACTAGAAGAATGATGGTATGTGAATTTGAGCAAGTTAATTTCTCTTTATTATCCAAAATTTAGCCTAGAACTTTTTTAGAAGCTAGACATGATAAACATTGGGTTAAGGCTATGGATGAATAATTAAATCAAATAGAAAAGAATGATACTTGGGAATTAGTGCCTAGACCAAAAGATAACAATGTGATAGGAACAAAATGGGTTTATAGAAATAATTTGAATGAAAATGGAGAATTGACCATAAATAAAGTAAGATTAGTATGTAAAGGATATGCTCAGATTGAGGAAATAGATTTTAAAGAAACTTTTTCACCAGTGGCAAGGTTAGAGGCTATCAGAATGTTTCTTGAATATGCAGTGTTAAAAATTTTCAAAGTGTTTCAGATGGATGTCAAATCTGCCTTCCTAAATGAGAATCTTGAAGAAGAGGTCTACATTGAGTAGCCTGAGGGATTTATTCTCTCAAATATTAGTAACCATGTATGCAGATTGAAGAAAGCATTGTATGGATTGAAACAAGCTCCCATAGCTTGGTATGCAAGACTTGATAAGTACCTGCAAGATCAAGGTTTCAAGAGAGGATTTACGTATAGTAATCTCTACATCAAAATATAAGGTGAGCATCAATTGATTATTATGGTATATGTGATGATATCATTTTTGCAAGAAATAATTAAAAGATGACAAAGGAATTTTCTAATAGAATGCAAAAAGAATTTGAGATGTCTATGCTTGGAGAATTATCATTTTTATTAGGATTGAAAATATTTAAATCAAGTAAAGGAATTTTCATATCTCAAAGTAAATATGCTAAGGAAATGTTGGAGAAATTTGGTTTTGAGGATTATGCACCAGTTGGCACACCTATGTGTACAAGAAATAAGGTGAGCAAGGATGAAGATTCACCTATTACAGATCAATCTTTCTATAGATCTATGATTGGTAGTCTTTTATATATGACAACATCAAGGCCAAACATCATGAATGAAGTAGGTATAGTTGAAAGATATAAATCATCTCAAAAAGATAGTCATGTTTAGTTGGTGAAGAGAATATCTAGATTTATCAAGGGGACATTGGATTATAGATTATGGTATCTCACAGGTAGATATTTCAATTTGGTTACTTATACAGATTCAGATTGGGTAGGGTGCTTGGATGACAAAAAGAGTAAAAGTGGAGGAGCTTTCTTCCTTGGTGATAGCTTAATATCATGGCTAATCAAGAAGTATAATTTAGTATCGCTTTCTATAGTTGAAGTAGAATATATTGTAATAATATTGTGTTATACTCAAGTGCTTTGAATGAAGCAAACCTTGGAAGATATCAAGGTAAAGTATGATGAACCTATTTCTATTTTTTGTGATAACACAAGTGTTATAAATATATTAAAGAATCCAGTGATACATTCAAGAACAAAACATATTCCCAATACATATCACTTCTTAAGAGAGCAGGTTGCAGATTAACTAGTTAAGATGGAGTATATCAATACTACAGAGTAGATTGTAGATATTTTCACAAAGGCACTACCAAAATACACATTTGAGTATGTATAAGAGAATTTGGGAGTAAATTCTTTTACTTCTTGCCATTGGAGTTCAACATCAGTTGAGGGGGAGCTAAGTGTTAGCTCTAGGTAGGCCCTTTGCCATTGATGTCAAAGGGGGAGAATAATAGGTACTGGTGTAAAAATAGGTACAAAGAATAGGTACATGTTACTATAGTAAGTGGGAGTTACTGTATGTTTTTCAGATGATAGGATGTGGTAGTTTCAAGATTGAGGTTGCCATCAATGACAAAGAGGGAGATTGTTGGAAATATTGTCATTGATGTCAAAGGTCTAGCATTATTGGTGATAAAGGCCCCATTTCATTTAATGATGTTTGTAATAGTTATATCTTGGCTAATGTGTGTTAATATTTATTTAATATTAACGAATATATTTTTGGTTGCATATAAGTCAAAAGAGGGCCCATGGAGAAGTCAAAGATTCATGGGGTAAAGATAAAAGAAGAATGGGACACATTTTTCCATGAAGAGTCATCTTGAGGAATTCCAAGAGTCACCAAGTAAAGACAAAAGAGGAAGGGCAAAATTTGTCATGAAGGGACACTTTGAGGAATATGAAAAGTCACCAAGATAAAGACAAAAGAAGAAAGGATGCTTTTGCTTATGAAGGGTCACCATATGACTTTTCAAGTGCAAGGATACGAAGGGTCATGCAAGTTTGGCACCATTTTCCATGAGGATTAAAGGGTCACAAAGGGTGAAGGCCAAAGGTCATTTGGAAAGATATAAATAAAGGCTTGAGAAGCTATTTGTAATAGGGGAGATAGAGTATGATTTGTAATTGTTATATCTAGCTTAGAAGAGTAGAGGAGAGAGAGGAAAGAGATATTATAATGAACTATCATTTTTTGAGATAGAAACATTGAGAGATAGTTATGTGGTATACACAAAAGGGGTTGGCGTTCCTATGGGTTGGTGCTCATGAATAGTTTTTGTGTTGTTGCTCAACAAAGGGGTTGGTGCTCCTATGGGTTGGTGCTTATGAATAGTTGTTGTGTTGGTGCTCAACAAAGGGGTTGGTGTTCCTATGGGTTGGTGCTCATGAATAGTTGCTATGTTGGTACTCAACAAAGGGGTTGGTGGTCTTGTAAGTTGGTGCTTACAAATATTGTAGTCTAATTTGGTGCTCATTCATATACTTGAGATTATTCTTCATGGTTTTTCCCACATTGGGTTTCCACATTAAATCTGGTGTCTCTCTCTATCTTGTGTGGTGTTTATTATTTCATTTTTATTGCATATCTTGAATGTATGGTAAAGTGGAATTTGATTAAGGGAAAGTTTATAAGATTTATGATTTACTGATTCACCCCCCTCTCAGTATATCTCGTGCTTAACAGTTATAGGCATCTACTATATGGGATTATTGGTACTTACATGAGACATATAACTCCTATAGTTTAGAGACATTCTATTTCCTTTTTTATAATAGTGAAATTAAGGATTATGACTCTAATTTTAATTCCCTATTCATTTGAGCATAGCTTGATAAAAAACCCATATAGAGTTTTATGATTGATAATAGTGTAAGAAAAATATTTTCACCATGACATTAATTATGCACTTGGGTTAAACTCATCCTAATTTAAACCCCTATACCAGATTAGTTAGATAATTTGATGGGACCTCCTAAAAGGTTTATTGATATTGAATTCCATTTACAGGTTGGTTTTGCACATGTTGTTACTACCTTTTTAGTTATCCCTTCTATATGCATATTTTATATGTTATTAGGAAGACATTAGATACACACTCTTTGAGTATTACCTTCTACAATACATAGGTGTGTCAAATACATTCATGACAATTAGGTAATTATAGTTTTTATAATCCCATATGATCATCCTCTTGAATACAATAAACTTATACGTAGACAACTAGCTATCAAGCCTACTAAGGCTAATCACTCACAAAAGGGTAAGTAATAGGTAATCCCCTTTACTAGGCAATTGATACTTGAGAGACCATTATATGAGAGACATATATAATATTACATGGAATGATAATCCTCTATTTCAAACCATGTTTAAATATCTAGAGCACCTACATATTTTCTTATTATTTATTTTCTAAAGAAATAAACAAGCACTCAATGATGGGTTCCAAAACCCCCTATTCTGGTTACTCCTATTGTTTCATGACCAAAGAGTCTTATTTTACATATGTAGAGAATCATAGATACCACAATGATAGATATTAAAATTATATATGCTCCTTGGCTGCATACATGGGGTATTACACTAGATTTATAGTGGGGAGATATCTATGACCATCAATTAGATGACATCATAGGATGATCTTTTTTATCTCTAAAAATATAAAAAATATTTAAAAAAAATCACAAAATCAAAGAATAATTAAGCACTTACATCATATATTGGCTCCTTGTCATCCATGTGTTACTTCCACGTTGATGGATGACATACATGATCACTCTTACATACACATATATATCACACTTTTACATTGGGTGTAATACAAACATACACAAATACATGACACACTCTTATTTTGGATATTGGGATTTCCCTCTACTCATGTCATATGGACACTAGAGGAATTTGCTTATTCGATCTTGATACACACAAGTTATATGATTTGATGATGACTCTACACTAGCATGTTTGAGATTACATATCTACTTAAATATGGTAATTCATATGCTATACACTTAACATACTTTTCTAACATAATAGATCCATGGGACACTATGACATGTTTATACTAATTACTTATGCTTTACTTTATGCACTTCTTTGAGTGTCTTGTCTTGGTTGTTTGAGCATTTGAATATGCTATTTTATTTATGAACATTGTGCCTATGTATGAAAATATTTACATAATGTCATTATTTGTTTTATAGACATTTGAATATGCCATTATTGATTTCATGTACATTTGAGTAAGTCATATCCCTTCAATTATCTATAATTTGAGCATGCCCCTTATTCACGGTCTCTTTAGACCATTTCTTATTGACTTATTTTTTATTGCTATTATGTGTGTTCATTTTTACTTGTTGAGCTTGTATTATTAATATCTAGATGTTTCCATTATATTTATCAATCATCTTATAACTACATGTGATCACATTGGTTCTATGAGATTTAATGACACATTTACCTAGACATGTTCCTTCTATATTCTACATAGTTATACTAACAAATTTTACACTTGTCTTACCCTTTTGAAGTGAGGTAACTCCCATTTTCTATTTTTTACTCACCTCAAAAGGGGGGCATGTTTGGGAAGCATGTTCTCCACACTTGGCACAACTCTCAAATTTAGTGGAGGTATGCTTTGAAAGCATCTTCTCCACACTCATTTAGTATTTGGTACTTATATCATTTTGTATATTTAGTGGGGGAATGTTATATTGGCATAGATTCCACACATTCACAATTTTTAGATTCAGTGGGGGCATGATTTGGAATTTTTTCCACATTTATTCAGTATTTGGTACTTATATTAGTTTACAAATTCAGTGGGGGCATGCCTTGGAAGCATGTTTTCTACACATATTAAGTATTAATCATTTCTAGTTTATAGTGGTGGCATGTTTTGGAAGCACATCCTCCATATTGGTACTTATATCAATTTTTTATTTTTTTCATATATAATGGGGGCATGCTTTGGAATCATGTCCTCCACACTTTAACTGTTATCTAAATTGTCTAAATCACATAGTTATATGATTCATATTCATAGTTGTAGTAGAATTCTATACATTGGTACCATTGTTATACATAATTTTACGATGAGACATATCTAAGGTGTATATACTATGAAATATGAAACTAATATTTAAAAATTCAAATTAGTTTCAAATTTAAAAACCGTTGCATGTATTGATACCCAATGAACTTTTACAAATCGCATTGAACCTATCTAATTAAGAAGTTGGTTCACCTTTTGGTATGGTTGAGGTGATCAAATCATTCAATGTTTCCAAGTTTTTAGGCTGGGCTTGATCATCCATATTCTCTAGGTTATAAGTATCATTGGGTTGCATGGTTGATTTAGTCTCAACTTCCATGTGGCAACTCACTTTTTCTCCAAAGTTAGGGGCATGTGCCTCTCTCTCTCTCTCTCTCTCTCTCTCTCTCTCTCTCTCTCTCTCTCTCTCTCTCTCTCTCTCTCTCTCTCTCTCTCTCTCTCCAAAGTTAGGGGCATGGATTTAAATATCTAGCCTGGTTTTACTTTTCATATTTAAACTATCTTAGCATAATAAATTAAGTGTATACTTAATAATGAGTTTAACATTTAATTGGCCTATTATAGATCTAATTATCAACCTTGAACCATTTCATTTTTGCATTCTTAATCTTAATATTTAATTGAAAACAACCCGTTATTTTCATTATAGGGTTAACTAATTATGTTTCTTATATTAAACATAATTGAATGAGAATTAAATAGCTATTACGTAAGGGATTTAAAGCTTATTTTGAAAATAATGCATGTGTGATTATAGATAAAAATGGAAGGATACTTAAAAATGTGTAAATGACACAAAATAAGATGTTTCCCTTAACTTTACAAAATGACTTATTTGTATCATTAAAATTTGTCATAAAAGATTAGTCATAGATATGGCATTTGAGGTTTGTCCATATGAGTTTTAGTGACCTAAATTTTTTGCATAAAAATAACATATTGAATGGATTACCTTTGATTGATTAGTCTAAGAACATTTTTGAAGGTTGTATTTTTGGTAAGCATTATACGAAATCATTTCTTGTTGGAAAGTCATATAGAGTAATAACTTCACTAAGTATTGTAATTCATATTTATGTAGGCCCATGCAGACACATTCAATGAGAAATAGTTTATACTTCATGAATTTTATAGATGATTATACTAGGAAAACATAGGTGTATTTTTTGAAACACAAATTAGATGATACACCCTTAACCTTTGGTGTGTCTAGGGATATGTGTGGTTGATTTATGGCTTACATACCTCTTTTATATTATTGTAATATTTCTCTATGTTCTTAGTTAGGTCAGCCTATGGAATAACCATGGCTGAGTAGACTATATATAGGAGGTAGTGGTTACTCTTTGATCATCTTGTTAATTATTATTCTCTTAGTGTATTATTTTAAAGGTTTCCCCCTCAAAGTGGCTTTATTATATTATCCAGTATTTTACTTTGTTATTAATTATTATTGTGTGATCTCTCATATTTTCTTATTTTGTGCGATATATAATCATTTTGTGTGAACATCTAAGTAATTTAATTACATGTGGTATTAGAGATTCTATTTGGGAAAGTTTCTTATAGGATTATTTTTTTAGATCTAGCGAGGCGTGACTTCTGAGAGAGGAAGGAGTGAAAAAACATAACTTGCAATCTAGGAAGAATTATTTTTTTTGTCAGTGTAGTATTATTCAAAATGCTTTTTTGAAAAAAATAATTAAAAAAAGGTCTAGAAAAAAATTACACTTTGCACAATTTTAGTTGTTCGATTCATCTCAATGAGATGATCACAATGGTATATTTTTCTAGTACACTTTTTTGGTGCCAAAAATTTTAACCTAGTGCACAAAGGTAGTCATTGGATTCATCTTGGAGAGGCACTCATAATGGTACCATCTCCTGGTAAACTTTATTTTGGGGTGAAAACCCTCCTAGGGTTTGTCTATGGCTAGTCCTATGGGAAATAGTTTATACTTCATGAGTTTTATAGATGATTATAATAGGAAAATGTAGGTGTATTTTTTGAAGCACAAATTGGATGCTACACCCTTAACCTTTGGCGTGTCTAGGGATATGTGTGGTTGATTTATGGCTTACATAACTCTTTTATATTATTGTAATATTTCTCTATGTTCATAGTTAGGTCAGCCTATGGAATAACCATGGCTAAGTAGACTATATATAAGAGGTAGTGGTTATTCTTTGATCATCATGTTAAGTATTTTAATCTTAGTGTGTTGTTTTAAAGGTTTCCCCCTCGAAGTGGCTTTATTATATTATCCAGTATTTTACTTTGTTATTAATTATTATTGTGTGATCTCTCATATCTACTTATTCTGTGTGATATATAATCATTTTGGGTGAACATCTAAGTAATTTAGTTACATGTGGTATTAGAGCTTCTATTTTGGCAAGTTTCTTACAGGATTCTTTTTTTAGAGCTACAGAGGTGTGACTTTTGAGAGAGGAAGGAGTGGAAAAACATAACTTGCAATCTAGGAAGAATTAATTTTTTTTGTCAATGTAGTATTGTTTGAATTGCTTTTCTGAAAAAAAAATAATTAAAAAAAGGTCTAGAAAAAAATTACACTTTGCACAATTTTAGTTGTTGGATTCATCTCGATGAGATAATCACAATGGTATATTTTTCTAGTACACTTTTTTGGTGCTAAAAATAATAACCTAGTGCACAAAGGTAGTCATTGGATTCATCTTGGATAGGCACTCATAATGGTACCATCTCCTAGTAAACTTTATTTTAGGGTGAAAATCCTCCTAGGGTTTGTATATGGCCAGTCATATATGAGGAAGAAAAGGGGTGAAAGAAACTCCTATGACCCCTACTAATGACATATAATTTGGAACTTTAGATCAATTAATTTCTTAACTTTAGGTTGATATAAAGGGCTTGATACAGCATGAATTTGTTGTTGTTTAAGTGATGTTTCATAGATTCATAAAGAGATTAATGGGGTTCACACTCAATTGAATTAGATTACTGCTTAATTGGCTGCCCTTTTATCTCAGTTATAGTCAAATAACCCTCCAGTTCATCATTTGGGTCCTCCTCCTCTCAACACTAAAAACTCTAATTCTGGGGTGAAATTAATGTTGCCAAAAGTGGACATGCATAAGTTTAAAGGTCATTATCCTCTCACATGGATTACCCAAATTAAGAATTTATTTGATCTGCATCAAGCTCCTAGTTCTCAAAAGGTGATACTGGCATTTTTGTATCTAGAATCGAAGTAATTCATTTGGTATCACTAGTTATGTGCTCAAAATAAAAATAATGGTACTCCTATTACATGGTCTATTTTCATTGATGAGTTGTTGGCTCATTATTAGAATAATGTCTCTAAGAACTACTTCAAATAGTTAGCCAAACTATGATAAATAAGAACTATGAAGAGTTATATTCATCAATTTTAGGATCTATTCTTACAACTAGAAGACATCACTAAAGAAAATTTGACTAATCTAATTTTGGGTGGTCTCAAAGATAACATCTAATTAGAGTTTTGGATGTTTAACCTAGAATTTGTTTCAGAAGCTATCCCACGAGCATGTATTGGAAAATAAAAAGATATGGTCAAATGGAAAACCTTCACTACTGGTCATGATCACACCTTTCTAGCACCATCATATCCTCAACCCACTAGATTGACACCTCAACAAATTAAGGAGAAGCAAGCCAAAGGGTTGTGTTATGGTTGTGACAAAAAATGGAGAAAACACCATCATTGTGCTAAAAAGAAGTTATTTTACATTGAAGGTGCTAATGAGGATGACAATGATGAGGAGGCAATTGGTAAGGATGAAGAAGGTCCTATAGAGGAGTCTGAAGACTCTTAGCCTACTATTTCTTATCATGCCCTTTCATCTATTATTACTCCCCAAACTCTTAAGGTCATAGGTTTCTTAAATAAACATAAGGTCACTGTATTGATTGATTTTGGGAGCACACACACATTTATCAAAATTAAGTTGGCTACTCACTTGAACTATTTCATTTATCTCATTCCATAATTTTAGGTCATGATTGTAGATGATGGAACTATCAATTGCTTAGGAAAATGTCATAGTATTAAGCTAGCCATGGGAGACTACTTGTTGTATTCTCCCATGTTTGTTATTCCCATGGGGGGAGATGACATTATTTTGGGAGTACAGTGGCTCACCACTTTGGGCACTATTGAGATGAATTTATAGGAATTATTCATGTATTTTCATTCTAAGGGAAAGACATTTGAGCTAAGGGGATTAAGGACTAAATCTCCACAACTTATTAGCTCCCATCAAATGATAAAGATTCTTAGAAAGGGTGCTGAAGGATTTGTAGCTTGCTTATTTTTCATGGAAGTTCATCCAACTCAGACATCTACACTTTTTGATCTACAATAAGTGATTAATGCCCATTCAATTATTTTTGGTGTCATGCTGAAAGGACTTCCACCTAGCTATACACATGATAATGCTATCAAAATTATTCTTAGTAGTACACCACCCAACATAAACCCTTACAAGTATCCCAATTCCCACAAAAGTGAAATTGAAAATATGGTATAGGAGATGTTAAATGTAGGAATCATTCACCATAGCCAAAGTAAATATTATTCACTATTTATCATGGTGAGAAAAAAAATGATACTTGGAGGATGTGCCACAACTACACAAAACTCAAAAAGTACACTATCAAAGATAAGTTTCCCATTTTTATCATTGATGATTTTTTAGATGAATTAAATGGTGCTTTTTATTTTACCAAGTTAGATCTATGTTCTGGGTATCATTAAATCTGGATCTATGATGAAAACATACCCAAAATTGTTTTCAAGACTCTTTAGGGCCATTATGAGTTTTTGGTTATGCCTTTTAGGCCAATAAATGATGCATACACTTGTTAGAGTTTGATGAATACTATTTTTAGGCCATTTTTGACGAAATTTGTTTTGGTATTTTTTGATGGTATCCTCATTTACAGTAAAAATTGGTAAGAACATTTGCACCATGTGAAATAGGTACTCTTAATTCTAGAATAGCATCAATTATATGCCAAACCTTCCAAATTTACTTTTGGAGCTTATGAGATTGAGTATTTGGGTCATCTAGTTTCACATGCAATAGTGAAAGTGGATCCTATAAAAAACTAAGCCATGGTGGACTAATTGATTCCTAAGACACTCAAGCAACTAAGGGGATTTTTGGGGTTAGCTGGTTACTATCATAGGTATGTCAAAAAATTATGGTAGCATTGTAGCCCCACTCACCTCTTTATTAAAGAAAGACTCCTTTCAATGGATTGATATAACAACCAGGGCATTTGAACAATTAAAATTGGCTGTGTACCACTCTAGTATTGGCCACTCCTGATTTTTCCAAGACTTATATGGTTGAATGTGATGCATCTAGGTATAGTATGGGTGTTTTACTCATGCAAGAAGGTAGACCAATTGCATTTGAAAGTCATCAAATTAAGGGTAAAAATTAGCACAAGCCCATTTATGAGAAGGAAATGATGGCCATTTTGTATGTAATGAAACAATGGAGACCTTATTTGATGGGTCATCACTTTCAGGTAAAGACTAATCATGATAGTCTCAAATATTTTTTTGAACAATGCTTTTCATCTGAAGAATAACAAAAATGGGTAACTAAGATGTTACACTATGATTTTGAAATAGTTTAAATGAAAGGCAAGGACAATGTAGTGGCAAATGCACTATCCAAGAAGGATGGATTAGTTAAGGCATTGTTATATGCTATGACCATTTTGTAGGTAGATTGGCTAGAGGAAACATGATTCGAATAAGACAATTATAGGGATACCCATGATTTGATTTAGAATCTTCAGTATGGTTTGGCTGGATTTGAAAAATTCACATGGAAGGGTAATGCATTATGGTATAAATATAGATTATACCTATGTAAGAATTCTATTTTTAAACAAAATCTTTTAAGAACTTCATGCAACTCCAATTGGGCGTAATTCAAGATTTTTTAAAACCTATCATAGAATCAAACAAGATTTTTTTGGGAATGACTCATGGGGGATGTCAAGATATATGTGGCTAAATGTATGAACTATCAAAAAAATAAAGGAGAAACCATCAAAACCTTAGGTATTTTGCAACCTTTATCCAACCCTAGCCAATGTTGGGAAGAGGTGTCTATGGATTTCATTATAGGGTTATCGAGATTTGATGGTCAAAATGTTATCATGTTTGTGACAGATCATCCTAGTAAGTATGCTCATTTTTGTTCTTTATCACAACCATTTGTTGCTAGTATAGTATCTTTTGCTTTTCTCAATATAATTCAAAAATTACATGGTACCCCTAAGATCATTATCAATTATAGAAATCCCATTTTCACTAGCAAATTTTGGACTGATTTCCAGTTGGCTCATAGTTCATCATATCATCCTCAATAAAGTGGACAAAATGAGGCAGTCAACAAATTTTTGGAAGGATATCTCGATTGTCTTGTTTTTGATAAACAAGATAAATGTGTTCATTGGTTGCTACTTGTTGAATGGTGGTATAATAATTTTGTTCATAGTTCTTCCAAAATGTTTCCTTTTCTGGCACTACATAGATACCACCCTCCATCCATGACTTAAATATTGAAGGTCCATCCTAAGGTTCATATAGTTGAAGAACATATTCAACATGAACAAGAGGTCCTTGTTTATGTGAAAATTTAACCATGGCTCAAAATCACATGAAGCAATAGGTAGATCAACATAGTAGTGACAGTCATTTTGACATTGATGATTGGGTCTTTGTTTGATTGTATCTATATAATCAAATGTCCTTAAAGTAATAGAAAATAGATAATAAGTTGCCCCCTACATATTATGGGCCTTATCAGATCTTATATAAAAATTGGTAGTGTGGCCTAAAAGTTAGATTTTCCTTCTTCCACTCACATACATTAGTATTTCATGTATCATGCCTGAAGAAAGTCATTGGATACAAAGTTGCTACTCAAACTGAGTTACTAGAATTGGATGAGGAAGGAAGATTTATTATTGATCTTGAGGTGATTCTTCAAATATGCACTAAACAACTATGGTCTAGAATGATTAAGGAGTACCTGATCAAATGGAAGAATATGCCTTATGAAGATGCCACTTGGGAGGATGAATCCTTTATGTACTAACATCCAGAGTTGACTCAACATTAAGAATAACATTGTTTTAAAGGGGAGGGGCATGCTGTGCCCTTAACCTTTGGTCTATGTAGGGATATGTGTGGCCGACTTATGGTTTACATACCTTTTTAATATTCTTTTTACATTTCTCTATGTTCTTAGTTAGGTCAGCTTATGGAATAACTATGGCTAAGTAAACTATATATATGAGGTAGTGGTTAGTCTTTAATCATCATGTTAAGTATTTTGCTCTTAGTGTATTATTGTGGAGGTTTCCTCCTCAGAGTGGATTTGCTGTATTATCTAGTATTCTGCTCTGTTATCAGTTGTTATTGTGTGATCTCTCATATTTTCTTATTATATGTGATACATAATCATTCTATGTGAATATCTAAGTAATTTCATTACATTATAATCTTTTAGAAGGTTTCAATATTTTAAAGATTTGGTTGAGAATCAAAGTGGGAACTAAATAAGGGTACTTAGAATAGATAGAGGTGGTAAATAATGTCTAATAAGTTTTGTTTTTTTTCAAAAAAAATGGGATCAATAAATAACTCAATACTAGGTATACATCATAGTAGAATTGCATTAATGAAAGGAAGAATAGAACAATCATGGATATAGAAAAAAACTTGATGAAGACTAAACATTTACCAAATGGGTATTGGGATGAAGCTATAGCTTGTGTAGTGTGAATTTTAAACTATTCCCCCATAAAGAGTTTAAAATACCGAGTACCATAATAATCATGGAGTAATTAAAAAAACATAGCTTTTCTCATTTGAGAGTGTTTGGGTGCATTGTGTATGCAAATATTCCTAACAAAAATAGGAAGAAGTTAGATGACAAAGGAGAATGATGTGATTTTGTCACATACCATGAATAGTCAAAAGCTTATAATTTTTACAATCCCATAATGAAGAATACTATAATAAATAGAGATGTTGAGTTTCTTGAAGATGAAGAATGGATTTCGAATGGAAACCTATAACATCATCAATAGCTTGAGATTAGAGAGTTTCATGAAATATCTTCTACATCAACTACTCCAAGTATTAGTCAACAAGGTCTTTCTCTAGTGTTACCTCCATTGAATATTTATTGTTCACATGGAGAAACTTCACCAATAAATACTTATATACTACTTGAGTGACAATTCAAGATCAGATGAGACTCTAAAAAAGACAAGGAGTTTGAGATAAATATATGAGGTAACTCAAGGTAGTCAGCATGATAATTAGATTTAAAATTTTGCATTATTTTTTTTGTTAATCTTATATGATTTAAAGAGGCAATTTATAATGAGAATTGAAAAAACCATAGATGATTAAATTGAGGCAATAGGTAGAGATCACACATAGCAATTAGTGAATCGTTTAGAAGGAAAAGATGAAAATGGTGCAAAGTGGATTTTAAAGATAATTTTTAACGCTGATAGAAATATTTTGAATCATAAATAAATTTTATTTGAAAGGGGTTTTTAAAAAATTCCTAGGATCAATTATAATAAGAACTATGCTCTAGTAGCTAGACTAGATACAATGAGATCTATGCTAGTAGTAGAAACTCAACATAAATGGAAAGTTTATCAAATGAATGTCAAATCAATTTTTTTAAATGGGATATTAGAGAAAGGACTATATGTACAAAAACCACTAGGTTATCATATTATGGGTCATGAACATAAAATAAATGGATGAAATCTTTGAATGGTCTCAAATAAGATCCATGATCTTGGTACAATTGCATTGACTTATATCTATTAAACAATGCATTTAAAAAATGTAGTAATGAATTAGCCCTTTACATTAATATTAATTATCAAGTGAAATCTTAATTATTTTCTTATATGTTGATGATTTGATATTTATATGGAATATTTCAATTGATTTGTTCAAATTAGTAATGAAGAAAGAATTTGAGATGAAAATTTGGGCTTAATGAAATTTTTTTGGTTATTGAAGTAAGCCAAATAAGTGATAGAATTTTAATTTGTCAATAAAAATATGCAAATGATTTTTAAAAAAAATTCATGATGTTAAATTGAAAACTAGCATTTACACGGTTCTAGATATAGAATTGAAACTAAGCAAAGAATATAGGGCACAAACACAAATCCAACATTGTAAAAGAGTCTAGTGGATAGATTGATGTATTTAATAGCTACTTAGACTAACATTATGTATATCATGAGTCTTACTTCAAGGTTCATGGAGACACCTAAAGAATCACATTACCAAACAAGATAATTTTGATATATGTTAGTGGAAAAAGGTATTATGGGATTTTCTATTCAACATCAAAAGATTTTATATTGGTTGGTTACATATACAATACTTTTTTAGGCAACATTGATGACATAAAGAGCACATATAGATATAGTTTTCACCTTACTTTAGGTTTAGTATTGTGATCTTCAAAAAAATAGTCAATTATTACTCTTTCAACGGTAGAAGCAGAGTATGTAGAAACTACATGAATAACATATCAAGTCATGTGTATGATAATAATGTTGTTGGATTTGAAGTTAAAGCAAAAAGAGGTAACAATAATTTATTCTGACAATAATTCAACAATTAAACTATCACAAATTCAAGTTTTTTACAAGAAGAGAAAACACATTGATATGAGATATCATTTCATAAGATAACTCGTCAACAATGGTGAAATATACTTGAAGTTTTGTAGTTTTAAAGATCAATATGTAGACATCTTCACAAAGTAATTAGTAAAAGATGTTTTTGAAAATATAATAAAAGGATTGGGTATCACCAATTTAGCATAACTAGAAAGTCAAGTTTAAGAGGGAGTGTTAGAAGATAAAATTGACTCTAACATTTTTTTTATATAGTTATAGCTAGTTTTCTAGTTTTAAGTTTAAAACTCCTTGCATGATTAATATATTTTTATTTATCTTCTTTCTAATGTTATATATAAAAATAAGTACTATGTAGTTAATTATTATTGATTTTGAAATAAGAATAAACTTCTAGTTAAAGCAATAACTTTATTTTTACTTCTATTTTTTTAATATTTTGTTTTTATTTCATGCAAGAGTTGTAGCTCTATTTGACACATTATTTTTATCATATTATTTTTTATTTAGAAGTTACATGTATCTATCATCTCCTTCAAAATAAAGATACATAAAAAGTGGAACAAAATCCTTAAATTATGCGAGGTTAATATGGGATATGTCGCTTTATTTATAAATAATAATAAATAAAGAGAAGATCCACAAGGCATGATTGTGTGTTTTAATTGTTTATGATTTAGACATGAAAATCCTAGGTTATTAAAGGGGATGGGTATAAAGGGTAAATTTAGACAAGTATTAAAAATAGATATATTGAACTAATTTATCTAAGATGTATACATAATGATAAAATTGACTTATCTAGTACAAAACAAGCATTATTGGATGTCAAAAAGGCTGAAAAAATCTTAGAGGTCTGTCAGGGGTCCTTCATTTTGGAATTAGGATTAAAAATTTCCTTCAAACAATAGTGTAGTCAAGAAGACAATTGTGCACTATGCTAGTTTCCAAAATACTGTGCTAGTGTCCTTCTATGGAGAAACTCCCTGAGACTTCTAGGGATGATGCAAGAGGGTTTCAAGGACATATAGGCATGTTGTTAGCTTATGAACATTTGTCTATGTCACTATTTTTTTAATCTTTCCAAAACCTAATGAACACTTGTACACATGAAAAAACAATAAGATCAAATGTAAAAGGAAGAGAAAAACTAGGTTGTGGGATGTTATGATCACATGATATAGAAACCCTACTATTGTGACCACTTCTTACATTAAACATAATGATATGGGTCTCAGATTGCATGTTGTTATCTATTATGGAATGTGCATAATCAATGCATTTCACTTATGCCCTTATTTGATCAAGCATGTAGATCTAGGTGTGAGTGTTGAGTAATATGCAATGTGTTGACCTATAATATTGATTTGTTTTATGTAATGATGTGCCAAAATAGTAAATTCTAGATTTAAAATGCTTTGTGAGGATATTTATATATAAGGAACTTTGATTTGAATTAAGACCCTTGTTCACTATCTAATAAGATGTAAAATAAATATAAAATCATAAGATAAGGCTCAAGGAAGGGTTAGGACCCAAAACATGTTGAAAAAGTGACCATTAGAAACTAGCATTGAACTAGACATTAGTGTAATACACTAGTGTACAGGACTGTGTTAGTTTCTTGGGAACACTAGATTGGGTGAAAATTATGCAAAATAGGCCTGGGGGACCCTATGACTAGGATGGGATGACAAAAGACCATTAAGGGTGTATAAAATATGGAAAATAAGTCATAATAAAGATCAAAATATCCAAAATGACCACATGAACATGACTTACATTTATCACTAAGACCTTCCCATGAAAGGGAAACAAAATACATAGTACTTGTGGTTGCTTAACCAAATTAGGTTGTGTACATTCCCCTCCATTTTATTATAGTAATGCAATGAAATGGAAGTGATAAAGTAAAATTAAAAAATAAAATGCATACTTATACTTACATATGTGATCAATTCCTATGGAGGATGGATGAGATATAAGACTAGCCCACTTATTGGCTAGATAAGTGGATAGGAGATGGAATGCTGTCTATGAAGAGGAAATCCATAATGTGGATGCCACCTATACTAAATCTAAATGATGAAATGAATTTTGGGGAATAAAAACCTATTTTGTCCCCACTTTTATATGTGAATTGAATCATGATAGGTATCTAAAAGTGTGGAGAAAAAAGCTCTGCTTTCCCCCACTCTGGCATGTGAGCTAAATCTAAGAATTGATCTATAAATGTGGAAATACAAGCCTTACCCCCCCTCTGGTATGTGAAAGGAATTTGGGAAGTATCTATAAATGTGGGGAAACAAACCTAACTTTCCCCCACTCTAGTATGTGAATTAAATCTAAGAAGTATCTATAATGTGGAAAAATAAGCCCTAATTTCCTTTATTATGGTATGTGAACTGAGTCTCTGAATTCATTTATTTGGAGGTTGAGACTATTACTCAACCTTCATAATATGGGCCTAGTGATAATATATGGATCAACCATTGTAGTCAACTATATGACCCAACTTGGTGAAATCTTGGGGACATCCTAGTGATAATTTGAGTATAATCCAATAATCTACACATAGAGAATGGTATAATGTGTCATTCCATCTATATAACCTAGTGGAATCCTATGATATCAAAGACATGTTCTCTACATCATGCCACCAAACCTAATATCTAAGTAATGTAAATGTGTATTATGTGCATAAAATTATGTCCATGTAGGGATAATCTACCCTGTACATGCCCCCATAGTCATAATCTGAGTTTGGAACTATGTCAAAACCTTATGCCAATTTATGAGGATCTAAACCAATATCTAACAAGATCATGGAACTAAATAAGTTTGAGTCAACCAATGTGCCTGAACATCTGAGCCAACTTATGTCTTTGAATATCTGAGGCAACTTGTGTATTTGAACGTTTGAGTCAATTTAAACCAATTTAAATCAATATATGTGTTTGAACCAATCTATGTATCTGAATCATTATATATCTAGGTATATGAATCACTACATATTTGGGTATCTAAATCACTATATATTTAGGTATTTGAATTGGTTAGAATAGTGTATATATGCTCCATTTTAGGGAGAGAGACAAGACTGTGGTAAGGGTATCAAACGAAAAGTGATGTCAGTGAACATTTTAGTGATAGTTAATGTTGCTACTATGAAAATAGGATTGATTATTTAGACATTTGTAATAGAATTATTTTTGGAAAATGGGACCAAAATAGGTTTTTAGTCTATAGTCAATTTGTTAAGGAAGCATAGGTTTTATCACTTTATGGAATTAATTTGATATTAATAGTAGTGTAACCATAATGGCGTGGGGTATATCATGATCAAAACCCAATCATAAGAAATAGATAAAAAATTAGATTTACAATTCCCAAGATATTGTATTTGGAAGAATATGGTGTTAGTTGGCAAAATATGTGTGCAAGGTCAACCTCAGCCTTAGGCAAGTGTAATTTTCAAAACAAGGCTTAAATAGGTCATTTTATTGGTTTGAAAAATCATTTGAACCACTTGACTTGATATAAATTCTTTTTCTTTGAGATTAGAAACATGCCGAGGAGACAAGGAGTGAACATGAACCACTACAAAGAGGTTGAGGTGCTTCTTTAGGCTGAGGAAGAGGTTACCCTAGTAAGGAACCTATAATTTTCCCTATTTTGAAATATTTATTACCTTTTTCATCATTTTAGTGAAAAAATGGTAGTTTAGGGACCTATTTAGGAGGATCATTCTAGTGTCCCTAGTATTGTGTTAGTGTCCTTGATTACTTGCTACCATATTAGGTACAATGTTACTATCTTAGGTGTAATGTTAGTGTCTATTGGAGCCAATTTTACTAGTTTTTCTTATATTTTGTTTAGAATTACTACTACTACATGTTTATGTGTCATTGAGGGATGTTAATGCCAAATTTGTTTGTGTTTTATATAGGTAAATGCAATATGAGGGAGCTCTAGAGTGGCCATATGATGGAGTGCTTACATGGAATACCCCTAAAAAATGATGAGAGGGTAGTGATAAATAGAGATATCTTGGTCCATGTGGAATCACTTTCTTCGATTCTTTAGGACTGCCATATGATGGTGGTGTTGTGCGAGAGGTAGAACACTGATACTTGTACACTTTGGTTGCCTATTGGGGAGATCACTATGACATTGGAGGATGTCTATAGGATAATGATATTTCCCATTAGTATTCAATGGGTGGTGTTACAGGAGATACCATAGATAGAGCTATAGTGCAAGCTATAAGGTACTTTATAGATAAGTCTATAGGGACCATCAGCTAGGGAGTTGCAGTGATGTTTTGTTGTCTTTGATTGTTATGGCCATTTTTTTTCAATTGTAGAAGTTTTTGGTGATGTTATGGGATTCATTTATTATTGTGTATGGGAGTGGGGTATCTATATCATACATGATGCATGGTATAGTGCATGATATAGAGGATCATAGGACCATATACTTGTGGGGACATACTATTCTAGAAAACTTGTATCAGGATATATACCATTTTAATTAGTAGTTTTTTGAAAGTGGTATTAGGTATTTAACATTATTGCATTGTTGTGATTATTAGCATATTTCACTAAGTATATTAGAGGATTTTTAGTGGATGGATTGGGCACACCCATAAATGTTTATAAAGAGATGACAGATATGACTTGAGTGCAATTGAGGAGCGTAATGAATTATCAATGGGTGTTGGATCAGTTGACAATTGGAAACATTATTTGACAACCCTATAAGGGATTTCAAGGATGGCCTAAGGATGGTGTTCATCCCATATGGGTTCTAATGAGATACTAGTTACATGACCATTGGGTCAATATATTTGAGAGATTTCAATATGGGTGGGTGACATGATAGTTTGGTTTTATCCAGGATGTGCCACCTACACCATGGGTGTGTTTAAGGGGTTATCGAGCACCAGTGAGGTCAAGTAGTAGGATGAGACCCAAAATTGTTGATTTGGTTCTGATTTTGGTGATGGAGTGAGATCCATTTCTAGATATGCTTGATGTAGATTGTGAACTAGGAAAATGACTAAGAAGAGTATATTAGTATTATGGTAGTGAATGAAACCAAATCAAAAACATAGTAAACTAACATCTTCATGCCTAGTTACTAGGGTGAGCTTAGTGTAAAAATACAAATGAACAAAGCATAACTAAAATGCAAGAACACACACATTCCTTACCTTCCTTGATGCTCCAAGAGTATTCTTTGATTGGCTTGTTTGGTTTGTGCTCATGAAGTCTTTGTCAATGCAAGCTTGGCTATCCTCCATCTCTCCTTGGCACCTTTGGATTTCGCTTGGCTTGGCTTGGCTTGGAATCAATTTTTCATGATAACACTAGTTACATGAAGCTTTTGGGACCAATCATGCATTATAACTTTGCACAAATTAAGATTTTTAATGATGTTCATAGCCTCTCTATTTATAGATTTTTAAAAATGGGTTGAATCAACCTAAACCATCCATCTCAGGATTGAGATGTGTGGCTAAGGATTAATCCAATTTTTTAATTAAACTTGATAAATAGGCTCATCAATATTTGGGATAGAGGATCAATTAAGAGGTATGGAGGGCTTTGATGAGGCATGGGAGGCATGCATCCTGATATTTGTGGCAATTATGGCCTAGGGATGTCTTCCCAAGAAATGAGGTCACTTGATGATGCAAATATTCAATATTCATTTCCAAAACAAATTATTCAACAAGTTTCCATGGAATTCTTGATCAGGCTCTAATTTGGTTTAATTAGCTCTTGAGTATGTTTAAGCACTTTGTGCACAAATTACTCAAATTGATCAGAATGTCTTATTATTGGTCCAAAATTTGTTTGGATTAGAATTAGAATGTGATGTTAGATGTGTTGGATCCATTATCCCATTTAGGATGTTACCAACACTAAATAATTAAGGCACATGTCTCATGTAAAAGATTTGATAGGAAAGAGCAATCTAGCGCACTTAGGTGCAAAATTGGCATTTTGACTTGAAATAAATTGATCAAAGTTTTCTGGCCCATAAATTGCACTACCCCATTTAATGATACTCTATCCAAAATCGGCACTTGAATATGTCAATTTCACATCTTTTAGTATGTTTTAGTGTTTTAGGCCAAATTATGCAATTTAGAGTGGAAATTAGTCAAAACCTTGATTGGAGGTTATTGGTGGCTAGATTTAGGTATCTACATAGATGACATAATAGAGACCGATGCCTACATAGTATGGTGTCGGTAGCATAGATGGCCACTACTATTTCTAAGAGATGGGGATATCATGTAGGATGTATTAGATCTAGATCCCATTAGGGAAGCTGAGGGTATGTTATCATTGTGGATTTTTATGCTTTTTTTAGTTTAGTGTTTGTATTATCAATGAAATATCTAATACACTATATTGGTATGTGTAAAGATAAGATATAAACAGTACTAGGAGACCATTATTAAGGCTACACTATGAGAGGTGACAAGACATATCCATGATGATGCCATAAATGATGGGATAATGTATAGGGCCACAAGAGTTGTAGGCATTCATGCCCACATTTTTGATCGAGCAACCATTACTAGTGAGTCATATAGAAGAGCAAATATTGATAGAGATGAGGTACGTGATAAGTTACATAGGTGAGCTATGACCCCACCCAATATTTTGGGTGGGGTAGGTGGTAGGATCATGGATGACTACATTCATCTACAATGAGAACATGTAGAGCTGATGGTCGAGGTGGTAGTACTATGGGAAAAAGAAAAGAGATACAGGTATCGATCAAGATCTAGAGGGGATGTGAGAGCATCTAGTTATAGTGTTGATGTATCTGAGAGTGAGAGTGAGGAGGGTGTTCTTGGTGACCAAGGTCTAGATTATTTAGTGATTATGTATTATTGTATTAATTTTTTTTAATCATATATATATATATATTGTGTGTGTGTATATGTATGTATATATGTATGAAATTTTTGTTACATAGGTATTGTGTTATTTGGCATTTTAATTTGTGGAATTGTTTACTTGAGTAAGTGTTTTGGTTGTATTTATTTTTTATGTTTTGATATAGAGACGTATTTATTTATCTAAGAAATGGTAATTTATTACTCATATGTATATTGATGCTATAATAGATCTATATATCAGATTAGGAATGTTAGTTGTTATAGAAGTATCATAGTATAGCTGAGTGTGGATCATGTGACTATAGCCTATGCTATCTGAATCTAGATGTCATGGTATATAAGTAACCGATCTGCTCATGTTGAGTAGGCATAGAAGTAGACATTGGAACTAATATTGATCATGGTACAGTGCTTGTAGTTAGATGTGTAAACTCTATAGCAAATAACTTACCTACTAAAACTATAATATGATCTCTATGATTGTTGCCAAATATCTTAATTGGTGGTCAAACTGAAACTATGCTATTATCTCTATGATTATTTCCAAATATCTTAATTAGTGGTCAAACTGAAACTATGATCTAATCTCTATGATTATTTCCTAATATATTAATCAGTGGTCAAATGAAAATTGTGCTGTGATCTATGTGATTATTTCCAAATATATTAATCAGTAGTCAAACTAAAATTTGTGGTGGGGTTGGTTTCCATTTTTTTAACATACTTCTATAATTAGGTTGATTTTTTTAACTAGTTTCCATCTTTGATGAATCTATGGTGCATGATATCTCACATAAGTAGGTGTCATAGAAACTACATGGCTCATACAATGAGTAACCAATGGTTCCTTAAAAGGAATGCCCTAAGATAACTCACTTCTAGAAGAGAGAGATATAGGATAATGTGGAGGAGATATTGATGCCTCCTACATGAATTCTATAATATCTCTATCAACACATGGGTTAATATGATCTTTGAGTACATAACAATTACTGACCTAATGTCCATTAATTATATAATAGTTATAGTATAGTTTGTTTCTTGTTCTTTGTGAATGATGTGATGGATGATGCTAAGTAGGAGGAAGGGTGATCAATCATCTATCTAGTAATAAATAATATATCATGAGGCCTATCTCTATCAAAACATTATATGGCCCCATTATGGGTGTCCCATGTTCTATCTACTATAGGAGATTTTATGTAGAGTGGCTCTTTGCCTTTATTGAGTATCTTGATTGGTTGTTTCTATTCCATGTTTTCTTACTCATAGGTGGATTAGGTGTTTTTACCATATTGGATGGTTGTGGTTATGGAAGATCTAAATCCAAATCTACCTCTGAATCTATCTCAACTAGTCTAAACTTCTTCTCTAATGCCATAGATGTGTTACATAGATGTCATAATGATTTAGATGTCTCATATAGTAAGTTATCATTAAGAGGGAATATGAGACCTATAGAAAAGATGTATTATACCTCTAAATATATCAATTGATAAATCAATTATTTCATTCATGATTTGAATCATAGAATGTAATCACTCATTGTTTTTGACTTACCCTAATGTAGCGAAGGCATCTTATCATATGTGACTTGAGGTCCCTTATTATGTGTGTAGTGCATGACAAATAATTCTTCCAAATCATCGTATGCATGTAGTGAAACACTAGGAGTGAGAAGAAACCAATTTAATGCCTCAACCTCTAGATTCTTTGGAAATAATTGTAGGAGAATTAAACTACTAGTGACATTTGCCATAACTTTCTAATAATATTTAAGATGCAAGTATGGGTCTCCATGTCCATTGAACTTTGGTAATATTGGTATCTAAAATTGCTTTGGTAAATTTTTATTAAATATTATGTTTGGGATATGATTGACATGAATGGCATCATCATCATCATCATCATCATCATCATCATCTTAAGAGTAGTATTATTTAATTTGTAGCTTGAGTCAGGTTACTTGTTATTTTAAACCAACCATGTCCTACATAAAAGAGATTACCTCTTATGAAGGTATATTTACATCATCAAGAGGTTCATTTAATTCTAGAATTTTATTATTAATTTTAGCCATTGGTACACTGCATCAGGGACCTTTGGTTTTGCTCATCATATCCTTTAGAAGGGTGATTGCTTGGACCTAGTGAAATGGAAATGGGATATCACCCTCATGGAGGTTAGGATGAGAAACAAGTTCTACTATAGTAAGGCAAGGTGAGGGAGATTCATTGGTATCTCTTATTTTGTTAATTCATAAAGAAGTATTGCATGCTAATAGTCTAGAAGATACCTTATTATAATGGGAATGTAGATTGTGTAAATTATGAACATAATTATAAGTTTTCTTGTGTTTATCTGAAGTCATGTTATCATTTGAACTAGCATGTGATAATAAATCAATTCAAACATTAGATATGGGTGAAGTAGTGAGAGAACTAGGCGGACTAGACTCAATATATTCTTCACCAAAATCATATTAATCATCATTATTCCAAGGTTAATAAAAATTAGAGTTTAATTCATTTGTAGAGGTAAGAGTGGAAGAATTATAATTTTCATGATCAATAAGAGAGAAATTAGAATAATATTTTAAATTTTTACTACTATGCAATATACCATCATGTATAGGTGAAATGTAATGCATGTCTTCACTAGCTATGAGTAGAGTGCATGTATGATCATTATTTTCAATCTAGGAGTCAAGGGTAGAAAAAGTAGCAATCATTTTTTTATTTGACACACTATGACATATATGAGAAGATTTAATATTTGAATTTTCTAATTTTTTCATAGAATCATTGTGTCGAGCTTGAACTATAAAAGAAGATGATAACATAATCCCATCCACTTTAGTTTGTGCATTGATAAAAGGAGAAATTTCATTTGTACATGCTTTTTAAAATTAAATTATGAAGGGTAAACAAGATGCATTTCTCTATTCTATATTGCTTAAATCATGTAAAAGAAGATTTCATTTATTGCACTTATATTGATTTAATTTGAATAAAGAGGTAGCAAAAGTGGTTAAAAAGCTAGGATCACATTGGAACAAAGCACTAACAACAAGAGCTTCTTTTGGCATTATATTATTAGTTTGATTTTGAGAAGTAGGAGAAGAGAGAGAGAGGAAAGAGAAGAAGATGCATCTAATATATCCTCATCAACACTTTCATTATCATGCTCATAGTAATCATCATATCCATCATTACAACAATAATAATAATCATCATCATCATTATAAATTGAACATTATCATGTGCTAATGTGCAATCTTGTACATTTGTCCATTCATTCTTATAATTGTGAGAAAATGTATAAATTCATCAATTGGGTGGTGGGCAAGAAGCTTATTGGACATCATTTTAAACTTACCAAAAAAAATGTAAACAATGAACAACAAAAACACAAGAGGTAGAATTTAATCTAACATAGATATATATGCAAATATGCTAAATATTTAGCCCAATCTATGGAAAAATTGGAATTTTATTGAAACCCTAATTTATTACACAATAATGGAGAAGGTAATCCCTAGTATGGAACTAAGGTTTTAAGTAATATTCAAAGTATGTTAGGTTCACCAAATGTTCTAATTGTTTAGGATTTAGACATGTAAATCCTTGGTTGTTAAAGGAGCTATGTACAAAGGGTAAATTCAAACAAATATTGTAAATAGATATATTAGACTAATTTACTTGAGATGCATACACAATGATAAAATTGTCTTATTTAGAGTGAAAAAAGCAATGTTGGATGTTACAAAGTATGGGACAAGCTTGGATATCAGTCAAGGGTCCTTTGGTCTATAATTGGGATTGAAAATTACCTTCTGATAATAGCATAGTCAAGAAGATAGTAACACACTGCACTAGTATCAAAGGTATTGTGATAGTGTCCTTCTATGGATAAATTGTCTCAGACTTCCATGGATGTTGTTGGAGGGTTTCAGGGACCTGTAGGTGAGTTTTGAGATTCTAATCATTCGTCTATGTCATTATTTTGTTGAATCTTTTTAAAAACCTAATGAACACATGTACACACGAAACAACAACATGATCAAATGCAAAAGGAAGAGAAAAATTAAGTTTTGAGATGTTATGATTGTGTGATACATAAACCCTATTATCCTATCACTACCTACATTAACCCCAATGATAGGGGTTCCAGATCGCATGTAGTTCTCCTTTAGGGAGCATGCATAATCAACGTACAAAATATGCTAAAAATGACTTTCACTTAGGCCCTTATTTGATCAAGCATATAAATTTAAGTGTGACTACTGATTAATATGTAATGTGTTTATCTATACAATTGATTGATTTATGTAATGATGTGATAAAATAGTAAGTGCTAGATGTAAAATGCCTTGTGAGGCTCTTTATATATAAAGAACTTTGATTTGAATGTAAGACCCTTATTCATTGGTTGACAAGACACAAAATAAAGATAAATTCATAAGATAAGGCTCAAGGAAGGGTTAAGATGTTAAACATGCTAAAAAATATGACTGTTGGACACTAGTGTTAAACTACACACTAGCACATTATGCTAGTGTCTAGGACTACGCTAGTGTCTTGGGAATAGAAATTTGGGTGAAGATTGTCTAAAATAGGATAGAGGGCCCCTATGACTAGGATGGGATGACATAGGACCATTGGGGGTGTATAAAATAGGGAAAATAAATCATAAGAAATATCAAAATAATTAAAATGACCATGCAAGCAAGACTCACATTCATCACTAAGACCTTCCCATGAAAGAAAAACAAAAGACATAGTACTTGTGGTTGCTTGACCAAATTAGGGTGTGTACATTGTGAAACCACTAGGGATGTTAATAAAGGGAGTCACAATATGTAAAATCCACTATTTTGAGCTATTTCCCCTCTAGCGTCTTACCCCATTTAGAAACCTTTTGTAGCTAGATGTATCTATTTCTCAGAGAATAATATGAATGATTGATTAAAAAATTCTCATAACACTACCAATACTTTATGAAATTTCCTACATAATCAAACTATTATCCCTGTACATCATAGTAATTGAAGCAAAATAGTCAAATATAACATGAAAAAATGCTGTGATTATGTCTATAAATTGATTGGTAGTCAATTATCAACCATTTGGCTTATCAAACACATATGATTTGTTTGAACATGCTTAATCAACAAAATGAATTGAAACATACTTCACCCTACTCACTTTCCATCAGTGTTTTATCTGCTCAATATTTAACTACACAAATTGTAAGTTTTCACACACACACACACACACACACACACACACACACACACTTTGCAATACAAACAATATACATGTAATTACAATGCTTTATTTTATATATAATATCCCAAAATTCTTAAAATCATATATAATGTGCACACTAGGATATATGTAATATACATATATAATGTTCAAAAGATTGATTAAACATATTGACAACATTAATCGTTGACTGGGATTTCCCCCCTATTTTCTAACGTTCAATTTGTCATTTCCACATTAGAGGCACTTTCCTTATTATTGGATGATGAATAGAAGTCAACCCTCATGACTAATGAGGATTTTCAAAAGGATGCTTATCGTTTGCAAGACATTACACCATTTTCCCTATCTGACCTTTGTCTTGTGCAAAGTGGCTCAATAGCAAAATTCCAACGCTGAAGACTATTTCTATGAAAAGACACTCTTTCAGTCTTCAATTTTAATTTTATAGGTGTGAAGGGACTCACTATTATATTCATTAGATAAATTATTATGATAAAAATGTCAACTTAATATTTAAATTTAATGTTTTGTCTTCTTTCTTTTTTTTACATATTTTTATTTGAAATATTTTTTTTTTAATTTTTATTAAATTATTATAACTATTACTGAACATTAATAATATTTATATTTAAAAAAACTTATTCAATATATGATTTTATATTTGTATATTAATATATTTTTAATTGATTTAATGATATAAAATTTATATTTTTGAAAGAGAGATCATAAATTTAAACTTTTAAAAAATAAAATATATATACATCATATTTGAAATATAGTTAAATATCCTTTATTAATAATAAGTACAAAATAATCTCATATATTATAAATTAAATTTCACGAAACTTAAAAAGATTCCATTTTCATTTCCATTTCAAATTATTTATGTTTGTGTTCTACATTATAATCATGATGGTTTCGCTCAAAACGGTGTGGCATGGGTTGACTTATATGCTTCATATGATGATGTAAAGCTGTTTCATATTCGTGAGAGAGAAAACAACAGTAAGATATATACAATGTATATACGGAGGTAGCTTTGAATATATATTTTATTTATGTGGGCTAGCTAGGGTGTCGCATCAGAACCGACGCATACTTAAAGACAAACAACAATGAGCCCACTGGGGCATAACGACTGTATTCTGTAGGGAAACCAGACCCCCCAATCCCAACCGTATTTTTCAGTGGAAAATAGTGCCAGAAGCGGTCGTCCATGGCTCGATTGTGCGTGTGAGACTGTGACCCGTTCCGCACAGGACAGCTACAAGCACTATCACCATTGGCAAAAATAAATAAATAAACGAATGTCCACGCGGATGAAACTGCATTGGACGTTTTCTTCGCACATTCCAAAGCTTTATTAGTTGAGAAAGATGCCTGCATGCACAGTGCAGTAGACATGGTCAAAATTGTCATCCGAAGAAGATGCTGAAAAACAATATGCAACATCACGGAGTTATGTCCATATTCAAAATTGCATCAATTTTAGAGAATATGAGGGGGACCGTAACATATTGAGAAAGACATATCAAGTGCATGGGGACGAAATTCAATATCCTTTGGTCATTGAGTCATGGGAGCTTTATCTGGTTAGATAAAAGTAGTTTATATTTGGTTTTTTTTTTTTTTTTTTTGGGATAAGGGTAAGTATTTATATTTATTTTTCATTATTTTATAAAAAACTTTGGTTTCAAGTTACATAATTTAATTATCAATTTTTTGATTGTTTTTGTGAAAATATTATAAAAAAATTTATTATAATTTTTATGTACGTTGAAAATTTATTAATGTATATGTGATACAATTTATATAGAAATTAGGTTATATAATATATTATATCAGTTTTTATAATATATAATAATGTTAAAAGTGTTGAAGCTATAAATTGTATTGTATGTAACTATAGTTACAACTCTTTCTTTCTCTCTCTTAGAGTTTTTATGAATGGTGTGGAAGAGGTAATTATATTGTTCTTTTTTTATTTGATTTTTAAAAATTTACATATTTACTTTTTTTTCATTTTTGCAAAGCGTTTAAAGGTAAATGCAAAAAAGATATACATGTCATTGATTGAACATACTCTTGATATGACAGTAAATGTTAAGCCTTGGTGATCAATGTCTCCAATGTCAATTGTTGGTTTATTGAGTGTCATTCCTTGTACTTTATGTATGGTTAGAGCCCATGCCATTTGTATAGCTGTTGACGACTACCTCATGTAATAGGAGCAATTGGTTCATGAGTAGGATTCTTTGCATCCCATAGGGGGCCATAATATTTTTTGTATGCAACAACTGCATATATGGGTAGGAAAGGTGGCTTTGAATCTAAGTTGTAGACGATGTCAACAATTTCTCTAATAGCTCCATTAACTAATCTTGCTTTCACCCATAGATTAGATGTAAACATAATTTGTTGTTTCTTACATAAAATCACAATGAGCTCAAGATAAGTGTCATTGTAGTTAGATGTATTTGTTTGTCTACAATGTTCCGATCTACATAAAGCAATTGACATATTTAGTGATTTCAACATTTGCTTATTATGCATTATTGCTAGTACATTTGTTGTATACAAATGTGTAGAGATTTTAAAATATTCCTGTTCTTCTAGAGGTATGAATGATGTTGTTTTTGATATGAGCATATCCTACTCTTTTTCTATTGGGTTTACATCTCTAATGTTAGTTAATATTTTTAATAGTATTTATTTTTTGTGCATACTTGTTGACAAAAATTTGAAATTTGAATGTAACAACTATATCAAATTTTCACCATAATGTGTGCCCAAAAGATCTGCTTGCATGCATTGGAGTGTCATTTATAGGTGGGAGTTGTCTCAGGTCTCTAATGAGTATAATTGAGAAACCACCAAAGTCTTTGTTATTTTGCTAAGGAGATGCTTCACACAATTGATAATTTATCTTACAGAGCATCTTTGGCCCTAGAAAACCCATTTCATCTATGATTACGTATTGAATGTGTCTCATTTCTTCTTGGAAAGTTGTTAACATTTTTCCCTCTAGCACTTTCATTTCTTGGATAGGGATATGAAGTGCTTAATGTATTGTTGACACATTTATGTTAAATTGTTGCAACGTCAGTTGGAGAAAGAAGAAGTAGGGGAGACTTGATTTTTCTTGGAGCTTATATAAGATGTGTTTGATTATGTTTATTAAGTAAGATTTACTTGTCCCTATTATTCTTTTTACAATCATTCGAAGTGGTGTACCTTGTGTATTTTTTTGAGAATGTTGGTGAATTATGTTAAAGGCTATTTGTTGAGTGCTTGACAACCCATATGATATTAGTTTGATACTGCAATCAATATTTGTTAGAGGTACAATCACTGGGAGTGAATCAGTGATTCAAGATAATCCAAATTTTAATTACAATCCTTTGAAACCCTTAATCAATTGCCATAAGCATTCATAAAGCATACAAGTCATTCATAATGTTGAATAAGAAAGATGATGCAAGATCAAACAAACAACACATGAACTATGTGAGAAAACCTAATGGAGAATAGAAACCCACTCTCAAGCCTACAAACACATAGACTACTTATCCTATAAAATGATCATAAACATGAAATATTTCATTGAAGCACACACTTCACAAAGATTATCCACCCCTAAACATGAACAAACACCAACTTATTCTAGATGTTGAGCACCCACACAACACCTATGAAATCAATAGCTCCAAAACTTTGATTACCTTTAAATCTGATGGAGAAACAAAGTATAAACCCTCTCTTCAACCGTTCACACTCTCTCAAGCTTGTACACATAAGTAATGCATCTAAAACACCCTTTTGAATCACTCTAGACGTCTACACTCATTCTCAATCTTTAAACCTACATGATCACCATTATGACATCCAAATTATGACCTATGAATCACATATATAATCTTCGACTTGATATTCTCTCCAATCCATCCACTATACACCTTCACTCTCTACATCATTCTCCTATCCAAATTTCTAAAAGCAATCACCTTTGAATTCACTATTTATAGAGCCTTCATGAATATTATCTTCTTGGTTGGCCATAAGACTTGCCTTAACCCTTAAGACTTCTATCAAACTAAGACAAAACTCGATACCACCCTCATAGGTCAGTCATAGTATCCATGGGTCAACCTTAAGCAACTACACCTTTCAAATACACCTTAATAGCCCTTATAGGTCTCACGAAGACCAATTCACCTCTTTAACACTTCACTGAGAAAATTAGGAACACAAGACCAATTAAAAATGCATAGGTCCACTCCACATGACCCTTGATACATCTTCAAGTGATTACATCAATCACTATACTCCTCTGTATATACAAAACCTACTCAAACATTAGCCTTGTACACAATGAAATCATGAATGAACAAATAGTTAACTTATAGGCATTTGTTCATACTGAAAATGGATTGGTAAAACCTCCAAAATCCATACAGATATTGGAAATATTGTCATTGATGTCAAAGGTCTAGCATTATTGGTGATAAAGGCCCCATTGCATTTAATGATATTTGTAATAGATATATCTTGGCTAATGTGTGTTAATATTTATTTAATATTAATAAATATATTTTTGGTTGCATATGAGACAAAAGAAGGGCCCATGGAGAAGTCAAAGAGCCATAGGGTAAAGATAAAAGAAGGATGGGATGCATTTTCCCATGAAGAGTCATCTTGGGGAATTCCAAGAGTCACCAAGTGAAGACAAAAGAGGAAAAGCACAATTTCTCATGAAGGGACACTTTGAGGAATACAAAAAGTCACCAAGATAAGGACAAAAGAGGGAAGGACATTTTTGCTCATGAAGGGTCACCACATTACTTTTCAAAGGCAAGGATATGAAGGGTAATACAAGTTTGGCACCATTTTACATGAGGATTTAAGGGTCACAAAGGGGTAAGGCCAAAGGTCATTTGGAAAGCTATAAATAAAGGCTTAAGAAGCCATTTGTAATAAGAGAGATAGAGGTTGATTTGATATTGTAATATCTAGCTTAGAAGAGCATTTGAGAGAGAGGAATATGATTTGTATTTGTTATATCTAGCTTAGAAGAGCAAAGGTGAGAGAGAGGAAAGAGATGTTGTAATGAACTATCATTTATTGAGATAGCAACACTGAGAGATAGTTGTGTGGTATACACAAATGGGTTGGTGCTCCTGTGGGTTGGTGGTCATGAATAGTTGTTGGGTTGGTGCTCGACAAAGGGGTTGGTGCTCCTATGGGTTGGTGTCCATGAATTGTTGCTAGGTTAGTGCTTGGCAAAGGGGTTGGTTCTCTTGTGGGTTAGTGCTCACGAATAGTTACTATGTTGGTGCTTGACAAAGGGGTTGGTGCACCTTTGGGTTGGTGCTCATGAATTGTTGCTGGGTTGGTGCTCGGCAAAGGGGTTGGTGCTCACGAATAGTTGTTGGGTTGGTGCTCAACAAAGGGGTTGGTGCTCCTACAAGTTGGTGCTTGAAAATATTGTTTGGGTTGGTGCTCATTCATATACTTAAGATTTTTCTCTATGGTTTTTCCCACATTGGGTTTCCATGTTATATCTAGTGTCTCTATCTATCTTGTGTGGTGTTTATTGTTTGAGTTTTATTGCATATCTTGAATGTTTGATTAAGTGGAATTTGGTTAAGGGAAAGTTTTATAAGATATATGATATATTGATTCAATCCCCCCTTCTCAGTATATCTCGTGCTTAACAATTGGTATCAGAGCAGGTTCCTTTTTGAAAAATTTTACAGCTTGAAGATAGATCGGGAAAGCACGATGGTTGGGTCATAAGAAGGATTTTATACAAATAAGGCACCTTTGTTTGATGGGATGAATTATGCTTTTTGGAGCATAAGAATGAGGACTTATTTGGTGGCCCTTGGATTCTACATATGGAAAGTAGTGGTGGAGGAATATGAAGAGCCACAGACATCTGCAATTACTCTAGTAGAAAAGAAGGCAAGTGAATGTAATGCTAAAGATTTAAATGTTATTTTATGTGGTTTATGTGAATCTGAATTTTTTAAAGTTATGCAATGTAAATCTACTCATGAAACTTGGGTAAAACTTTAGAATATTTACAAAGGTGATGGAATGGTTCAACAAGCTAAGCTTTAGACTTTTAGAAGGTAATTTGAATGTTTGAAGATGGAAGAAGAAGAAGATATAGCAAGTTATCTTTTACGAGTTGATCAAATCATAAATCAAATTTAAGGTCTTGGAGAAACATTGGAAGAGTCAATGGTGGTACAAAAGGTTTTGAGATCTCTACCAATGAGATATGATGCAAAGGTTTCGGCAATCAAAGAGATGAAGAATTTAGCCAAGCTAAAGATGGATGAGCTTCATGGTATACTCACAACATATGAGATGTAGATAGAACAAGATAAACCCTCAAAGAGAGAAGTGGCTTTCAAGACACCAAAGAAAGAGAAAACTAAGATTCAAGAATCAAGTGATAGTTCCAGTGATGATGAAGATGACAATGGAGCACTTTTCATTCGCAAGCCGAAAAGGGGAATAGGTAAATATCAAGGAAAATTACCTTTTAAATTGTTTAATTATGGAAAGATTGGACATTTTTTAGCTAGATGCCCAAATAAGGGTAATGATGATGAAGAAGCAAATCCTACATACAAGAAGAATTTCAAAGGAAAATCTAAGAAGGGATTCAATAAGAAGAGCCTGTATTTTAAGGATCCTAGCTCAGTCGAAGATAGTGGAGTCAACGATTCATAAGAAGAAGAGATTCTATTCATGGCCATACATGAAGATGATCAAGAAGAAGAAGAGGAGGAAGCTAAAGTGAATATGGAAGGAGAACTCATTTGTGCCCTAGAAGAGTTAAAAGTTGTTGAGAAGAAGAATCGAAGATTAAAGAGCCAGATCGAGAAAAATAAATAGGAGTCAAAGGAAATGATTGAAGATCTCCAAGCACACTGTGAAGAAGCCAAGAAGAATGAAGAAGATGTCATAGCATAGTTGGAAATAACAAGAAAAGAATGTGAAAGGTATGCTATTGAAATTGCCTCTTTAAAAGAAGATATTAAGAAAGCAGTCAATGATAAAGTATTCAGTGACTCAAAATTTGAGGATAGCACTAACATATTGAATAAGATATTGGAAAGTCAAAAAGCAAATTCAGATAAGACAGGGATCAGATTTGAAAAGAAAAAGAGCTATGTTGAAGCTCTTATACAAGAGGAAACAAAAAGGGGAGAAGTCAAGAATACAGATGACATTTCAAATAGAGAAGGATGGAGAGAACAAAGCTATAAAAGGCAATCAGGTTAGAGATATACAGACATGTCTTGTTTTTATGGATATTATTTTTATTGTAATGGATATGGTCACAAGAAATTATAATGTAGAAAAAGAGATAAAAATTTTAGAAATAAGGAGAAGGAAAGTCAAGTAGAGTCAAGCAGAAGCCACAACTCTTTTGCTCCTCTATCAAGCTTTGATGAAGAGACCATAGTATGCTACAAGTGCAACAACTGCAAACACATAGCTCGGTATTGGAGAAGCATGTTCAAGTCAGTCAATAAGGATTAGAGTTTCAAAGCTCCATTCATCAAGAAGAAGGTTTAGACATGTTCATGGCAAAAGAAACAACCTGAAGATTCTATGTTGGTGCAAACAACTTTGCATGTAAGAAATAAAGATCAGCCATGGTTAACTGATAGTGGATGTTTGAGGCATATGACAAGAGGTAAAAGTAATTTCCTAACTCTAAATAAGATCAATGGTGGTATAGTGAGATTTAGAGATAAAACCACTGCCAGGATAGCTGAAAAAGGTACTTTGAGTTTGGATTATGGTAGAACTAAGACTAAGAATGTTTTATATGTAAAAGGTCTTAAGCATAATCTATTGAGTGTTAGTTAAATATGTGATCAAGGATACACATTAAATTTTCATAAAGAAGCTTGTGAGATTAGAAGAAAAGATTCAAATGAGTTGATTGCAAATGCTCAAAGGATAGGGAACGATGTATATGTATTGTCAGATATCTTCTCAAAGGCACGATCAAAGGACACATTCAAAGATTTGTGAGAGGAGTTGGAAGTAATTTCTATTACTTCCTGCCATTGATGTTCAACATCGGTTGAGGGGAAGCTAAGTGTTAGCTCTAGGTAGGCCCTTTGCCATTGATATCAAAGGGGGAGAATAATAGGTACAGGTACAGGTGTAGAAACATGTACAAGGAATAGATACAGGTTGCTATAGTAAGGGGGAGTTACTGTATGTTTTTAGATGATAGGATGTGTAGGTGATAGGATATGGAAGTTTCAAGATTGAGGTTACCATCAATGACAAAGGGGGATATTGTTTGAAATATTGTCATTGATGTCAAAGGTCTAGCATTATTGGTGATAAAGGCCCCATTGCATTTAATGATATTTGTAATAGATATATCTTGGCTAATGTGTGTTAATATTTATTTAATATTAATGAATATATTTTTAGTTGCATATGAGACAAAAGAAGGGCCCATGGAGAAGTCAAAGAGCCATGGGGTAAAGACAAAAGAAGGATGGGATGCATTTTCCCATGAAGAGTCATCTTAGGGAATTCCAAGAGTCACCAAGTGAAGACAAAAGAGGAAGGGCACAATTTCACATGAAGGGATACTTTGAGGAATACAAAAAGTCACTAAGATAAGGACAAAAGAGGGAAGGACTTTTTTGCTTATGAAAGGTCACCACATGACTTTTCAAAGGCAAGGATATGAAGGGTCATACAAGTTTGGCACCATTTTCCATGAAGATTGAAGGGTCACAAAGGGGGAAGGTCAAAGGTCATTTGGAAAGCTATAAATAAAGGCTTGAGAAGCCATTTGTAGTAAGAGAGATAAATATTGATTTGATATTGTAATATCTAGCTTAGAAAAGCATTTGAGAGAGAAGAATATGATTTGTATTTGTTATATCTAGCTTAGAAGAGCAAAGGTGAGAGAGAGGAAAGAGATGTTGTAATGAACTATCATTTTTTGAGATAGCAACATTGAGAGATAGTTGTGTGGTAGACACAAAGGGGTTGGTACTCCTGTGGGTTGGTGCTCATGAATTGTTGCTAGGTTGGTGCTCAGCAAAGGGGTTGGTGCTCACAAATAGTTGCTGGGTTGGTGCTTGGCAAAGGGGTTGGTGTTCCTATGGGTCAGTGCTCACAAATTGTTGTTGGGTTGGTGCTCGAAAAAGGGGTTGGTGCTCCTGTGAATTGGTGCTCACAAATAGTTGTTGGGTTGGTGCTCAACAAAGGGGTTGGTGCTCCTGCAAGTTTATGCTTGTGAATATTGTTTGGGTTGGTGCTCATTCATATACTTGAGATTATTATCCATGCTTTTTCCCATGTTGGGTTTCCACATTATATCTAGTGTCTCTATCTATCTTGTGTGGTGTTTATTATTTGAGTTTTATTACATATCTTTAATGTTTGATTAAGTGGAATTTGGTTAAGGGAAAGTTTTATAAGATATATGATATATTGATTCACCCCCCTCTCAGTATATCCCATTCTTAACAATAGATGATCCTCATGTATACTAAAACATTATTTAATATATAAATTATCATGAAACATCCAAAACTCATTAATACAAACTCAATCATCCTTCTTGGGTCATATGCAGAAGATGATCAAACACACAGTCAACTTTTGAGCTCAATAATTATAACTATATGGATATTCAAACCTTATAACCATTTATTTTGATATCCATTTTATTCCTTTACAAATTTTATTTTTATACCACTATCAAATTCATCATACATCAGAAGATATAGATCAAACAATACAGACTAGTTTTCTTTTGTTAATTTGAATATTCAAATTCCAATGATCATTGTGTAATGCAAAATATCAAACACATGCCTTCATCTCATTCCCCTTGGAAAATTGATCAAATATACTCTGTCTATCTCCTTCTGAGTCTCCTATCCATTACTTTCAATCATTAGCCATTGATCTTTGATCCATGCTTTCGAGATTATAACACTTGGTATCCCCATGTGCCTTTTATGGACCTTGCTGTCAGTCTCCTCTCTTACACCACTTGGAAGCCTCACATGAAATTTGGGCCTATTGACTTATTGAATTTATTCTCACCATTGATCTTTTTCATGGTTGAATTCTCACCACTAATCTGCTACTAATACATCATGTTTTTTGACATATGTCACACTCACGTGTAATATCAGGATCCTTTAACTTATTAACCTCATGCTTGCCATTAGATCTTCAACTACATAATTTAACACTCATTGTTAAATCCTTGATATGAATTATTGATCTAATCAAGTGAGGTTTTGACACTTGGAAACACTATAAAATGGTCACTCGATATTACAAATTTGGCTAAGTATGGAAAATAGTGAAATCTACCTGGAAAACCAACTTTGCACTTTGATATTTTTTTCTATATACCACCTCATGACCTGAAATATAAACTATAAAACAATGGAAAAAAATGAATATACCCATGTGACCAAATACTTATAATAATGCCACACATGTGAATGTTGATGTCATCAATTTATTCACTCAACCTGATTTGCCAAGATGACTAGGAGAACTTAAACCTTCACCAAACTATTCTAATGAATTCCTTTCACTTCCACAAGATCAAAAATCCCTCTTGGCACCTCATATGACCTATACGACATGATCATATCACTAATAACATCCATCAACTACCTTACTAATTCAAACACTGAAGAACCATACAAGAACACTAAAGCACACTTTGTCGTTGTAATTCTAACATGCATGACACCTCATCGACATCCTTGGCCACCTTAGAGACATCATTGACAACTCTCCAACAACCTCCTCATTTTTCATTGATGTCAACATCAATCACAAAGCTTATTAACAAACTCTTTCTCTTTCTTCAATGTCTTTCTCACCCTTTGACATAATGATAAAATGGGCTCATCTTTTGATCTTGAGGCCCTTGAAAACATTAAGAGGGACTCCCCCTAAGTCACCTAAGTTGAAGAACCCCTTGAGCACCTTTAGACTAAAATAAACCATGATGAACCATTATACTAGTCTTTAAGCCTTCTCTCTAAGATTCAACTACATAGTCCTTTGATCCTAAGACCTAACCACTTAAAAATATCCCCTTTTATTTATGCATAAGTATTCAATATATTATCAAAGAACCTAAATTGATTTGATCAAGTCATCATATCAACATGCTTGAGTTCATATCCATAACAGACTTATTCATATCTCCATCATGACTAGAACATCTCACATATGATCCCCCTCATATTATGCACATCTATTCAAGCCTTTAAAAATATCTAAGTTAGCTCCCCTTAACTCCATACTCTACCTGGATCATGACATCTTCAACAAGTCTTGTTAACAAATTCTATGTTTGACAACTAGAAACCTCCATACTCTGCCTACATACCTTCAAGACCAAAATCCTTGAACACACCTTTTTTGTCCTGCACCATTAGCCAAAACCCAAATAACATTCATCATATTTTATCTTGTTGACAAGTGTCTCTTTGAAGCCTAAAGAGGGATACCCCTTCGCCATAGAGAGACTAAAATTCCCAAAATTTAGGAGACTCCCAAATCTCCATACTCTTATTTGAATTGAAATCCTACCTCATCATCAGATTGACTTTGAATGAGTCCTTTACTTCATTTTTTCTTTTTAACTTAGAGTCTTGCTTGATCTTCTTATCTATTTGGGTAGATAAGGCTTGTTCTTGATTTTTGGACTTGTTTCTTGTTCTATCATGACAAACAACCCATTCACTTCATTGGACCTCTATTCATTATAACTTCTTTTATTCATGTTAGGATTGATTTTATTTAAAGTAAGAGACTGACCATTCTTATATAACCTTGTTATATGACCTCTCTCTTGGCACTTGTAGTACATACTTCTTAAAACAACCTCATTATTTATTACCTTGTTAGGATATAATCTTGAATGTGCCCCATGTCATAGAAATTATAAAATTCAAATTCACTTATACCACATGACTAATGATTCATAAGAAAATTCATTCTTTGATGGTCTTTTACACTCTCTTGACCTATGACCAAATTGATTACATGAGTAACACCGACCATTGAAATTTTCATACCTCATAGCATTTGGTTGTCTAATTGGATTAATTTTCAATTTGGTAGCACCATCATTCCATGATTTATCATTGGCCTTTAAGGTATGATTCTTTTTGTTTAAGTTATTTTCTCTATGTCTTGAGTTACAACCTTTTATTCTTATTTGAAACCTAGACTAGATCTATCACTTTCATACATTTGACTACTTAGAATGTTGTGAAGATCATTAACACTTTTTTAAACTTCACTAAAGACCTTACCTTTCTAGATGTCTTCTCCAACTCAACCTTTAAGGACTCAATTTCAATCATATACCTGGAGCATTCATTTTATTTAGTTTTTAGGCTTAAAGATGTAGTTTTAAACTAAGTATTAAGATGCTTAACTATATTGTCATGTTCACTGATGTCATCATTTATTCTTTCCTCAAACACATTAAATTTATCCTCATAGTCCTTGATTTATGACATCATCTTCTTGTTTCTTTTCTTTTCTTTTCTTTTCAATATTCATATCTTCAAGAGCATTCATCAATTTAGACTCATTATCTACCTTAGTTTCTTTATTTTCTAAATCATCAACTATATATTTATTTGTCATAAGATCATATCTTTTAAAACTATTTACTTTTGACTTATGATATGTTTCAAGCTTGTTTATAGCTTGATTTAGTTTCATCTGCAAAGACTTCATCTCTGATTGATACATGATACATTCTTCATCCTTACTCTTTACCTCTTCATAAAGATTAAAAAGCTGAGTATCAATCTATTAAGTGATATTATCATGCTACTTGAATTCATTACTCAATCTTCCTTCAAAGAGATTAATTTGTTCCTCATAAGACTTGATCAAGGAAGCTTGCTTTTGGTTCTTGCCTTGTAGAAGATTAATTTATTCCAAGGTTTTCATATATTTATCTTCAAGAGTGGCTTACTCCTCTTCTTATTTTGAGCTATTTCCATCAAAAATATCTTTGCCTAAATAACATTCACCTTCATTATCACTAAGATCCATGAATAGTGTCTCCTTGTCCTCATTATGAAAATAATAATCACTATCTGATGTGTTTTCTTATTCTTTTGTAGATGAGTTGATATCTTCTTCATGATAAAGGATATTACTACCTTTGTATGACTCTTTCTTTCCATTTTTATTATTGAATAACTTTATGTACTTTCTAAGACCCTTAGATTTCTTGTGTTCATCCTCATGAGATTCCATATGAGCTTATTTGTATTCAAAATTTCATCTATCTAGGCATCGAGCTATAACATGACCAACTTTGCCACATGAAAAATATTTAAAAAGAAGCTTCCCTTCATATTACCTGATCCCACATTCAATTTCCTTGAAATCATGGCTTCAAGTTGATTTTCATTAAGATCAAAGTCTTCAATACTTAACATGATATTTTTATATTTTGTCTCATTGATCACTTTGAAGGATGCTTGCTTCTTACGAGGTCTATCCTGATTGAATCTCATCTTATAGGTAATAAAGATGCCATGAAATTCATCCATCTTCATTTGAGTGATATCATGACTTTCCTCTACAACAAATACTTTTGAATCAAATTTTAGAGTGAGAGACCTTAATACCTTTTATACAATAATAGCATCTTCAATATCCTCTCCAAGACCTCTGATCATGTTTACCACCTCATCTACCCTTAGAAGATAGGATGCCATAGTGTTTTCTTCCTTAATTTTGAGACCCTCAAATTGTCTTTGGTAAATATATAATTTAGCCAACTTTACCTTTGAGTCCCCTTCATAGATAGTTTGAAATTTGAGCCAAATTTCCTTAGAAGAATTGTAATGGATTACCTCGGTGAACTCAACCTCTGATAGGCCACAAATGATATCATTCATATCTTTAGAATTTTTCTCACTCAACTTCTTATTAGATGCATAAGTTGGAGGAGTAGTTGGTGTAGTATAACCATCTATGATATATTTCCACATATCAAACTCTAGAGACATGATGTATGTCCTCATCCTTAGAATCCAAAAAACATAGTTGGAACCATTTAACAACAATTATTAATTTTTGAAGAAACCTTGTATATGTTGACTTACCATATTGTACCTTATATCACCTTCAGGTGGTTAAACATGCAAATAAGGTATGAATCTAATACCAATAGTTATAAGTAAAATAACCAACAGGGGGTGAATTAGTGATTCAAGATACTTTAAACTTCAATTCCAATCCTTTTAAGCCCTTAATCAATCACCATAAGTATTCATAAAGCATACAAGCCATTCATAACAATGAACACGAAAGATGATGCAAGATCAAGAACAAAACACATGAATTATGTAGGAAACACTCATGGGGAATAAAACCCACTCTCAATATTTATAACACATGGACTAATTGTCCTATAAAAAGATAAAAAACATTAGACCTTTTATTAAAGCACCCACTCCTAAGCATGAACAAGCACCAAATTATTTTAGATGTTGAGCACCCACACAACACCTATGAAATAAATATATCCATTTCTCTAATCACCTTTCAATCTGATGGAAAAATAAATTATAACAACTTTATTCAAACCTTTACACTCTCTCAAGATTTTACACACAAGTAATGCATCTAAAACACCCTTTTAGATTAATCTAGACTTCTTCACTCATCATCAATCTTTAAACCTACATGATCACTATTATGACATCATAATTATGACCTATAGGTCATAAATAAAATACTAAATCTACTATACTATTCAATCCATCCACTAATCACCTTCATTCTCTACATCATTCTCTTCTCCAAAATTCTAGAAACAATCACCTCTGAATTCACTCTTTATACAATCTTCATGAATATTATCTTCTTAGTTAGACATAAGACTTTCCTTAACCCTTAAGACTTATATCAAACTAATAAAAATATCAATACCACCCTCATAAGTTTTCCATATCATCCATGGGTCAACTTTAAGGAGATACAACTTTCAAATAGGCTATAATAGCCCTTATAGGTCTCATGAAGACCTATTCACCTCTTTAGCACTTCATCAAGAAAATTAAGAAAAAAAGACCACTTAAAAATGCATAGGTCCACTCCACATGACCCATAATACACCTTTAAGTGATTAAATCAATTATTATACTCCTATGTATATAAATAACCTGCTCAAACATTAACCTTGTATACAAAGACATCATGAATGAATACATAATCAACTTCTAGGCATTTATTCATACTAAAAATGGATTGTTTAAATCTCAAAAATATATAAATATGATATTAATGTAGTCTAAAACATTATTCAATAGATAAATCATCATGAAACATCCAAAACTCATCAATAGAAACTTAAACATCCTTCTCGGGTCAGTTGTAGAAGATGATCAAACACACAATCAACTTTGGAGCTCAATAACTACAACTATTTAGATATTGAAATATTATAACTAGTTTATATATATATCCCTTGGAATCCTTTAAATTTTTTCTTTTTATACCACTATCAAATTCATCATACAATAAAATATATAGCTCAAATAATATAGACTGATTTTCCTTTATTATTTTGAATATTCAAATTCCAATGGTCACTATGTAATGCAAAATATTTAGATACATGTATTCATCTCATTACCCATATAAAATTGATCAAATATTATCCATATATATCTTCATGAGTCTCATTTCCTTTAATTTCAATCGCTGGTTGTTGATCTTTGATATGCACTTTAGAGATTGTGCCACTAACAGTCCCACATGCCTTCTATGCACCTTGTTGTTAGTCTCCACTCTTACACCACTTGGCAGCCTTGAATGCAATATGGGAATATTTAATTATTTAATTAATTCACACCATTTATATACTACATTATTGAATGCTCACCAATGATCTACTGCTAATACACCATGTTGTGACACATGTCACCATTATGCATAATCTCATAATCCTTTGACTTATTAACCTCATACTTGTCATTATATCTTCAAATACATGATTGAACCCTCATTATTATATCATTTATCTGAATTATTTATCTTATTGAGTGAGTTTTTGAGACTTGGCATCCCTATAAAATGGGCACTTGATATTACAAATTTGGCTAAGCATGGAAACTAGTGAAATCTAACTGGGAAGCCAACTTTGCACTTTGATATCTTTTTCTATATACCACCTCATGAACTAAAGGTTGAACCATAAAAAATAGGGAAAAAAATAAACATACCCATGTTACCAAATCCTTCTAACACTAACTCATGTGTGAATTCTAATGTTCTCAATCTATTCACTCAACATGATTTAATAAGATGACTAGGAGAACCTAGACCTTCACAAGACTATTCTGATGAATTCCTTTCACTTACACAAGAGAAAAATCCCTTTTTAACCTCATATGACCTTTTAAATATGATTATATTATCAATAACATCCATAAACTACCTTACTAGGTCAAACATTGAATAACCATATAAAAACACCAAAGTACACTTTGTCATTATCATTCTAACACACATGCCACCTCATCGACATCCTCAACCACCTTTGAGACATCATTGATAACTATCCAACAGTGTTTACATATTTTCAAATTTCATGTTGTGAATATATGAATTGATGTGTAGTTATTTGTAGGTTGAGAAGGATATCTGAATGATTCTAGTTATGTTCATTGTCCAAGTCATGGAGTCCAAACATGTTAATATCATCTAGCTCAAGATTTATAGATGGGTGTGTATGAGATAATATTTTGCAATCATGCATTTCCATATCCTATTGTAGATGTTCTTCATTATCACTGCTTATCTAAACATTATTTTTTATTTAAACTCTAATGTTACTTTTAATTATATCCACCTCTCTCTCCCAATTTATGTATATTGTATAAACATGTGTTGTATGAAATCAAATTTATTTAAACTGTGTGCATTGTAATTTATATCTCGATCAATTTTCCCCCATAATTAATTTACATAAACTTATTTTAACATGCAAATACATTATCATAGAGCATGAAAGTGATGACATTTTTTAAGGTCAGTTGGGCAATGTTGGCAAGAAGCAATGACAAGGAATTTAAGGTGATGGACTCAAATAACCCTAGGGACATACACTTGTAGATTTTAATGACATGTCACTTCTATCAATGCAATTTATAACTTCCATAAAATTATAAAATTTATCCAATACATGATCAAACTTGGGTCATCTCAATGGAAAATAGGGGTCATATATTTAATGGCTTGTATAAAAAAGTAGAGAATGCACCTGCCAACTTCCTTGTGTCATATGACATTGGCACAATTTTTATTAAGAGCGTTGATGCATCTAATATAATAAAATTGGGTGAGAAACTCTTTTATCTATTTGATGATGTTGTGATAGAGGTGGGGCCACAAAATATCAGTCGTTCCTTATAGGTCATGATATTGATTACAAGGCTATCTAGGATGCTTTTTATGGACAATGATGGAACTATGTTAGAATTTGGAACCTCAATGTTTTGTCTTCATATCATTGGTATTGCAATGTTAACTTGAGTCACACATCGAAGATGGATATTTCTCAAAATCAAATTAGTTTCATATTGTCCTCATCAACCTTTCATAATAATAAACATACAACTAAACAACATGCCACCTTGGAAGGTCTATACCCTTTTCTGATGGATGCAAGTAATTTAAATCTAATAGTTTCCTTAAATCCACATAATCCCAATAGACACAAATATAATCTATCATGAAATCTCACTGAGACATTTCATATAAGGGTTTGGAAATTGAATGATGATGATTGTTGACACAAATCATGTTTTAGTATGAAAACACTTTTTCATCAACCACATCACATCATTTTTGATCACTTTAATGAATGGTTGATAATAATAATCACAAATAGTTGGAGTGTTTACAAAAAAAATTTCAAACCTGAAATCCTAAATTTATCTTGGTTGCTTTAATTTTTATAGAACCATTTTAATAAAAATAATTTCTCTATTTCAATCATCAAGACAAAACCTAATCACCTATAATAGGCCCAACCCCAACATGTTGCGATATTTGACCATTTAATATATATGTTCCCTAATTGAAACCATGATAGTTTTAGTTTTAACATAATGATTGGGTAAATATGCTATCTCTTTCCATGAATAATGGAAGCCATCATAGACTAAAACATTGTATCATGATTCAGATCTTGATTGGTCTACCCCAATAATTACTTTACATGAACTTATTTTTACATCACAATACATTATTATAGAGCATGAAAGTGGTGAAATATTTCAAGGTGAGTTGGGAAATGATGGTGAGAATCCATGGAAAGACATTTAAGGTGATGGATTCAAATAACCCTAGGAATATACAATTGCAAAGTTTAATGACATGTCCACATTTGACATGAAGATTTAAAATTGAAATGCTAATGATTGTTGCCATAGATCATGCTTAAGTATAATATGGCAATAATTTTTCATCAACCACATCACACCATGTTTTATCACCTTGACTAATGGTTGAGAAAAATAATCACAAATGTTTGGAGCATTTATAACTTTGATCTTGATATTTCTTGTATGTACCCATATCCACATCAAATTTTTATCTAAATTCCAAATCTAAAATTCCAAATTTCTCTTGGTTACTTCAAATTTTTCTAGCACCATTGTAACAAAAAATAATTCTCCATTGCAATACCCAATACAAAACCTGATCAACCACACTTGGCCTAACCCCAACATGTTAGGATTTTCAATGAACCAATATAAATGCCAAATAATCGAAACCATGGGAGTTGCAGTTTTGACTTAATGAAAAGCTAGAGGACGTGGAGAATAGGAACAAGTAAAAGGATATGAATGCTTATATAAAAATTCTTGACCAACAATATTATTAGAGAATATGGGAATAAAACATTTAGATAGTATTTATTTTAACCTTTATCATCTTATATGGCCCTTTTATCTACCACAACATTTGCATTGTATCAACAATAACGCCCCCTTATGCACCCAAGTGGCATGCACTTTGCAAAAGCTTTGAACTCGATTCAACCATGATGAAAGAAATAAGATAGAATCCCTAACCTAAATGTTTTCCCCCACATTAATGGCATTACACGATTGATTCAATTTACACATCAGACATGGAGTCCTTCCATAATCAAATAGAAACTAGTCAATAAAAGATACCATCATGTTGTAAGATACAAACCCTTTATAATGGGTATAGTTCATGTAAATCCAAAAATTTGCTTGAATTTGGGACGTGCATATGATATGGGCCCTGTGCTGCAAAATATCACCTAAAATACCCTATCATTTCCCCTCATAGTCACCACCCAGCTCACTTTGAAATCTTTCACCACTTGCAATTTTTGTATGACCTTGCCCTTTATTACATAGGTATGTATATGGTGTTTCTATATGTTCTTAAGTGTGATATAATTGTGATCATAGGAATCCAAGAAGGGAGGTTAGTAGCATGTTATTTCAAGTAAAAAAAAACTTTAATAAATAAACTAACACTTCAAGCCTAGATCTTAGGGGTGAGCTTAGTTAAAAAAAGACAAATGAAAACAAAACTAAAATGTAAAAGACAATGAATCATTTATCTTCCTTGGGAGATCCAAATGCATTGTTGAGTGGCTTTCTCAACTTGTGCTTCAAAGAGTCTTTGGAAATGGAGGTTATGTAGCTATTTCTCTCCTTGGCACCATGGCTTGTGTTGTGGCTTGGCTCAAGATTTTGGCATCATAACACTATTGATATGAATTTTTTCATTATAACACTACTCTTCTCAAATCTTTGAAGTCATTTATGAATGATAACTTTACACCAAAATAGCTTCTAAATTCAATAGGCAAGGCATTGTATTTATAGGCTTAGGAACTAACCTCAACCCAAGGTGAGTCAAGGTCCAATTTAAACATGGAATGGGTTTAAACCTAATATAAGTAAGTGAAGACTAACCCCAATACATTTAATAGTTGTCAATTAATCATGAGGCACAATGATCAGGAATGGGTCTCCAAATTGAGATATTTTAGGATATTTCTAAAGAGCTTAACAAATCATAAAGGTCATGATGAAAGGCTAGGATAATTACATTTTTGAATTTCCTTTTTTATTTATTCATTAATTGCACATGGACAATTCAAATAGGCATTTAAGATTCGACATTTGTTCATGTGTCTCACTTAATAGGTCCATAGGCCAAATTGACTATTGTGATACTACATGATGATTAGGGATGAATCTGTGAGAAGTTATTATTGCATACAATAGGATACCCCAATTAGGGGTATCTAAACATGATTATGATATTTGATGAATGATGTGAAAGTAAATTTGGGATGTTTAATGATTATTAGGTTGAATTTGCAATGGTTGGTAAGAATCAATCTAAAGATTGGTTAGAATCCAATTATGGCTAGTTTTAGGTGTCTACAGTAGTTTACCTAGGTGTTAATATAACATAGATGAACATAATATATAATATAGACTTTAGAACCTCAATGTATTGTCTCCACATTAGTGACATTGCAGTGTTAATTTGAGTCACTCATCAGATATGTAGTCTTCTTGAAATTGAATAAGTGTCATGTCATCCTCATTGACCCTTTACAATACCAAACATTTAATCAAAACTCCATGGCACACTACAATTTATTTACCCCTCTACAATGGTCCAAGTCATGTAAATCCAACAACTACCCTAAACCTAGGTTTGGTGTAAGATATCATTTCACCTTAAAATCACCATGTGACTCACCTCCTCACACAACACATTAGCATACTATAATAAGGAACACATAACCTCATTTTTTATCATCACCTCCACTGGAAATATATAATTATTTTTCTTAATGATTCATGCATAAAAGGTGAGATGGGTTCAGTAGTAATGAATTTTGGATGAGGTACGACTACCAAATTACACTCATTCACTTCAAAAAACTTTTATATATTTATATTTATTATTAATATGTTATATTTTTTAATATATTTAATTTTATAATATATTATTATATTATATATAATTATATATTAAACTATTATTAATATTTTAATAAAAATTACACTAACTTTTAATCTTTTTATTATCATTTATTAATAATTTTCTCTAATATATATATATATTATAAATTAAAAAAATGTTTTATATTTATATATTAATGTAGCTTAACAACATAATCATTACAATATAGATTATTATCAACCATTTAAGAGATAGAAACAAAGAATGAGCATGTAAACTAGGTGTTGAGGTGAACTGACACTGGGTGGAAGGGAAAATTATGATCCACCTATCTCAAATGATGATCAATAGAGAAACTGATGAGAACTTTTACTTTATTTTGTTCTAGGGAAGATGCTACATCAAACATTCCTACACCCATAATTTTTAAGGGATTCATTTGTTGTTTTCATCAATTGTTCCATGTCCAAATCACAAGGATCCAGAATGTGATGGATCAAAAGAGGGAAACATTCCACTAGCAGATCATAATGGAGATGGGTTCTAAGAATTTTTAGCTTTTGTAGACAAATTCCAAGAAATCAAAACCATTTTAAGCAAAATTGTGTGAATTACAAATCTAAAGGAGATAAATCTATGACTGAATATGTGGATGGAAATGTTATCAATGTTAAATCTACATGGAAGCTCTCATTCAAGTGGCATGTTCTTTATGACATGCTTAGGAATGTGCCATTCTCTAAATAAACCAAGTAAATAATAAATTTATAGGAGCCATGGGTCATTACCAAAATGAATTTTAGAATTTGGTACCTCTATTCAAGTCCTTTTATTTCAGTTTTAGACACTTTAAATGGAGCCAATTATGTGAACTACAAGTTTTTAGTAAATAAAGTTTACATTGAATATGGGGGAAACTACTTGACATATAGAGTGATTGAGGGAGTTTTTGACTTATTTATTTTATGGCTCTTCTATACTATATTATTCTAAAGTACATAAGCCTTCTGGGTCATCCTACCCCAATGCTTCCATTTCCATTTACATCTTCATCCCTATAGTTTTCTTTGTCCAATCCATTCCTACACCCTCTTCTGTACACATTCCATCCCCATGTTGATTGCATATATAGATGGACCAGTGAATGTTCACTCTAATTCATGTCCAATTATATCCCATCCCCATCCCAATCATAATAACATTATCCAATTTCATGTGCAATTTCTCCAAGTTCATCAATTCCCACAACTCTAACCCCTCACCATGTACCATATTCTTGACTTTTTTAGTCTTCCAGCACATGCCCAATATTTTTGTAAGGTTTCCTCATTACCTTAACTTTCTCTCACTAATGGTGTCACTTCTTCAAATATCTCCTTTTACATGAAGTGGTTAAAGCCTAATCACTGGTCCAACATGAATATCTTATGCCATTTTATAGACTCATGTGAAAATATTTGCCACATATGGTGGCATCACCACCGTCATGATGTGATAGAAGTTTATCCCCATAATCATATTGTTGTTGCACTACACAAGATGATCTATGTAATCTTATATGTTTGAATGTTACAGAGACCACTAGTTAAATTACTTAGATTAATACATACTACAAATCTTGGTAAGTGGTGCTAGCAATTGAATGGATATAAATGACAAAAAATTTATCTCTGTATTTCTAGATTCTTTTACTACATGTTAGTATTAGAATGGGTGCAGACATCATATGATTTATTTTGTCTCATATGAGATGAATATGGGGGCTTCACCTGACCATATAAGCCTCCAGATTAATAACATATTTGTCCTTTTTAATAAATAAGAATAAATTTAATTTTGTTAATGGTTTATTTGTTGTTTTTCATTTGACTATGCTCGACATCTGAGCTAAGTTTGATTAATCTTCTAGACTTGTTCATAGGGAAAAATTATTTTTTTGGTTACTCAATGAGTTTTTTATTTCTTACTATATTTTTTAATATTGATTTAGTGTCATTTAATATATGCGATTACCTCTCAATGGGATCCCCATGTGAAGAGGGGTTCCATCATTCTTTTAAAGAAAGGTTCTAACTATCTCAATTGAGATCTCAAACTAGGGACCTTGTTATGAAAAATGTTGTCCTTAATCAATGACTCCCATTTTATTTTTGTTTATTGAATAATTTGTGTTGCATTGATTAATATGTATCTTTTGGGAAAGTGGTTCTAAATTAACATGTAATACATTAACCCCCAAAACATATAAACTAAGCCTAATTATATTTAAATTGTAAATAAGACTTATTTGCATAAAAGAATATTCTTGATCTAGTAATAAATGGTACTAAGGGTTTAAGAAGATTTTTTTTTCATGAATCTAGAGACAATTATCAAAAATAGACAACATAGAGTAGGTAAAAAATTGCAAAACAATGTTAGATAGCAAGGCGAACATAGCCCAAATTAAAGGAGGGAATGAAAACTATTCCTCAAAATGAAACAAACATTTTTAGAAGAATATGATCATTTATGGAAACATAGGAACAATTTTGGGTTAATTATAGATGCACACAAATTGATATGACAATTATGTTTATCATTACCAAGGCTCCCAAAAACTTGCTCATTTTCATGAAATTCTAGATAAATCCTTAAGAAATTGAACTCCTCTAAAACTAGGGTAAAAGATCACAAACCCAAAAAATTGGTGATGTATTTTGGGGCTGGTTTTATCCCTCAATTAATATTAGACCCCTAAGATGTTTGAATTTTTTTGATAATCAACACTCCAAGTATAATGCATATTAAAAAATTATCTAGTGAATACAAGACCTAGTATTATATAGATTTCCAAGCTAAAATTAATGTATGATAATTAAATAAATAAATATTTTTTATCTTCTTAAATTATTCTCTAACTACTCAAATTAATTGATCTTGTATTTTCATAATTAATCTCTAGATATATTCCTTCAATTCATTATTTATCCATTCATGTCTTAAATGTACCAATACTCTTGTGTACTTATAGAAATATAAAATTCTAATTAGGACCCTATTCACAAACTAACATGAAATGGGTGGGAAAGGCTAAAAAATTAGGAGAATAAGGCATGTAAGACCCAACAACATAATCATAAGGGCTCACCCTAAAATTGTATAGTGTATGGTTCTATGCACTAAAAATCCTAGAAACAAAATAGAATGATAACGGGGTGTGTGTGTGTGTGTGTGTGTGTGTGTGTGTGTGCGCGCGCGCACGCGCGCGCACGTGTGTGTGTGAGCGAGTGACAGACGGGGGCGCGGGGGGGGGGGGGGGAGAGGGGGCATGGGGGGAAGGGGGGCAGGCATGGGGGACAACTATAAACATAGGGAAACATGCCAATAAGAGCTAATATGAATTGATAATTGATCAAAATTAAATTAATTTAGAATAGTGGGTAAGTGCACAAAGTTATGGGACAAAAAAGGGCCTCCATTTAAACATTTTTTTACTAAAAATTGAGAAATCTAAACTTTGTACATAATTTTAGATCTCTACAAAAAAAAATTAAGAATGGTGTAAGAACATGAACTATAGAATTTTGAGTCTAGTTTTGAAACACTTATATTTTATAAAAAATGGTTAAGTATAACTAGGTAAAATATCTAAAATTTGTATAAGAATTTTTGTTTTTCTAGAAAATCAGTGTAGACAGCTAGCCATGTGGCCCCTCATTTTTTATGCATCATTTAATATTGTTTAAAACTATTTCGTGAAACTTTAGATAAGATAATCTAGTTTGTAACCTATATATTTTTATAAATTTTCAATGTTTTTAAATTAATTTTACAAGTAAATAGATCCTAAAAAATACAAAAAATGGAAAATTGACCATGCACCCCTAACTACCTTAGAAAAATGAAAACTAGTTTTTTTTTGAATGCATGTAGAATTAGTCTTACTTTATAACCATACATATAGTTTTTTGCATTTGAATCAATGAAAAAAAGATACAAAAACATATATAGGAATGTATATTTTTGCTACGTAGTGGCCTAAAAAATCTATAGTTATAAATCAACATAGATTGAAATCTTAAATTAGTCCAAAAATTGTAAATAAACATATATTTGGAAAGAGGAGAGCATGCTCCTCATCATGGTAAGAATTTTATGAAATTTATTATTAAATTTCATACTGTATTTGGAGATAGAACTTCAATTTTATTATTTTTTTAAAATCAAAACTCTTAGATTCAGCTATGTGTGGATAGGTCCAAGCTATTTTTGATCCAAAAGGCTTGGTTTTTTTAATTCAAACTAAGCATAGATTTTATGTGTTATAACATGTGCACATTATGTTGACATAACATCCAAAAAAAATTTATTCTACTCATACATGTTTATACTTATCTATGTATCATGATATATACTTATTTATACCAATTTAGTTCATGTTTATACTTATTTAGTTCATATTTATATGAGTTTATACTTATTTAGTTCACATTTATTATTTTAATATTTTTATTTTAAAGTGGAGTGTGTCATGATATACACTACCACAAAAAATACACCATGGATAAAGTGATTTAATTTTGGTGAGTTTGCACCCACCATCATAATTTTGACTATATAAAATAGGATTTACTATTCAATTAGGCCTATTTTCATTATAAAATTAATGAATGAGTCAATTATTTTAATGGTTGAACAAATTATGTTTAATTTGAACCTCTTAAACATAACTACATGTATAGGATGTGATTTATGGCTAAATTAGCTTAGTTTGAGTGAATTAGTGCAATTAGTGATATAATTTGAGTGAATTTCAGCCTCATGAACCTAATTTTGACTATAATGGATTTAATTTGGGCTTGTCAAGCCTAATGTCATAAATAAATAATCCAAATAACCTAATAGTTGAACCAAAATGAAATTGGAGATAATTTAATCCCCTTTAACCTAAGCACCTGACTATAAAATGTGATTTGGGTCTTGATCAAATCCAATTTCATCAAAGTATGAAGTAAATAATTATTTGGTTCATTGAAATATGCAATATTGACATGTGTAGGATGTGATTTTGGACTCAATAAACTTGAATGTCATCTTATAATGAATGAAATAGATGATTTGTTCAATTATGGAGGCAATTACGGTGAATATGAGACCCTTTAACCTAAGTACATCTATACGACATAATTTGATGTTTAATTAGATTTGATTTCATCATAGATTTAGCTAATTAGTCAAATTATGTAATTAGTGACATGATTTTTAAAAAAATGAGCCATGTAAACCTATTTTTCAATTGTATATGATGTCATTTGGAGTGAAATTGACACTAATGTCATCATATAATGAACCAAATAGTTAATTCATTCAATAAAAGAGTAATTTGAGTCCCTTCAACCTAATTTCAAGAGTAAAATGTTATTTGAGACTAAATTATCTCTAATTCCATTGTGAATTGACCCAATTAGTCAATTGGTGTAATTAGAGATGTGATTTACACCAAATTGAGCCTAGTGAACCTAATTTATGGTTTAATCGACCCAAATTTTATCACAAATGTAAACATGAAGGTAATTCTTGGGGTTCATCTAAACCTATTGAACTTAACTACAAGCCTAGGATGTGATTAAAGGGGATAAATTATATCATGTTTATTAACATGTTAACCTTAAACCCTAAAACATAATTTAATATAAACCCTAATTTTATCACAAATATAAACCATAAATTCTAATTTTATCAAAAATGCATTTAAATAAAGGTAATTAGGGCCAATCTGAACCCATTGAACCTAACTATAAGTATAGGATGTGATTTGGGGATAAATTAGCTCATATTTATTGACACATTATGCTAATTAGTTGATTATTAAACCCTAAACACTAAAGCCTAATTTTATCAAAAATACAAACATGAAGGTAATTGAGACAATCTAAACCCATTTAACCTAACTACCAATCTAAGATGTGATTTAAGCTAAATTAGCCCATATTTATGGACATATTGAGCCAATTAGTCAATTTTTGGAATTAATGATGCAAGTTGGATGAAATTAAACCTCATGAAATTGATTTTGCCAATACAAGATGTAATTTGGAGGATCAATTGACCCTAATATCATAGCAAAGATGTAGACACCTAGATTTAATCTAGTGTCAAAACGCACCTAATCTATTTAATAATTCTTCTTAAATTAATAATCACATTTCCTCTCAAATTAAAATAATTGAATAATTTAAAATATTGAATAAGTCAATTATGCACCCTTAAACCCTTATTTTAAATAACAAAAATTTAGTTTTTTCACCTCATAAAAACATTTCCTACCTTTTTCTCCCTCATCCCAACTAAATATACAAAATTATCCACCTATTATGACTCATCCCCTGAGTTGTCAAACAATTTGATTTAGTCTTGTTGAGTTAGCTAACCAACCCCATGCTTTTATCAACCATTTTGAAATGGTCTTCATATTTATGGGTGAAGAATCATTATCCATCATTGATCATTTAGAAAATTTAAAAATTACAAATGATCTTCCATAATTTGATCCTTTTCTGAACATCTATAAATAAACATGCAAATCTCCATTTTTAAACATCATAAAACCTAGAGATCACATTAAAGGATTGTAATCACAATTAGGAAACTAGAGTTATACACACAAGTGAATCAAAGTAAATCAAAGTGAATCAAGGACTTCCTTTTGCACCATAATGTTGTCTATTCTCTCTTTACATTGAATCAATGAACACCATATATTTTAAATAATAAATTGAATATATATCACAATGGAGAAATCTTGTGCAGTCAAAGCATAAAGTTTGTGATTTTTATTTTCTTTGGTTGTTTCTCTACCATAGTTTAAATTTAAGTTTAGATTATAATTAGTTTACTTTTTTTGAATGTCTAAATTTAGTTCATACATTTTTGGCACGCTAGGTGGGACCTTTCCCACATCTTTTTTTGTCAAGATCTTGCTCCACCAATTAGAGCACATATGATTACCTCTTGTATTAGCAACTAAACACGGAATTTAACCAGAATCAATAAGTAACTTGAAATATGAAACAACACAGGAATATGAGAGACAATACACAATTGTATTAATAATCACTCAGAAGAAAATACAATTAAGAATATGCCACTTCTTCTTCCACCTCAAAGGCTTGCCACACCTCAAGACCTTCTTCCCTCTCTCTCACGGTCCCAACAATCAACTCTAATATAGAATTGATGTTTACCTCCTCCAGTCAGAAACATCGCTGCCAGTAAACCAAGCACACAACCATACTCCAAGTAGATCTCTTGCTCTCTGCTGCTACCTGCAAATCACTAGACCTTACTCGCCATTGTAGATCTCCAAAAGAAGCCATGCACACCTGCTGACCAAGATCATACATATACAAAAACCCCTTTTGATTCTCCAAACCAGCACCCACACTTGTGGCACTAGGAGGAACACACCATTGCTCTCCTCTCTCAAAAGGAGCTTATTTAGCTCTCTTACTCTCTAGCACTCTATTTTACAATACAGCCCATGAGTCTATTATATAGATCTCATGCTTACAATAATTAGACTATCTTAATTAAAATAATTAGACATGTAACTCTAAGACTATAATTAGCCTTTAACATGCAAACTAACAGTTCAAAAATAGACTCTCCAAAATATGCATGCAAACTACATGTTCACAAATAGGTTACTGATGTCAGCTCCTCCTAACTGATGTCGGTCAACTCATAACCAATGTCGGTTGCTTCTGCACTACTGTATGATCAATGTCGATTGATCAGACTAACGTCGGTTGCCCTGCAACTCATTTTTCAACTCTCCACAACCTTTGTAACCTCCGTAACTCCTCCTGTTTGCATCCTAGTGAAGATTTTAGCTCCACAACCTAATAATCTCCCACTTAGAGATAAACAACTGCACCTATACCTATACCTGTACACCATCTAATTCATTCCCTGACTTGTATCCCTCTTCAAGATCAATCCTGAAGACCAACCACCACACAACCTGTGATGCTACACCTGTCATCCAAGTAACCTGCCACATCTGAACCTACAACTCCATCCAGTGAAGACCTTAACCCTGCATAACAAGTTAACCTACTGCTAGTCCCTCTCAGATACCTAAGAATCCACTAAACTGCCCTCCAGTACTCCTTCCCTGAATTGGCTCCATACTTTCTGACAACTCCCACTGCTTGGGAAAACTCAGGTCTACACTAGACCTTATGTGATTTCAAACCCTGTTCTAAGCTAAGCTTGAACTATCTAGCCCTTGGTGTGCTTACTGATTCTACATCCTGCATCTTGAACCTTGCCAACACCTTCTTCACATCAACTCCCACTGGAGACAAAATCTCCATGTCTCTTATGCCAAAGAATTTTGCTACTCCAAATTCTTTATGACATACCTCTGAACTAACCTTACCCTTAGCTCAACAAAAACCCTGTATGTTTGAACCTAATACAAGCTCATCCTCCACATACAGTAACAGGGTAATGTTGTGACCATCATCCACCTGGTAAGATAAACATAATGGTTATACTAACATTGACAAAAAATATACTTTGTCATCCACTTGGTACCACCTGTCAGCCCTATACCATTGTCCTGCAGCTTCCTCAAGACCTTATACCTTGGTCTTCCATCTCACGTATCCATCCACTCTCTTCTCTAACTTGGGAATCCATTCCTCTCTCAGTGCTTTCTTCTAGCTGACAACTCCACCAAAAAATACCTGTTTGGTTCTTCTCCAAGGACTCACACTCCTCATCCATGCCAAACTCCCACTATTTATAGATTCTACCTGCATTGCCTCTTCACATCTTCCTAGTTCTTGACCATCAATAAGCAATATAAAGAAGGTGAACAATGAATATGAGGTTCACTTACCCTTTCTAACCTCCACATGGGTGTTTGAGACTTGTTGACAGCTTGTTGTCCACCCACCATCCGTTCCAGTGATCGATCTCAGCCATCTCCCAATCTGCATCCGATCGATGTCGATTCCCTGCACTGACCCTGACTGCCAACATCATTTCCCTAGCCGATGTTGGTATCCCTTCTACCAACATCAGTTCTTATCTGACTGACATCAGTCTTCCTATTGTTGATGTCGGTTACTATCTGACCGACGCCAGTACCTGTGTTCACCTGTGAGTGATGACTTTTTACCTGTGAGCTCCTTTTGGATCAAAACCCTATTCAAATCAACACAGCCCTGCTCAGAATAATTCAATCCCCTTAGCTGATCTCTATCCATCATCTCCTCCATGAACACCAAGGCCTTCCAGTTCTTAAGTTTGTCAAAAACATCTGTCTTCCGCTTAAGAACATGCATTCCCCTCCTACATATGTGACCAAGCCTACAAAGCCACATCTGTACAATAGAAGGTGAATCAGTAATATAAGTAGATAGATAAAGGATAACTAATTTATTACCACCATCTAATTTAAGTGCATCCACTGTGAGAGTTATTGTGCATCTCCCATCACCCAACTTTCTTGAAGAAATTAGACTCATCTCCAAGACTAGGCCCTGCATGACCTCCTTCAACACCTGTGTGTTATCTATCTACAATTTCAGCTTCACTTCCCCTTCGTCAATAATCTGACAAGGCTCACCAACCCTTAAATAAATCTCTTTGAAGTCTCCAAAGACATACCCATGAAAAGATGCTCTATTTTGGGCTGCATGGAAAGAGGCAAAAGAATCTGTAAACAAAGATTCTACTTTATCCAGAGCAACTTGTGCAGCATCACCTATAACATCTGCTTTTACATGCTGATCTTTTACCAACCAACAATCTCCCTTTACCTGCTCTTTCTTTCCATCAATCAGACCATTCGTGCTATTCAGTTTCTCCATTTATAGCTTACTTTCTTCTGCCATTGCTATATTCCCACTCAATCTGAAACCCCTGAGAGTGACCTATGATCAACAAACACTAACCAGATCTGAAACCACTTGTTAGTCAACCGAACCTAATGCTCTGATACCACTTGTCAGGATCTTGCTCCACCAATTAGAGCACATATGATTACCTCTTGTATTAGCAACTAAACATGGAATTTAACTAGAATCAATAAGTAACTAGAAATATGAAACAACACAGGAATATGAGAGACAATACACAATTATATTAATAATCACTTAGAAGAAAATACAATTAAGAAGATGACACTTCTTCTTCCACCTCAATACCTTTTTCCCTCTCTCTCACAGTCCCAACAATCAACTCTAATACATAATTGATGTTTACCTCCACCAGTCAAAAACAATGCTGCCAGTACACTAAGCACACAAACATACTCTAAGTAGATCCCCTGCTCTCTGTTGCTACCTGCAAATCACTAGACCTTACTCACCATTGTAGATCTCCAAAAGAAGCCATGCACACCTGCTAACCAAGATCATACATATATGAAGAACCCTTCTGATTCTCCAAACCAGCACCCACACTTGGTACTGTGGCACTAGGAGGAACACACCATTGCTCTCCTCTCTTAGAAGGAGCTTATTTAGCTCTCTTACTCTCTAGCACTCTATTTTACAATACAACCCATGAGTCTATTATATAGATCTCATGCTTACAATAATTAGACTATCTTAATTAAAATAATTAGACACACAACTCCAAGACTATAATTAGCCTTTAACATGCAAACTAACAGTCCAAAAATAGACTCTCTGGAATCTGCATGCAAATTGCATGTTCACAAATAGGTTGTCGACATCAGCTCCTCTTGACCGATGTTGGCCGACTCATAACCAATGTTGGTTGCTTTTGCACTACTGTATGACTGATGTCGGTTGATTAGACTGATGTTGGTTGCCCTGCAACTCATTTTGTGACTCTCTGCAACCTTTGCAACCTCTGTAACTCCTCTTGTTTGCATCCTGGTGAAGCTTTTAGCTCCACAACCTAACATTTTTTTGATCTTTTGATCATAATCTTTGCACTTATATAACCTTTATTTTGATTTTTTTGTTTATGTTTTTAGTTTACATGTAATCTTTCCTTTTTTATGTGTCGGTACAAGCTATATGTTGCTATCAATCTTTTTCTAGTCATCTATGTCTGCTCTTTTTCTTAACAATGACTTTGAAAGCAAAATGAACAAAATTGTAGACCATAACAACAAAATTGTCCTAGTTTATTGCATTTTTATATGTTTTATATTCTATCTATATGGATAACAAAATTTTTGTTAATAAAAAATGATTTTGTCACCATCTACAACATTTTTGTTAAAAAAAAAAATCACCTTTTTTTGTAGTGAAATTATCTCTTTCAACAGTGAATTCATCATTATCTATAGCAGAATTACCTTTTTATATAGTGAAATCATCTCTCTTTATAGAAAATTTATCCCTTTCTATAGTGAAAATATCACTATTGGTAGATAAATCATTGAACTTAGTAGTGAAATTGTTTTGTAAGCATTGTTCTTTTTATTTTTTATTTTCTACTTTCTATGTTTTTCCTGCATCAATTTTATTTCAAGTTTGCTTTTATAATTTGTCTATGTAACAACATTTTCATAATAGTGAGGTGTTTTTCACTTGTTTTCATGGTTTTCCAATTGTTATATTATAGGTTACCTCATTTTTAGCCAAAGCAAACATTCTAATAGCTTATTTGTAGAATGCTTTCTAAATAGGATCAACAAAAAGAATCAATAAAAAGATAATTTCTTGTTACTAACATTTTTCATTTCTATTTTCAAAATTCTTAGTAATTACATCACTTTTTGTTTCAATATTTTTTTTGGTGGTTATGGAAATCATGTAATATCTTTCCTTGGAATTACATTGGTAATGATATTAAAAAATTAGAAACATTTCCAAAATTATCTATGTTACCCACGTAATATCCATGTATACTCTTTCCTTGGTATTACATTGGTGACAAAACTCAAAAATTAGAAAGAGGTATTTACTTTTATTTTTATTTTCTTAGGGGCTATATTGACCAAGGATTTTACCACCATGTAGTAGGCCAAATGCCATTTATTGGTGGAGTATATAAATTAAGATCTAGCTATTTCAATTACCTAAGCAGTTGTGTGTAAGCACACTGTGATATGAGCATATTTCATGTTCCAATACCTAGGATTTCAGTAGTTGATTCAAAATACAATATCATTAATTATCAAGATATTAAGACCCCTATGGTGGTGTTAGGCACTTTGGGATGTGATCTAATAGTGTGCATCCACTTTATCAATTTCTTCCATGATTTCCCTCCTAGATAAGTTTGTTTAAACCTTAAGCCTAGGATAACCTTATTTTCCATTCAAATTTGGTGCATCAATTAATGGTTAGCACTGAGAAGAAACTTTACACACACCCGTAATATTGAACTCAGTTGGGCATGGGAATGACATGATTCTCCATGGTTAGTACCTTGAAATATTAGGCTATATCTAAGAGGATAAATGAGTAAGTGACAATGAAAGGCCCAATAATTATTCATGACTCTTCATCCTAGTTTTCACCCTTTATGTGCAATTTCTTATTTGTTTAGAATAAAATTTTTATTTATTTATTTCTTGTGTTTGACATTTATCTTATTTGTAAAGTCATTTAATCAAACTTTCAATCATTTTTAGTTCTTTTTCAATAGTGTCATCCATTTTAATAATCATGGCATCTTGGAACCACAACACAACCAATTCCATCCTAGATCACAATTCAAATAATCCATATTATAACCCAAAGTTCAATCCAACTATCTTTCATCCAAATCAACCTTTTAGCTCCTATGCCCATCAAAACCAAACTTTATATAATTATCAAAATCAATCATTTGATTTTGCATCCAACCCATTCCTAAACTTGAACCAAACTACATCATATTCACATTTTCTCATAAACCCAATAGATTCAAGTTCATCAACCTTTAGAAATCCACCAAATCTAAATACTTTCATCTTCAACACAAATCCAATAGATTCATCCTTCCAAAATCAAGTTACCTCTCTAGTCCACTTCATAACTAGGGAATGCCAAAACATTTCACTTCAACATCACCTTACCATTAGTAAACATATTTTACAAAATTAACCAAGTCTTCCATCCACTAGTTATAGCCTTGATTCTAACATCCCCTATCACACTAACAAAGACAATCCAATTATATCACTCCTATCATGTAATATAACTCCGCCCCCAAAGTTACAAAACTTCCAACCTGTCAAAAACATTATTGGGCCTATTAAGAAAAAAATCACTCCTTTAGGGGAACCTTATGATGCATTCTTTCAAAAATTGGTTGTTGAAAACTTAGTCATATTTACAAACACCAAATACATTGAGCCAAATGCCCCAAAACTTGAGTGGTATAGACCTCATGAATATTGTGATTACCATAAAATTAAAGGTCATTCCATAAACCATTGTATGAGACTAAAGCATCATATCCAAGATTTGATTAACAAAGGGTACATCAAGGTAGATCCAAGTGTATCCACATCTAAAAATCATAGCTTGGAGATATGTCAAGATGTATTTCTTGAGCCTAATCAAGCCACACCACTTCCAAGTCAAGATCATAAGCTTCCATGAATTTCTCAAGATCCCATTTTAACACATCCATTTTCAACCAATCCATAGTTGATCAACCTACCTTTGACAACCATGGTTTAACATCCATTTTTGATGAAGATCCAATATTTATTAAAGAGCCTATCTTTATCCAAAAACCTATCTTTGATCAAGATCCCATTTCTAACCAAGATCCTATCTTAGATAGAACCTTATTTAGCCAACATAGCCTATCACCCATTAGCCAAACACAGAAACCCTTATCACCTATTGAATATTCCATCATCCCACAATATTCACCCCAAGTGATAGAGGTAATTATAGATAAAATAATCCATGAAAAAGTATTTATTGAACCCATCCATTTCAAAGTAAATTCTAGACCACATAGAATCAACTACAAACCATTTGAAAGTCAATGCAAAGATGTTAGTGATACTTTTGTGGTTTCAAAGGGAACTTCATCCATAATATCAATAGGATTTGTTCATAGTTTCTATAAGGACTAATCTTCCATCACTCCTTTCATGAACCTCACTAATCCTACCTTCCATCTTTCAAGCTAGTATCCTACACCTTTTGATTGGGACCAATGATCTTACTTACAGTTATCTTCCTTTCATGATAATAAAATAATTGTAGACTTCTTAGCCAGTTTCCAAGGAGAAGATAATAAAGAAACATCTACATATTTTGAGGAACAACAAGTGTACCTAAATAAAAATTAATCCTACAATGAAAATCTAAAATACACAATCCATAGTGAAAAACTCTTTGAGGCACTATTGGATGATCAAAATATAAATTACAATCAAAATCCAAATCAAAATATAGAAAATCAAAAATATGAGTCCCTTAATGAAAACCTATTTGAGGCACTATTGGACAATTCAAATCTAAATCCCAATTAAAAAATAATAATCCCTTAGAAAAAAACCTTTATATGGAACCAATGGATGATAAAATTAATATATTATCTACATTATCATAGTTTCATGATGGATCCCCATCACAAATTGAAGATATCATTGATGCAACATTAAATTTTCAAATCATCCAGCTTATAGTTACTCTCAATATTTTTAAACATAATATTATTGGTCCCATTCACTATTTACATCATGACACATATAATTATCCCAAATATAATCCCATCCCTCCAAATCCTTCATGCACTCAACACACATCCTTCATACAACATACTTTCCACTTCACCCTGTCTGGCAATACCCTTTGTTGTTGGGGTGATGAGTATATCTTGGTAAATTTGGAAGAGGAAAACTTATAAATCAATAAAATTATTAAATAAATATTTTTATTATATACTTAAAATATCAATATTGGTAAGTATCATACATCTTGAACCCTTTTATAATTGAGATGCCAAAAAAAAGGCAAACAAAAATAAAAAAATCAGCAAGAGAAAGAAAAAGAAATTCATCCAAAGGTAAAAACCATTTATATGGTGCCTTGGGAAATTACCATTATTAAAAATAATTTTTTGACATCATTCATAAAATAATTAGTTATCTACAAGTACCCTACACTTGGGAACAATCTCATTTCATTCCAATCCTATGCATTCTATATCATCCTCAGCCAAGATAATACCCTAACCTATCTAAACCCATCCTTATCCATTTAACCCAAAACCCATTTACACCCATCCAATCCCTGCCATAATAAAATCATCCTTATTCCCATTTTTACCTTGATAAATGAGAGGAAACATCTTGAAACATGTTTTTAGAAACATCTTGGTGTATCCTTGTAATCCTATTTTAATGGCTAGACACTTAGTTCTTAGGTCATGTGTTCCCTGGAGTTATCATCTTAATTCCAATCCATTCCTATTCATCCATACTTCATATATAATTTATTCCTCCCATCCCCTACCACTCACTCTTTGGTGTTATAATATGATTTTCCCTTTCATGGTATTCCTCATATATACACCTATAAATCCAAAAAAAATACAAAAATATTATAGACTCCAACAAAATTCAAAACATTAGGAAATCCAAAAAAACACAAAAAATGAAAAATAAAAATACAAAAAACATTAAAAAAATCCATTTTATTTAGTTATGTACCCTAGTCATCCTTTATACAAATTACTCATCAGATAGTTCAGCATTGTCAAAAATTGCATATGCCAAAGGGTTCCACTCTAGCCAAGGACATCCAAAAAAGTCATTTACTTACTTGTTTTATTCCTTTGCTTACTATTTATATATTCATTTAATTTAATTTACATCATGGGCGTTCACTTACTTCTGCAATGTTTACTTACTTTCATGTTTGTTTTACTTACATCATTTTCATTGCTGTAAACATCTCTTTTTATATTATCTTTACTATTATTTTTTGTGTATATATCACTATGAGCGTTACTAATGGTGTTATTATGATATTCCATATTATTATTCACTAAGTTTTATCCTTATTAATCTACTAGTCCTTACACATATCGAGTGATAGTCATCATGCTTTTTTTATACCATTGGTGCATATTGTCATGTGCAATATCAAAACTCAAGTTGCTCAACTCTTACTCAGTTGGAATTATTGTTAGAAATCCATTGCAAAAAAAAAAAAAAACACAAGGCATATATCAACCCATCTCATATTCTTAGATGAAGCATCTGTGTGTCATCTTAGACAAAGTCATTATAGTTATAAAATTATTTCTTAACAAATTCACCACTTTATTCAACAAATTCATCATTTTTCATACTAATTTTATCATCCTGATAATTATGAAATCATTTTATTCTCCTTCTCTAAGCATTTAAATACACAAAACCAAATTTTCTATCCCATAATCATATCTCTCTTAAATCCATCCTTATCTCATCCATGTTATTAAATCATTTGATCCATCATCATAAATCCATGTAGTCACTTCATTTTTTTGTTAATGATTGCATATCAATCATCCACAATCATTTCCTAATCTTTCTATTCAATCTCACACACTTATCGATTGGGACCAAAAAAAACACAATATCCATCCTTTATCCATCCACCCATCACTTGATCAGTCAATCAATCAATAAATTACACAAGAATTCTAAGATTGAAACTTTACAACTATATATATTATTACCATAGGTTTTCTTATGAACCCTGATTCATAGGTTACATCAAACCATGCATCTTCTCTTGAGATATATCAATTCCTAATCTGATCCTAACATATATAATTGATTGGGTAAAATAAATCCATAATCTAATCATAATGTGCAATAATTAACTTTAGTTTGTTAATAACATCCATGGGTCAATCTTATATTACATCATCACTTCTCTTCCCACATTGGAAGAACTACATCTAGCCTGATATCTCCACTTGAACTTTTTACATGGTGGATTATGTAGATAATGATTAGAGACATGGTGTCTCTAGGGTTAGTTTGGCCACCATCATCCATATATTCCAATCCATCCACATTATCTACTTCATTTAATCAAAGTGTTATATCTCCTTATCAATGTTTGAAAATATCAATTTTGTAAATATTTATCACAATTTAGACAATCTATAATTTTAATTTTATAGCTTGTGGCTTACCATCATTGGAATATATAATTCCTACATCCACTTGTGAGACCCATAGGTCTGAGCACAATCCAAGTGTGCAATTTATAAAGTGGGAAATATACTTTTTCCAATATCTTCTCTAGCATTTAACAGCTAGGGGTAAATAATTTTACATGTGCCCTCTACAATTTTCCAAATATTAGTATTGAGATAAGTATCTATATTATTGATGATAGTTTTATCATATCCATCCCTCTATAATACTCATTCTTCATCCATTTTGAAAATTGTAGAAGCATTAAATCAATTTATTTTTGATTTATATTCAAAATCTTGAAATAATATCTCAGCATAAAATCAATAAAATCAATTTCAAACTCAATATATTTTTTATATTTATATATCTACAATTTATTATTGGTGGGATATATCATTCCTATAACTGCTCAATTGACCCCTGCATCATTAACAACAAAAATAAGTGTGTAATTTTTGAATGGTCAAACCATTGTTTTTCAAATCTATACTCTAGTTTTAATAAATGAGGGGCAACCTTTTTACACAATCAACATCTTAAAAATTTGACATCAATTCAGAGGCAAATTGATTTATCATTCATCCACATCATTTTAACCATTTCCTCTTTTGAAATTTTTTGAGTGTTTATTCATCTTCTCACACAAACCCTTGAGTGGGCATCATCACACTCATTTTAATTCATTTGGGGGAAAATTTTCTATTTTAATCATCAACATTCTACTTCTATTATTATTTGAAATAGTATTGCTTGAAAACACTCTTTCAAAAAGGGGCAAATGTAGAAAACTAAATTTAATTTAATGTTGAAATATACCTAATCTATTTAATAATTATTCTTAAATTAATAAATCAAATTTCGTCCTAAATTCAAAATATTGAATAAGTAAATTATACACCCTTAAAACCTTTATTTAAATAATAAAAATCCATATTTTCCACCTCATAAAAATATCTGCCACCTTTTTCTCCATAATCCTAACCAAATCCAAAAAATTATCCACATCTTATGCTTCATCCCCTAAGTTATCAAAAAAATTGACTTAGTCATACTGAGTCAACTAACTAACCCCATACTTTTCTTAACCATTTCGAAATGGTATTCATCCTCATGGGTGAGGACTCATTAGCACTATTGATCATTTAGATCATTGAAAAAGTATAAATGATCCTCCACCATCAGATCCTTTTCTAAACATCTATAAATAAACTTTAAAATATCTATGCTCAAACATCACAAAATATAGAGTTCACATCAAAGTATTACAATCACAATCATGAAACTAGAGCTCTACACAAAAGTGAATCAAAGACTTCCTTTTGCACCAAAACATTTCCCATTTTCTCTTTGCATTAGAGGAGTGAGAACCACATATTTTAAAGAGAAAATAAACTACACACACACACACACACACACACACACACACACACACACACACACACACACACACACACACACACACACACACACCATATTAAAGAAATCATGTGCATTCAAAGCGTAAAGTTTGTGATTGTTGTTTTTTTGTTTGTTGCTCTAGCATAGTTTAAATTATAGATTAGATCAGAGTTAGTTTAATTTATTAACACATCTAAATTTAGTTCATACAAAAATAAATAAAATACTGCACCATTTCAATCATAAAGGAAATTGTGGCCAAGTTGAGCCCCATCAACCTAAATACAAGAGTATGATGTGATTTAGGGATAAATTAGGTTTGATTCTCCCATGAATTGATCTAATTAGTCAACTGGTGAAACTAGGGACGTGATTTGTTCAAAATTGAGCCTTATGAACCTAATTTATGGGTTAATTGATTTTATAATATACAAAATATGGATTAATCAACCCTAATTTTATTAAAAATGCAAACATGAAGGTAATTGGGGCCAATATGCACCTCTTGAGCCTTACTACGAGTCTATGATATGATTTAAGGAGATAAATTAGCTCATGTTTCCTAATATATTTACCTAGTTAGTTCATTGTTACAATGATTGATGAAAGTTGGATGAAATTGAACATTGTGAACCTAATTTTGACTATATGGAAGTAATTTGGAGGTCAATTGATCCTAATTTAGCATAATAAAATAAAGTAAAAATCCCACCAAGTTAATAAAAAAGGAAATTGGGGCCAATTTGAGCCCCTTCAACCTAACTAGACAAGAGTAGGACATGATTTGGGGTTAAATTAGTCATGAATTGACCAATTAGTCTATTGATGTAATTAGAGACATGGTCTAGGATTAAATTAGTCATGATTTAATCTAATTAGTTAATTGGTGAAATTAAACATGTGATTTGGGCCAAATTGAGCCCTATCTAAATTATGGCTCAATATATTGTATAGGATGCAATAAATGGGTATATCAACCCTAGAATTGTATCACAAATGAAAATATGAAGGCAATTGTATATGATTGATTGACATAATAATATTTCATAGTTTGGATTGCATCACATAATCATATAACATAGGTTTTCATCATATAATATAATCATATATCATAACAATATGATATATGATCACATAGAGATAATATATATATATATATATATAACATACATGTTATAATGCATACATATTATTTTATCAATAGACAAAATATTTATCTAATTTTTATTTTTAGGGTATTTCAAAAATTCTAAACCCAGAGACATTCTCTGTATCATTATAAATTTTCCATGATAAAGACATAAGGAACCGAATTTATTTTTTGGGTCCCCCACCATCAAAATGAATCATATTATACTTTTGGTCCCAACCATAAAAAGGAATCAAATTGTTTTTTCTCTAGTCATAGGAGATGGAGCTTGTTTAAAGAATAGGAAGAAGATAAAACACAAAAAAACAATGAATTAGAAGAATTGAGAGAAAAACAAAAGGTAAAAATGCAAGCATTTCAATCGATATGAGGTACAAACACTATCCATAAAGGGACAAATGTCATAGATAATGATGAAATTGTCAATAATGAATTGAATAACAATGATGAGTATTTACCTAAAATTTTAAATTATGTTTCATGTCCACATTCAAAGTATAATTTTTTTGATTTTGTTGATTATGAATCTATGCATGATTATTTACCCCTTATAAATGAATTAAAATTCATGGACACACATAATTATGAAAGTAACAATGAAGAAATTTCCATCCCACAACTAAACAATGAAATTAATAATGAAGAAACTAGTAGTGAACATAATGATTTTGACACACCTCAAAAATTTCCACCATTAAAAACACCTCCAAGGATTAAGTGTATAAAAATAAAGTAGCTAATTGAAGCTTATAATTTTTTTTTGAAACCAATACATAACAAAATGTATGACCACCATTCAAGAAGACTAGCTAAAAAAATTGGGATAATTTCTTTGATAAATTAAATTTTGATAGGAAAAAATGTCAATTATTTGTTTTGTTAATGAAATTGATTAAAATGAGACCTATTTATTGAGAAGTTTTGTAATTTATTTCAAGTAAAATGTAATTTTATTTCAATGTTGACGTCATTGATGTCAAGGTGCATCTAGTGAAGTTATATGGTGAATAGTCTATAAGGTATGAACTTGTGTGCCTAATGTGACAAGGAAGCCATGTGTCAAGAAAAAAATTGAAGGAAAACTAATGTATCTATGTTGAGATATAAATTTAGTGAAACCTAATTATTATTTTTAGGTTTATTTAAATATTCAAGTCAAGGTAAGCAAGATTGAGTACTAGTCCTTGAGTACAAAGTGTCTTGAGAAGCCTAGTCATAACAAGCATAGTCATATCATGAACATGTGCATGATGATCATAAATAGGTATGATATTTAATAATGAGAATTCAAGTAATAATATTAAGGTGTAGAATCATAAATGAGTATTTCAAGGTTAGGTATCAAGCTTCAAGTGCTTGAGAAGATTAGTCATGGAACTAATAATTGCATAAAGAGACTTTGTGAGAAGGTATGAACTTGGTGGCTTGGTGATATGGATACACATAGGCATAATATGTTTTATGAGGTTGGTTTAGCATTAATTTAATACATTTTATCACTTATGAGAGTTTCAATATAAGCATATAGGGGTAAGACCTTAAGTCCAAGTCTGCAACTATACTAGTTCTAGACCCTTCCTGACCTAATGACGTGCCATGAGGTTTTTTAAAGGTCTATAAAGGATTAAAATAAGTTTATTTTATAATTTTATATGTTTATTGAGCACGTGATTAAGGTGGATATTTCATAGAAAGAGGCTTGGAGATTAGTTTCAAGGCCTAATGTGACTTGTAGGTCAAAACCTAGAGAGTAAAGAGAGAGAACATGACCTAATGGGGTATGAGGTTCTATTTCCAAGGAATTTATGGACATGTGAGTGTTTTCATAGGTATTTTATGTTTTTTTATAGTATTTTTACTAATTTTTAAGTCATAATTTGAAGGTTAAGGCAAGAAAAAGTGTTTTGAGGTCTCTTGTGTGCACAAAATAAAGAGTTCTCAACCTCAAAAAGACTTTCAAGTGTTCATTGGCATGTGTAATGTGTGAATTATAAATTTATATATTCATGGTATATGGGTAAGTTTCCTATATAAAAATTCCAATCATTGGTTTCTAGAATGAGGGGTTAACCTTTATGAATGATTGTTATGACTAAAAGATGGTTTAAACCCTCAAAGAACCCTAATAGTGACTGATATGAAATATATTATTCTAAAGTGATCAGAATGGATTGGAATGGATATGTAAGTGATTTTAGGTTGTATTAACATATATTAGTTACCTTTAGGTGGGATTTTTTTTCAAGTGAGTGAGTGGACCCTATAGGGAAGGCCTTGTTTCTTGGAGATTTACTATAGTAAATAGATTTGACCAAGTCAATGTTGATAAATGGATAGGGGAAAAATATTGAGACTTTTTTTTATGTCCATGGTGGTTTTTGAGAATTTTATATCCTTTATGTGTGATAAACTATTCATACAAGTTGACTTATCACTAAAAGGCCTAATGGTACAAATAGTGAGAAAACCAGGCAAAAGTGTTAAGGTGATTAGGGATATGATATCATGGACTAGTGATGAATAAAAGTGAATGAAGAATTTTTTAAAGACCTATAATACATGTTTATTTTGGATATAATTTTTGGATATCCTTGTATATAAAAAAAGGTTTCTCTCAAGTTGACTTGTCTAGCTCAGTGAGGTCTGTATAAAAGAGGTGTAGAGATTGGTATATATATCTAATATTTGCCAATAGAAATTAGTGATTTTGTGTTTTTATATTTTTAAAATATATATAAGGATAATATTCATGCATAAATATTATTTTAATGTGTATAAAAGTGTGTTATAATTCAAATTTACCATGACTGGTCTTTGAGGAAAACTGGGAGTTCTAAGTGAACAAGGTACAATGATGAGTTTGAAGCCCTATTTTATGAATTGAAGTATATAATGAATTTGGTAATGTTTATTGAGACATATATGAAGTATAAATTATTTTTAAAATATTTTAAGTCAATTTAGTAAGTTAGAACATTAAATCCAAAATGGCTTATCTGGCTTAGTAAGGTCTGAGAGAGAAGGTCAACAAATTAGTTTACAAGACCAATAGTTTCCATTAAAGATAATGATATTTTTGATGGAGATTGATATGTGATGTTTTAATATAATTTTAATTAACTTTTATAACTTTAATGTTTTATTTTATGTGTCAAAAGTTCATGTCTTCATGACTATGTTTTGAGGCTAGTTGGCAGTTCTGAGTGGGCTACTTACAGAGAAGGGTTTGAGTATTATTACCCTAAGTTATGAAGTAGAAAAATATGGTTATGACCCTAAGGTAATGTATATTTTTATATATTATTTTTTTAATGTTTTATTATCAAAGTTGTGTCTATACTTTAGTTGTTCAAGATAAACATTTTGGGTATGCATAAAAGTGTTAATGGCATGCTTCAAGTGGTGGTTGAAGATAAAGGGTGTAATGAAGCCTACATGAGATTATAAAGGGTATATTTTAGTGGAATATATTGTGTTACTTCCCTTTTATGTGTTTAAATTTATATCCAATAAGTCCAAATGTAACGTATCCTTGTAGACCTAATGGGATTAGGTCTTCATGAGACCTAAAGATGAGATATGGCTTAATTGATGTAAATTAGACCTAAAGGGAATTAAATAACATTTTATCCATGTATATTATATGTAATAATATAAATTTAATGGATTAAATAATAGGTTAATTATGTTTGGACAATTGATAATAATATGATTAAGAGACTTGTATAAATACTAGGTAGTTTTAGGCCTCTTTACGTGTGTTGAGAGAAAGTGAACAAGATAATATATTTTAGAGCAGAATTAGGTCTTGTAGGCCATAATTATAGGATATAGGATCAATTATGAACATTTTATATAGGTTATGGTAATTAATATCAAGTTCATATGAACTAATCAAGTCAACAAGAGGCCTAGTTAAGCGAAGATGGCTAGAGGTCAGTTTGAGAGGGATAAAAGTGTGTGCAGAGATAAAGAAGGAGATAATAATATTTTATATGATAATTTTTTTGAGAGGTTATCAAGGGTTTAATGTGACTAAGTTGTTAATGAGTCATCTGGGGATTTTTTTGCCTCAATGTAAGTGGGAGCTTGCTAAAGCCTAACTGAGTCAGTACTTAGCTAGTTGGGGTGGTGCTCTATGTGAAGTTGGTGCTTTAATAAAGTTGGTGTTTGTATTATAATACTATAGTAATTTTTTATATATAAATGGGTTTTCATCCCCTTTAGGGTTTCCTACATATAAGTTATGTTATTTTTTGTTCTTATGTTTCATGCATATGTGGATGGTTACTTAGTCATTATTTGATCAACACGCTTGAATGAATGTTCATGATTTCTTATGTAAGAATTTAAAGAAAGGTTTTAAATACTAATTCACCCCCCTATCAATAATTTTTATTCCAAAATTTATTATCATATCCTATTCCTTTGAATCAGGTCTAAAATCCTAAAGGAGATTATAGAAGCAAGGATGGCTAGTCAACAAGCTCAAGGAGGTTTCTCTAATAAAAAGGCTATATTATTCAATGGATCTAATTATTCCTATTGAAATTTAAAAATGAAGATATATTTTATGTCTCAAGGTCATGATATTTGGTAGTCAGTTATGGATGGCTACAATGCTCCTCTTATTCCACAAATTGATGCAGTAGGTAAGAAGGCTAGTGAAAATAACTCCAAGGAAATGAATGTCATTATATGTGGCTTATGAGAGGAAAATATTGTGAAGGTGATGAAATATGTATCAAATAGAGAGATATGGGACAAATTAAATATCATATATGAAGGAGACACCAAGATAAATATGGCCAAGTTGAAGACACATAAGAGACAATTTGAAAGTCTGAAGATGAATGTAGATAAAACCATTGCATCGTACCTATTAAAGGTTGATGAATTTGCCAATGTCATTAGAGGAGTGGGAGAAGAAGTTTAAGAGTTTACAGTTGTTTAAAAAGTATTGAGATCACTAACTCTTAAGTTTTATTCTAAGGTTTCTACATTAGAAGATATGCAAGATTTTAAAAAGCTAGAGATGGATGGGCTTCATGGCATCTTGACTACTTATGAGATGAGAACTAATGAAGAAAGACCTCCCAAGAAGGAAGAATATTTAAAATTTGAGAAGAAATAAAAAGCTAATAAGGTCAAGGATGAGTAGTGCTTATATGTTGATGATGATAAACTAATAGCCATGTTTTTAAGGAAATTGAGGTTTGGCTCAAGTCAGTACAAGGGTAAGTTTCCCTTAAAATGTTTCAACTATGCAAAGATTGGTCACTTTTCATCCAAGTGTCATAACAAGGATAAATATAAGTATAATGAAGAACATGATGAACACCATGGAGATGATAAAAAGGCCTATAAGCTTAACAAAATCAAGAAGTAGTTCAGGAAGTATAAAGGTAGGAAAATAACTTTCAAGAATAAGAGAAGCTTCTATACTGAAGAAGATAAATCTTTTGATGTAAGTGGCTCAAGTGCATTTGATAGTGATGATGGCAGTAATTAACATGAACATGACAATAATTCAACCTTGTTTATGGCCATATAATTATAAAATGAGGGTTAATCAAATGGGAAAGGCCTTATGGTTGATATAAAATCAGATGAAGAAGAAGTTGAAGTGAACCTTAAGGTAGAATTAGTAAGTGACCTAGAGGAATTGAAGTTTCAAAAGAGAAAGAATCACAAACTAATATCATTAGTCAAGGACAATGAGGATTATATTGGCTTGTTTAAGGAGAGATTGAGTAAAATTTCCAAGGAGTATGATGAGATCATCAATCAGATTGAAGCACGAATGGAGATAGTCAATGTAAGCCTAAAGGCTGGAGAAAAAGAATGTACTAGTTATGAAACTAAAGTGGAATCCTTGAAGGCTGAGTTGGATAAAACATATAGCAAGGTAAAGACATTTTTGAAGTTTTAAAATAATACCAAGGCTCTAGATGACATCTTGAATAGTCAAAAGATTGTAAGTGATAAGATAAGTCTTGGTTTCAAGGAATACCAAAAGGGGGAAACACAAGTCAAAGAGAAGGTTATTGAAGACAAAAAGTTCAACATGGAAGTACATATCTAACAACCTAATTCTATAATGTATGCTAGTTCATTATGTAGACATTGAAAATCCACACACATGTCTCTGAATATTGTAACCTCCTAGACCACTTTAGGGACCCATTGAGACCATTTACCCTTACCTAAACCCATTTTTGGTTAGTTTAACCTAACTATCTTGAACCTAGCTCCTTTTTACCCATTTTGACCTTTTAGCCTCAACCATCAAAAATCATGCTAACCATCAATGGTCATGTTCCACTGACTAGAACTTAACATGCAATCACCATGGCAACTACTGCCTTAGCTTTTATAAATATAAGACATCTAAATGATTTTTTAAGGCATTACATGAGTGAATTATATTTAGATCACCTAGTTACAATCTAACTTTAGCCTCTTATCCTTGCCTATAAAAAGTGGATATTTGCAAGAGTAAATACATCTGTAATTATTATCAAGAGCTCTAGTATCTATAATCTCTTTTGTAGGTCAATCATCATCAACCACTTCAGCAATCCAACAAGCCTAACTTTCCATCACCACTCCAAGACCTATCACTCTGTCAAAGTTATGATTGGCTTCTACATCAAGCAATCCACCTCAATTATCCATCAATCCACCTTCCCAATAAGACAACCATCTATTTTCCATATTTATTTATCATATTTCAATTTTGAAATTAGTATAGACCTCACCCACCTCTTAGTATTAATATCTAGTATATTGGATTTAATTCACCTAAAAAAATACTAATGGTTAGCCTAACCACTGATGATTAGCCTAACCATCGATGATTAGCCTAACCATAGATGGTTACCTAACCATTGATGGTTACCCTTAACTAATGATGGTCATCTTGACCATCGATGGTTCACTATCATATAGCAAACCAACAAGCTCCCTTTTACCACCTACAACTAATCAAATCCTTTTTCTATGATTCTACCTAACCATAGACTTCTTCCTAATTTTTTGAACCACACCTCACCCTATTATCACTAACACTAATCATCTTATCATTAGTTTGATCATTTCTAGCACATCATTTTATCAAGCAATTCTTGTTATCAATTTTAGTACCTTTTGATTATTGTTGTAAGTACTTTATTTCTATTTTATCAACTTAATTGTTTTAAAATGGTAGATTGATATCCCTTAAGGAAGCTCACGCTTCCAAGATCTAACTGCATTTAGGCAATCCACCCAACTACTTGTCTAACCAACAAGTTTGCTTTAGTACTTTCTTATTTGTAAGTATTCCTCCCAAGCTAAAGAGGATCTCTTCATAATATTTTGACACAACATGTACACTTTTATCAGGTATTTTTACCACAAACCTTATTTTTAGTTTTACTATCTTGTTCTAAATAATAGCAAAATTTGAGTGAAACATTCCGGCATGCCCGATGGGATGTATAGTCTTTACTCACATTTTCTTTGCATTATATGTTCTTCTCTCTATCTATGCTCATAATTGAAAATAAAATTTATTTTGATATTAAAATCAAATGCATGTATTTATTAATTTTAACAATAGTTCACTTTGAATTAAAGCACAATAATCTTATCATAGCACCACTTTTATTTCACACTCTAGCCAAACCAATTTCATCAATCAAACATCAAAAATAATTTGAGACAAGTCCCAATTGGGATTTCATCACCTAGTGGTCACCTTACCCATCATCAACAATCTTACTTGGAGGTTGTTACCAAGGGGAGAACCTACTCTACTCTCTGGTTAAGTATGAACTCTAGATATCAATATATATTAGCTAATCATCTGACACCATTATCATTATGAGACTTTGAAGTGAGTGGGTCAACCCCAATACCAAGCCACATATTGATTTCAATATAGATTATTTTTAGCACCTAAATAGTCTAAAACCAACCATAGATTACTTTTATAATACCTGATCTACAAGCCAACTTCTATCACACATTCTCATAAACTAAGGCATAAGCCAAAAGTGAGATTAAATATAACCTATAACTTTGATGTACTTCATAGTGTGTGTCTTGATTACCTTGATCATTTTATTATCTTCTTCTTGTTTGAGCAGTGAGATTGTTCTTATTTTTTCTCCCCTTTCCTTTTATGGTTCTCACTCATTAGTAGTGAAGAGACATAAAAGAACAAAACCCATCACCTAAATCAACCTCTTCTACCTCCTCATCTATGGAGTACATATTTGAGGAAAAATATTCACCTCTTCAATTGGAAAGCCCTACTTTCCCTTAGGTATTTCCCTAAAGAGACATGGATTGTTAAATGTGGAGTTCATTTTAATACCCCTAAGGTAAAAACAAAATTATTGAGACAATTTTAACATGAAATATTTACCTTTTACAATGGTGGGATGAATTTTAACCACTTCCCTTTTTCATGGCACAATTTTGGGAAGTGGTTATGATTTGAAGGTGTTGAGAGAATCAAGGGATTATGTGGTTGAAACATCCCTTATTTTGTGCCTTATTTTATGGGGATATGGTTATCCTTATGGTTATGGTGAATTTTTTGAGGGATTTTGAAAAGTATAAATAGGAGAGAGGGATAACACATTATTCATTACATTTTGCATTGAGTTTTGAGCTCTACATTCTTTCTATAGTCAATGTATTTGATTTTGAGTTGTAGCTTTGCATCTCAAGAATTTTGGAGTGAATTCAGGCTGGAAAAAATTATCTCTATGAGAGGTTTGTTTTTTAGAGTTGTTTTTACTCTTGTTTATAATATTATTGAGATCCTCTTGGTGGACATATAGCATATTAGGTGAACCATGTTATATCAGTGATATGTGTGTATTTTTGCTTATATCTAAATCTTTCTTCCATATGTCTCTACTACTATGATTTAGAGGAATAATTTTCATGTTGCATATTATTGCATAATTAATTTATTTTAATCACTTATTCCTATAAACTAGTATCAGAGCTAGCTTTAGTAGTTTTCCTAAAGTGGTGAATTATAGGGAAAGATATTAACTTCAGTGGGATCTATGATAGATAATGGCAGATCTAGAGTTGAAAAATTTAATGGGTAGAATTTTCTATTATGGAAGATGTAGATGGAAGATTACTTGTTTCAAAAGGATGTTCATCTCCCTTTGATGGGGTAAATAGGACAACCTTCAGATATGAATAAGGAAGATTGGAATTTTTTTGATAGGAAAACACTGCGAACTATATGGTTATGCCTTGCATCTTCAGTTACCTTTAATATTTTAGAGAAAATGACTATATTTGGTTTGATGAAGAAATTAGGGGAGTTATATGAAAACCACTCTACCTCTAATAAAATATTTTTGATGAAAAGGTTATTTAATATGAAAATATCTAAAAATGGTTCTGTAACTGATCATTTGAATAATTTTAATATGATTGTGAGTATACTAACTTATGTTAGTATTAAATTTGAAGGTGAAGTTAAGGATTTATTGATTTTGAGCTCCTTACCAGATAGTTGGGATAACTTGGTTATGGCTATGAGTAATGCCATCCTTGCTAAGGGAAGTTTAAAGTCTGAGGATGTTATAGGTTTGATTCTTAGCAAGGAAATGTGAAGGAAGAGCACTGGGGAATCATCTTCAGGGAATAATTTGATGGTGGAGAATAGAGGGAGACAAAAGGATAGAAGCAAAGGAAACCATATAAATTCAAAGGGTCAGAGAAGATCTAAATATAGAATGAAGATGGTGTGTTATCACTATGGGAAAAGTGGACACGCAAAGAAGGAATGTTGGGAACTTTGGGACAAGAAGACCAAACATGAGGAGACCAAGGACGTAAATATGACAATAGATAATGTTAGTTAGGATGATTTAATTCTTTCCTTGGATAATGTTTTTGAATCTTGAGTATTAGATTCATGGGCTTCTTTTCATGCCACCCCACATAGGCATCATTTTATGGATTATGTTCAAGAAGATTTTGGGCATGTTTATCTTGGTGATGATGAACCATGCAGTATAGTAGGGAAAGGTTGTGTTTAGATAAATATACAAAATGGGAACACATGGATACTAAAGAATGTCAAACATGTCCCATAATTAAGGTATAATTTAATATCAATGGGGCAATTGGATAGTAAGGATTGTTTGGTGATGTTTTTAGTAGACTCTTGGAAAGTTACCAAGAGAGATCTTGTGGTTGTGAGAGGTAATAAAATTGGCACTTTATATTTGACTAGTAGTTTTGATCACTATAATGTAGTTTCTATAGATATAGATGTAAATTTGTGGCATTACAGGCTTGGTCATATGAGTCGAAAGGGCATGGATATCTTGAAAGACAAGTTTTTTGGATTCAAATAGGTTGATTTGGACTTCTATGATTATTGTGTGTATGGGAAGCAAAATCAAGTTAATATCTTGAGGGTTGGACCTACAAAGAAGGAAAATAAGTTGGAGTTGGTTCACTCTAATGTATGGGGCCTAGCTCAGGTATCTTTTATTGGTGTTTCAAATTATTATGTTACATTTATTGATGATGCAACTAGGAAAGTTTGGGTTTATTTTATTAAGAATAAATATGATGTGTTTGAAACATTAAAGAGATGGAAATCTTTAGTTGAGAATGAAATAGGTCTCAAGTTGAAATGTCTTTGGTCGAATAATGGAGGTGATTGTTGTAGCAAAGCATTTGATGATTATTATTCACATAATGGAATTCATAGGCAAAGGATGGTTCCAAGGACACCATAGGAGAATTAAGTGTTAGAGAGGATGAATATGACAATCATGGAACATGAGGTTGCATGTAGGACTTCCCCTAATATTTTGAGTAGAAGTAGTTAGCACAATAGTATACCTAATTAACAATGGAACTTCCATACCGTTGGATGGAGGCATACCCAAGGAAGCTTAGTCTAGTAATAAAGTTAATTATTATTTTCTTAAGGTCTTTGATGTGAGGCATTGGTTCATGTTCCCAAGAAGGATAGGACCAAGTTAGAGGTTAAGTTTGAGAGATGCACTTTTATTGGTTATGGTGAGGATGACTTTAGTTTTCTCAGTTTGGAGTCTTAGAGACAAGAAAATATTTTAGTCTAGGGATGTTTTCTTGAAAGAAAAAGTAATGTATAAGGATCATTTGAAAGAATAGGAACAAAAAGAGTTCATAGTGTTGGATGATATTATGAATAGTAAAGTGTCTAAGGAGATAGTTTAGGAACCTCCTACACAAGAACCCCAAACTTCTATAGTAAGAAGGTATTTTAGGGTAATAAAAGTTCCTAAACATTTTCCCCCATCTTTGAGTTATATTTTACTTACTAATAGTGGAGAACTAGAATGTTTTAAGGAAGCAATGCAAGTGAATACTAGGAAGAAGTGGGAATAAGCCATGGAAGAAGAACATAGTTCTCTCATGGAGAACCAGATGTGGGATTTAGTAAAGTTACCAGAAGGAAAGAGATCATTGCATAATAAGTGGGTATATAAAATCAAAGAAGAGGATGGAGGAAGGAAAAGGTACAAGGCTTGATTAGTGGTCAAGGGGTTTGCATAGAAAAAAGGTATTGATTTTGATGAGATTTTTTCTTCTATTATTAAAATGACTTCTATTAGAACTATGCTTGGTATAGTTGCAATAGAGGATTTACATTTAGAATAATTATATGTGAATAATAAATTCATTCATGGTGATTTGGAGGAGGAATTATATATAGAACAACCATAGCGTAATGAGGTTGAAGGAAAGGAGAAACTAGTGTACAAACTAAAAAAGAGATTGTATGGCCTTAAAAAAGCTCCACAACAATGGTATAAAAAGTTTGATAGTTTTATGTTGGAACAAGGTTACTCCAGGTGTCATTCTAACCATTGCATGTATGTCAAGATATTTTAGGATGGTAATTATATTATCCTATTCTTGTATGTAGATGAGATGTTGGTTTCAGGAAAGAACATGCAATAGATTCATGTACTTAAGAAGCAACTTGATGATTCCTTTTCTATGAAGGATTTGGGTAGAGGGAAGCAAATCCTTGGTATGAGGATAACTCAAGACAAGAAGTAGAAGAAGATGATCTTATCCAAGGAAGAGTATGTGAAGTGATTTTTGGATATGTTTAGTATGTAGGATGTTAAGTTGGTTGGGACTCCTTTAGTAGGCCATTTCAAATTATCAAATGATCAATGTCCTAAGGTAGAAGAAGAAAAGCTAAAGATGTCCAAAATGCCTTACTCTTCAATGGTTGGTAGCTTGATGTATGTTATGGTTTGTACTAGGCCAGATGTTGTGCATGCAATGGGATTAGTAAGTACGTACATGAGTAATCTAGGCTATGAGCATTGGTAAGTAGTGAAATAGATTCTTCAATATTTGCAAGGAACCATGGGTATAAAATTATGTTTTGGTGGATCATACACCACTTTGTGTGGTTATATGGACTTAGATATGGTTGGGAATGTTGATAGTATGAGGAGTATTATAGGTTATGTATTTACTATCGAGGATACAATAGTTAGTTAGATTTCTTAGATACAAATAGTTGTGGCTTTATCAACCACAGAGGCTAAGTATGTTGCTACTACAAAGGCTAGAAAGGAGATGATTTGGTTATAATAGTTATTAGATGAGTTGGGGTATAAGTACAAAGTTGGGGGACTAAATATATATATATATATATATATATATAGTTAGAATGTTATACATTTAGCCAAGAACTCTACTTTCCACTCAAGGATGAAGCATATATAGTGGTAGTATCATTTCATCAGGATAGCTTTGGAAGGAAAACATGGTGAATTTAGAAAAGATACATACAAGCCAAAATCCTATGGATATGATGACTAAGGTAGTTAAATTAGAGAAGTTAATGTCATGTTCAACTTTAGTTGGTTTTCTTGAAGATCATGGAGAAGTGTTAAATTTTGTTCAAGGGAAAATGAACTCCAAGTGGGAGATTGTTAAATGTGAAGTTTGTTTTGACACCTGTAAGGTAAAAATAAAATTACCAAGACAATTTTAACGTGAAATGTTTACCTTTTACAATGGTGAGATGAATTTTAACCTCTTCCCTTTTTTGTGGCACATTTTTGGAAAGTGGGTATGATTTAAAGGTGTTGAGAGAATTGAGGGATTATGTGGTTGAAACCTCCCTTATTTTGTGCTTTATTTTGTGGGGATATGGTTATTTTTATGGTTATGGTGAATTTTGAAGGGATTTTGAAAATTAAAAATAGGGGAGAGGGGTAACACATTATTCATTGTGTTTTACATTGAGTTTTGAGCTCTACATTCTTTTCACGGTCAGTGTGTTTGGTTTTGAGGTGTAGCTTTGCATCTCAAGAATTCTGGTGTGAATTCAGGCTAGAGAAAATTATCTATATGAGAGGTTTCTTGTTTATAGTTTTTTTTACTCTTATTTATAATATTATTGAGATCCTCTTGGTAGACGTATCCCATATTGGGTGAACCACGTTATATCAGTGTTATGTGTGTATTTTTGCCTAGATTTGAATTTTTATTCCATGTCTTTACTACTATGATTATGAGAAATGATTCCATGTTACATATTATTACATAGTTAATTAATTTTAATCACTTTTTTTTAACATATTTTAACACCTTTTTAGACAATAATATAGTGGCCCTTTAGCACTATCTTAACACCTCTTCTCACCATATATTAGTTTCAACTCCACCTTGATCCTCCTTATGGCATGCCATCTCACATTATGGAGGGTATCCCTATTACTAAGATCATCAACCAAACTTTGACCACCTAGGGGTATTATTCTACTAACCCCTTTGATGTTGTGGCTGAGAACCAACCTATCCAACCAACCATTACCCTTATACCTTCCATCCCTACTAATGACTCCTCTACCTTGGGGACAACCCAATTGTTAACCCATCATGTCCCACTTATTTCTAGGGCACCCACCACTAACACCTCCAACATCCCCTCTATCAAAACTAGCCCATCAATTAATACCTATTTACCAAGCTTAGGGGTACATATCCCTTTTACCTCAACACCCATTAGCATGAAAGTCACTACCTCTCCTCTTGTCACTAACCCAACTACAATACACACCCAATCCACAAGGAATTTTCAATAATTACATATTGTACCCAACCCATGATACATCCCTAACCCGCAAGGGTATATACCCACTACCCAATCATCATCATCTACCTACCCTACTTAACCTATAGCATCCATATTATAATATGTGGTATCCTCTCCACCACCAACAAATTATCAATATTTTTCCCAACCTCATGCATAATATCAACCTTACAATATTTTTAGTGCACCACCTCAAACCGACCTAATGAAAATTCTTATGGAAAAAATGACCAACCTTGAGTCATCCATTTTAGGAGCTCATAACATTCTATCTTATGATCATATTTGTAATTAACCTATTCATCCTTCTATTCCTATCGGACCTTACCCTCCTCAATGGGAGCTTTCAAAATTTACCAAATTTAAAAGCAAAGAGAACCACCAAAAGAACCTTAGGGATTTTAGGTATGTTGCTACATGATTGCTTATGATGATGCCCTTTTACTTCAAACCTTTTCCATGTCTTTATTTATTCTAGCACTTGACTAGTATAGTGCCCTTACCAAGCATTCCATTATTTATTTCACCCAGTTAGCACAAGTCTTCTTACATCACTTTTCCATTAATATTTACAAGAACATCTCTATCATGGACCTCTATTCTATCAAATAATCTAACAATGAGTCTATTAATAACTTTTTCACCCATTCGAGAAACTTGATTAATAAAATTTCATTTTCCTTGCCTCAACCTTAACTTATAAAACTTTTTACTTGAGCTTGCCCCAAACATATATCTTTTAGACTCTGTGTCTAAAGATTTCAGACCTTTGATGAGGATTTTATCATGGAACATAAGCTATAAAACTAGGCCATAGATGAAGGTAAATTGAAGTTATAAAATAAGAAATCTACCTTCAATGCCAAAGAGACCTCTTCCTCTAAATTAGGAAACCAAGCCAATACTAAAACCTAGACTAGGGGAACCATGAATGTCATCATCCATAAAACCACCCCTCCACCCAATGTCAACAAAAAAAGTTATCCCATTACCTCCAATCCAAATGAAATAAACCCAAACCAAAACAAACAAAAACAATTCACTCCACTTGGAAAATCTTACACCTCAATTCTAGAGAAGATATTAAAACTTAACCTTATACAACTTCCACCTATCAAACCTCCTCATAAATTTGATCCTTCTCATCCATTACCTGATTGGTAAAATGAGAATGATCTCTATGATTTTCATAGATTAACTAGACATGACATTAGCCAATGTAATAATTTTAATAATAAGGCTCAAAGTATTAATGAAAAAGGGGAACTCATGTTGGATAATACCAATACCCCTCAAAATCAATCTCTTGATATCATTAGGAAATATTTTCCCAACCATACCCCTATCAAAGCCAAGGACACATAGGCTAATTATTCTCATGATTCCCACATGGTCACACATGGTTCACAATACACCTAATTATGAGGACAAAATCAACCAATCTACCCACTCTTCACCCACCTCACTTACCTTGGTAGAAGAATCGTCTTCCCCTCCTTTGGAGATTCAACCTAAGGAGGTTCCTTTTTCCCTATCTAAACTCATATAGAATTTGGAATCATCACATTCTTCTATAACAAGCACATCTAAACAAGTACATGTTCTTGTTTTACCACCTCCACCAACTACCCAACAAAACACTACTCCTATGGATATTATTCCTAAAGGAGAAGCATTTCTATTGATATATCCCATGGATGAGCTATTTATCTCAACCTTAATTCCCTCACCTCAATAAATCAACCAACCTCCCTAACCTAGAAATCTATCTCTTACATCGACTACCCATGAAGCAAAACCATTACACAAACCTTCTTCCACATTAGTGCAAAAATTGGAATTTGACCTAAAACCAAATATGGATCAAGCCACTTTTTAGAAAATTTTAGGTCTCCCTTACATCAACAAACCCAAGCATTCTAGCACATCTTTAGCCAACCAATCTATCATATTTCCACCACTTCTTAAACCAATCAAATATTCTATCAGCCTCTCATGTTCCCCACCAATAAAAGTAATCATACCTCAAACAAGCAAACTAACAAACAAACCTATTAAAAACCTTGATATCTTCCCCATATGGAATTTGGTCCACCCATATCTTAAAGTGGAATTGACCCCATTTACAACTCCTACTAAACCTTGACTAGAACCAACCAAAAGAGAAAAACCATTGAATAGCCACATGCCTAGGGTTTTTCCTTCCTCATCTATCAACTTTACCCAAAAACACACCCCCTTTAAACATATGTCTCCCACTACCATTGATTATGATTTATTATTCAATGCACTAGTCCTTCCCAGAGCATAACTAGTTAGAACACCAAATTTGCCCACCTCAACTACCAATGTGTCTAGGCCAAAACCATCCACCCAAACCACCTTACCCCAGTCATCTCTTACCCAACCTATTACCACCCACACACCCACCTTACCAACCAAAATAGTGAGCCCAAAACCTTCCTTACCTCTATAAAAATCCTATATAACCATTCTTTAAAGGTTAGTAAAATCTCCTTCCCCACATTACCTCCCATCAGACCCTTTGATCCTTTTGGTTCAAAGCCAACCTAGTATAGTGACCATCAAATCTAATCCTATCTTAGGACACCTAGGCATGACATGGATAATTTCAAAGATCTCCAAGCCATTATCCACCAACCCTATGATGAGGATGATCTTTTGGTAGATGAAATTCCATCTACTCCTTCACCATTACACCCAACAAATGGCGACCCACACATTCTTAATCCCCCACTCTCACCTTAGAGTGATGGAGAATCTACCTAACCCTCCATCACACCTTTCCCCTCTATCCATACCATTAATGTGATCACATGATCATAATAAAAGGATAAATGGAATGCCAAAGCATCTAGTCAAGGGACATACCCACCAACTCACCTTATACCCAACCAAACCTATAGAGTTCTTTATGGGTGCTCTCCAAATATCAACCATTGTTACCTTCAAGGACTCAGAGATACCTTCCATCCACCCCAAAGACCCAAATCTACCTCTCTTTTTTACTTCCTATATCAACCAAACCCACATCAAATGGGTTATGATTGATGGGGGAGATAGTATCAACACCATCTCTTCCCATGCCTATGATCAAATTAAGCTACCCAAAAATGTCATGTCTAAAAATTTATCCATCCTTAGATCCTTTAATGACACTATGACCACGACCTTGGGAACCATTATCCTTCACATTCATCGAGGACCTCACATGCTCCTTAAACTTTTGTATGTGGTTAAAGGTGAATTCTAATACAATGTTTAACTAGGGAGAACTTAGATCCATGACATGGCTTATGTACCTTCCACCCTCTATTGTTGTATCAAATTTACACACAAAGTTTATGTGGTTACCACACAAGATAACCCTATCCCTTTTGTAGCATGAAATATGACATATTAACCTAATGATGTTCTCCTATCTCCATCCAAAACACCACAAAAACCACCACCCATAGAAGCCAAAGCCATTACTTCCCCTCCTATGGAAGCATCTACTAGTTCATCTATTTTTATGGACCAAATACATGACACTAATCCCTTAGATTTTACCTTCTAATGTCTCACCCTTGGAGAATACTGTCTCCACACCTTGGATACCCTCCTTACCCCCAAGAATATAAGAAACTCAACTACCACTTAGATTATGACCCCAACATTAGAGACATTGTTATTTTAGGACCTCTTAACAACCTAACTCACTTCATCTATGGAGGAATAGACAAGCCACTTAAAATTTCCATTACCCACCCTTCACCTCAACCACTCACCTCTAACTTCTCTTACTTGGACAAACCTAACTTTTCCAAACTATACCTTCACAGGTGCTCCTAGAAGGGATTTAGTTTAGAATGATATGAGCATGGCCCACACATATTGACCTTGATCAAGACCCATAATCCTCATGGGAAACATGACCTCAGCTTCATTCTACCCAATAAAAACAAAGCCAATAAACATACCACTACCATTGTTATAGAAGAGATCCCTTCCCTAACAACATCCCCTCAACCTGAGGGTGAGGTGGAGTAAATTATCACACCTAATTTTTTTCATCAACATGATTACCCTTGCCACTTGACTTATCTAAAGGAAGGGGCATCCATATCCATCCATTTAACCTACCCTAAACTCATGGGAGAATACTCTCCTACCATTAACACTGTTCAGTGTCAAGATGATGATGCTATTCTCACCTACTTTGGTGCACTGAATTCCTCCATCCATAAATATTTAACTCTAAAAACCTCAACCATGTTGAATGAATCTACCATAAAAATTCACATAGACACTATGGGCAACCCCCACATCATCAAACTTATCTAAACACTCACCTCTAAAGAACTATAAGACTTCTCTACCTTCTTCCAATACCATAGTATTACATTCACTTGGTCATATGCTGATATGCCTGGTATTGACCTAGTCATTACCACTCATAACATCATAACCAATCATGATGCTAAACATATCCAAGAAAAATGTCATTGAATGCACCCTCACATAACCCTCTTTGTCAAAGAAGAGCTTCAATGCCTCCTTTCTGTCAACTTTATTCAACCCATTGATTATCCCCAATTGATTTTGAACATTATACCTATCACTAAAGACACAAGGGGACTATGTATCTATGTGAAATTTCATGACCTCAACCTTATCTACCCAAAGGATGACTTTACTCTACCTAACATTGACTAACTTGTTTATCTAACAACAAGCCATGAGATGCTACCACTCATACATGGATTCTCAAGTTATAATCAGATTTTGATTGCCCTTTAAGATTAACACAAAAATGCCTTTATCACCCTATGGATGAATTTTTGTTATAGAGTCATGCCCTTCAGTCTTAATAATATTGGTGCAACCTACCAACATGCCATGACCTATATTTTTCATGAACTTATCCATAGAATCATTGAAGACTATGTGGATGACCTTCTTGGGAAGTCTAAGCTTCACAAAGGCCACTTAACCATTCTCAAGATTATCTTTGACTGAATTATCCATTATCACATCCACCTCAATCCCAATAAATGTATTTTTGGGGTCTTATTAGTCAAAATTATTGAATTTATTATTTCCCTTCGAGGAATTAAATTTGGTCTAATGAAAATTAAAGCCATACTTGAGATGCTACATCTGACCAATCTTAAACAACTCTACAACTTGTAAGGGAAACTTCAATCTATTCATCACTTCATCTCTTAGCTCTCTGATTAGTGTCAACCCTTCCACTACCTCCTAAAAAAAGATCTCTCTTTCAAGTGGAATGTCGATTGTCAAAAGGCATTTGATGCACTCAAAGAGTACTTTCTATCTCCACCTATCCTTACACCTCCTAAAGATGACCAACCTTTCTACCTTTATATCTCCACCATAAACCATTCCATAGGGATAATGCTTACCCATCAAGATGAAAAACATAAGGATCAAGCCATCTATTACATTAGTTGCACACTTGTTGAATATGAGACTTGGTACATGCATGCTAAGAAATTGTGTCTAGCCCTAGTCTTCATGGCCACCAAACTTTGCTACTACCTTCTTAACCATAAGATTTTTATCATATCGAATATTGACCCCATCAAATACATGCACTCCAAACCATACCAAAACTAGTGTATGGGTAAATGACTCATGCTTCTAGCTGAGTTTGATCTTGAGTTCCTCCAATAAAATTCAATCAAAGGGAAAGTAATCACCAACCAAATAGCTAAGGCACCCCAAACAAAAAATGAACCTCTACCTCTTGCATTTCCAGATGAGTCTATTATAAACCTATCTCAAGTAGATTTCACTATCACATAACCATGTTTTTTGATGGTTTCAAATGCTAGTGTGGTGAAGGAGCTGATATTTTCCTTGTCCCCCTTATTAGTGAACCACTTAATTTATCCTTTAAACTCAAATTCAAATATACAAACAATGTGACTGAGTACAAATCCCTAATGATATGTCTTCAAACTACCCTAGCCCTAGGAGTTAAAATAATCAATATCCTTGTGGACTCCAAACTTAAGGTTAACCAAGTCAAAAACATTTACTAGTGTAAGAATGAAATAATGAAGTTGTATAGATAACTCATCACAAAACTCTTAGCCTCATTTAAACACTACCATATCCAAACTACCCCTCAGTCTACTAACAAATTTGTTGATAGCATGGCTTCTCTTGATTTTTAGATCCCATCAACACCCTCAAACTCCAAACTATCCATCATTATCCATAACCTCACCAAACCTTCCTACACCAAATCAAACATTCTAACCATCTTTAGTGTGGAGGAAAATCTGCCCAACCTTTGGTACTACCAAACCTTTGATTATCTTCACCTTGGCATAGTTCCCCTTGACCTCCTAAGAATGTCAGTTGAGCATTTGTTCAAATCACCTCTTTTTATACCATTATGGGATGAATCCTCTAAAAATGAGGCTTGGATGGCCTCTAGTTCCATTGCCTCTTTAGTTTAGAAGCCTCTCATGCCATCAAAGAGATACATGATGGTAATGTGGGGGTCACTTTAGTGGCTTCAATGTGGCCAAGTGTATCCTTTGATTATATATTACTAACCTACCTTTAACTAAGATTGTTATGATTATGTGAAAAAGTGTGTCAAATGTCAACAACATGCTAATTTACATCACACACCTAGCAATAGTCTTCATGTTTCTATATAATTTTTTCCCTCCTCATAATGGTGTCTAGACCTTATTGGTGAAATCAACCCCCACACTTCACAATGACATCATTCTATCATTACCGTAACTAAATATTTTACTAAATGGGTGGATATTATTCCCCGTGTCTTGAAAAAATATGAAAAGATTATTTAATTCATCACCCATTATATCATCTACCATTTTGGTGTTCCCTACAAGATCATCACCAATAATGGCAAATCTTTTTAAAAAAATATTTAGGCCTTTATAACATATTTGGTATTAAACTTAGCTTTTCATCACCTTATTGCCCACAAGCAAATGGATAAGCTAAAGCCTCTAATAAAACCCTTAACAACATTCTTACCAAAATGGCCAATGCCTCAAGTTAAGATTGACACTTTCACATCCCCTTTACCCTATGGGCATATCATACTAGCATATGAACCCCCACTGGTGATACACCTTTTTATCTCATCTTTAGAGTTAAGGCTATCTTGCCTCTTGAAATCCAAATACCATCTCTTCACATATCTTTGCATGACCTTGTTTTAGAAGATGATTACCATCATGAACATTTAGCCTAACTTGAGCTACTTGATGAATGCCATTTAGCTAATCTTTCCCATCTTCATGTCTATCAAGAGAAAATTAAGAAAACCTATAAAAAACACCTCAAATTCCAAGAATTAAACATTGGAGATCTTGTCCTTAAGGAAAACCAACATGTCACTAATATGTAAAAAATCAAAAGAGGCAAGTTTGCCTTCAATTGGCTTGGACCTTACATCACTACCCATAAGTATGGATTAGGAGATTATCATTTATCCTCTCTCAAAGGTAAACCAGAACCTAAGACTCTCAATGCTTCCCATTTATGTCCCTTTTATTATTAGATAGGGGTCACAATCATCATTTGTCTAACTTAAGCTCATCCCTTGTAACCACATTCATTTCCCTCTTTTATAGGGGAAACTAGCTAAAACTAAATCATGTGATTACTTGTCACAATTATATCCTAATATTAAACTATGGATACCATGTCTCTATCCATGGAATGATTCTCATAGTACTTCTCATCTCTTTTGAGATTGATTCCTATGGTCATTGTCATCTATACCTATCTTTCACCTATTGAACCTTCATGTCAGCTTAATTTTTACTTCATAAAGGGAATCCATTGAGCATGTATGAGAAAATATATGTAAAAAAAAATCAATCAAAGGCAAAAGGAGTATCAAAAGTCAAATATAAATCATGGGTCACCCCTAACATCTGTAGACTACTCCCTTGAAGGATAGCTATTAAAAATAATTTTAAATTACAAAAATGTAAGGTGGACTACTCCCTAGAAGGATAGCTATCAAAATAATTTGAAACCAAAAACTTAGACCATTCCTTTGAAGGATTGCTAAGTAAAATATTTGTCAAATGCTAAGCAATTTATGAAAACTTCCCATATCGATCAACTTCCCCAACCTTGCAACAAAAACAAGATAGCAAAAAAACTCCCTTAAGAAAAAGTGAAAGAACCTTAAAAGCTATAATCAGCTCTCATATCAAAAATAATATTGGAAAAGATGTAGTCATCTCTCCTTAGTATAATTCTCACATTGATCAGTCTACACTTTATATATAGACATAGACTTGTTTATGCTACCTCTTTAGATGCCTACTTAGAAGACATACTTTTTTTACTAAATGGTTATAATTTCACCCATTCTCCCTCCATGTCTCATATGCATGGGACTATGATATTACTTGACATAATGTTATTAATATCCCTACTTATCAACCTAGGCATGCTAATACAAAAAAATTGAAAGGCTTATTTTCATTAAGCCAATCGAATTTTAGGTTTCCTGTTAGTCTTTTCCAATGAAAAGGAATTGTGTCCTTTTTTATTATCTTTTATTAGTCTATGTAAGCCCTAGAATGTGATCAACAAACATCATACCGAAACCAATAACATCATGAACTATGTCAACAAACAACATCATCTATCCATCAATGGGCTAAGTACAATGTAAACATATAATATCCAACCATAAACATTCACCCATCTAACACATCGTGTAAGCCTCTAAACATGTTATTACACTATAAACAACATCAATGAGCAAACCATCATAACATATACCATTCGCCATTCAATCCACATAAACATAAACATGATCCATAACATGTATCCATCCATAACATATCCTATCATAACCATGAGTAGAATTAAAACATCACAATTCAACTTTATAAACATCACATGCCTAAACTACTGCATCAAATAACCATAACCATGAACATTCATGGCCATATATCACAAACACGGACATCACATCGACTATAGACATCCATCATATATGAAACATCAAATATCATACCATCATCTACATAAAATCATCAAAAAATAATAATCCATGTCATAATGTGTCACCTCTCTCTCTCAAAATGTACATCTTGCATCATCGACACAGGTCAAAATAAAAAATTATATGCATATCACTTATCTATCAGGTCCCTAGATCACTCAGACCACCTACACCACTACCACTACCTAAACCTATACCTATACTTGATAGTGGTCCCCCTAGGACCCCTATCTACCTAACTATAGTAGCCCACTACCTTGGAGTAGCTAGTGTAGCCCCACCACCCAAACTAGCTCTATACTCTACAAATATCATGGTATGGGGCAAATGATCAAGCACCATCACCTCATAATATATAAGATCCTATTTAGTCATTAGATATTATGCTCATGGAACTAAATATGATGGCCCTCCTACTACTACACACCCTAATCCACTCATTTGCTTATATCCACCTTGATGTTGATCAGTTTTTACCACACTATTTACATGTTTTGTGATGAATTTACATGGGCCATTCTAACTACATCAACTAACCTTGCCATGTTCAATACTTTTGCACCACCTAGTATAACAACTAGATCATTTGTCTTTTCAAGAGTACTTCCTACCTCATATACACATCATACATTGACCCATTTGGTGTTTTCTTGGGAGCACTTCCTGCCTTGGATATCCAATGAAATACTTAAATCTACCTTAGAGACTAATAGGTGTATCCAACTACCATGCCTATAGTATTAATGTGATATATTAGTCACTTGTCTTCCTCACACCAACCTTATTTTCATCAAAACTAGCAATTTTAGTCTTTTCATGATTTAAACGATCACACTTAGTCATTTTTATGTATAAGTTATGTGTCTCACTCACCAGCTACCACCTTTCACTTTATCAAACCTTGACCTAATTTCATTTTTCCTCATCAGTTCCTCATTTAAAGGGGAACACCTCCTCCCATTCTTAGGGAAACCTTGACCTTTACCTTACCTAACTTCCATTTTTGTTTTTTATCTTGTTGATTCAAGCCACATAACAAAAAGAGGAAAATGTCGACACTAAAAATCCACACACATGTTTCTAAATGTCATAACCCCTTAGACTAATTTAGGGAACCCTTGAGACCATTTACCCTTGATTAAACCCATTTTTGGTTAGTTTAACCTACTATCTTTAACCTATCCCTTTTTTACTCATTTTGACCTTTTAGCCTTCATTGTTGATGGTTAGACTAACTACCATTAGTCAGCCTAACCATCAACAGTCAGTTTCCACCAACTAGAACTTAATATACAATCACCATGCAAATTACTACCTTAGATTTTCTAAATATAATACATTTAAATCCTTTCATGAGGCATTGTGTGGGTGAATTATATTTAGATCACCTAGTTACACTCCCACTTCAACCTCTTGTCCTTGCTTATTAGAAGAGGGGAGCTTTAAGGGAAAATCCATCTATAATTATTATCAAAATCTCTAATACCTAGAATATCTTTTATAGGTCAATTATCATCAGGCATTTTAGCAATCTGACAAGCACAAATTTCCATCACCACTCTAAGCATTGCCACTCTATCATAGTTATGATCAGCTTCTACATTGAGAAATCCACCTCAACTATCCATCTAATCCATTTTTTTGATAAGACAATCATCTATTTTCCATATTTAATTATCATATTTTAATTTTGAAATTAGTAAAAACCTTACCCACCTCTTGATATTTATACCTAGAATATTGGCCTTAATTCACCTATAGGCAACCATAGGTGGTTAACCTAACTGTCAATGGTTATCCCAATTGTTGATGGTTACCCTTGACTACTAACAGTCATCTTAACCATCAACGGTTCACTATCATACAACAAACCAACAAGCTCCCTTTTACCACTTACACCCAATCAGATCCTCTTTTATGTACTTCTACCTAACCACAAACTTTTGCCTAATTTTTTGAACCACACCTTAGCGTTTGACACTAACACTAATTAGCTTACCCTTAATTTGATCATTTCTAGCACATCTCTTTATCAAGAAATTCTTGTTATCAATTACATTACTTTTTGATTATTAATGCAAGTACTTTTTTTTCTATTTTATCAACTTAATTATTTGAAAATGGTGTATTAATAGCCCCTAAGGAAGGTCATGATTTTGGGATCTACCTATAGCTAGGAAATCCACCTAGCTAATTATCTAACCAACAAATTTGATTTAGTGATTTCTTATTTGTAAGTCTTCCTCCCAAGCCAAAGAGGATATCTTCACAATATTTTGACATAATGTGCACACTTTTATCAAGTAATTCTACCACAATATATGTTTCTAGTTTTACTAACTTATTCTAAATAATAGCAGAATTTGAGAGAAAAACATTCAATGGTTACTATTATGTATGCAGTCAGTTGGGTTGTAGAGAAAAAGAATGTAGAAGACCCTCCAAGAATGAGTACTCATAGAACTATGGAAGGAGTCATAAATCATATAATTCAAATGGTATGTACAATGTGGTTTGATATAGTTGTCATAATGCAGGACACATTGAAATATTATGTCCTAATAAAGGTAGAAGGCCATCAAGTCAAAAAAAGAGGTTTAAAGCCCCTAGAGTGCAAGAAAGAAGGCAAATGAATGTAGTGGAAAAATATAGAAAATATGGGTCATGCAGTGTCTACAAACTCTAGTGGGCTATTTGTTATGATAAAACATACTTTAGATGTGAAATAAATTCAAGAATGTCTATTGTCATCTCACATTGATGATCAAATGGTTGATGAAGAGATCAAACCTATAGTGTTAATCGAGACTAAAAGGATATTGAAGAAAATTAAATCTTTTGAAGACATTAGGCTTCATAAAGACACTATTTATTTTTCATAATCATGGTATATGTTTGGTTTAATGGGGAACTATTTAGGTTTGTGACTAAATTTGATCTATGTTGAAGTGGTTTTATAGTCTGAGTTCATTTTGAAGGAGGTATACATGGAGTAAAGGGGAACGTATTTACTTAATGTTTCATATTATATGTGTTGAAATCTTGTTTCAAATAAGATGTGACTCTAGATGAAATTTGTGGAATACCTTTGTCATTAATGTCAAAGGGGGATAAAGTCCAAGAAGGGAGATTGACTAGACTAGGGGAGATGAGAGTGACTAGTTTGAAGAATGTGTCACCATAAATGAAAAAGGGGGAGTTTGTTAAGAAGTGTTGTAATTGATGTCAAGGTTTATTTCATTCGATGTAATTTATGTTAAGGTGTATCTAGTGAAGATGTTTGGTGAATAGTCTGTAAGGTATGAACTTATGTGTCCAATGTGATAAGGAAGCCATGTGTCATGAAAGAAATATAAGGAATCCTAATTTATCTCTATTGAGATATAATTTTAAGGCAACATAATAATTATTCTAAGGTTGATTTCAATATTCAAGTCAAGGTAAGCATGATTGAGTATTAGTCCTTGAGTACAAGGTGTCTTAATAAGCCTAATCATAACAAACATAGTCATATCATGAACATGTGATGATGAGCATAAATAGGTATGTGCAGAGGTATGATATTGTCTAAGGAGAATGAAATTAAAAATAACAAGGTTTATAATCATTAGGGAGTATTTCAATGTTAGGTGTCAAGCTTCAAGTGCTTGAAAAGCTTAGTCATGACATTGATCATTGCATAACGAGACCTTGTGAGAAGGTATGATCTTTGTGGTCTAGTGAAATAGATGCATAGAGGAATAAGAGGAAATATTAGGTTGTTTTATCATGAATTTTAGGCATTGGATCACTCAGGAGAGTTTCAAGATAAGCTTACAGGGGTAAGACCTTAATTTTAAGTCTATAACTAGACTAGTGTTAGACCCTGCCTAACCTAATGAGGTGATATGAGGTGTTGTAAAGGCATATGAAGGATGAAAATAATTTTTTTATGATTTTATAGGTTTATTAATCATTTTATTGATGTGGAGAGTGCATATAAATAGGCTTGGAGGTCATTTTCAAGGCCTAATGTGACTTATAGGTCAAATCCTAGAGAGCAAAGAGAGAGATCATGGCCTAATGGAGTATGAGGTTCTATTTCCAAGTCATGTATGGTTAGGAAAGTGTTTTTATATGTATTTAATGTTTTTTAAAGTATTTTTATGAGGTTTTAGGTTAAAATTTAAATGTTAAGGCAAGAAAAAGTGTTTTGAGTTCTCTCGTGTGTAACAAATGAAGGGTTCTCAACCCAAGAAGGACTTTAAAGTGTTCATTGGCACGTGTAACCTATGAATAAGAGCCTGATATATTAATTTTATATAGGTAAGGATCATATCTAAATTTTTCAAGCATTGGTTTTTGGAATTAGGGCTAAGCTTTATGAATGATCGTTAAGATTAGCAAATGGTTTTAACCCTCAAAGAACACTAATAGTGACCCAATATGAAATATATTGTTATAAAGTGGTTATAATGGATTTTAATGGATATTTAAGTTATTATATGTTATATTAAACTTTCCTAGTCACCTCAAGGTGTGATTGGTTTGTCAGGTGAATGAGTGGAGCATATAAGAAAGGCCTTATTTCTTAGAGATTTGCTTTAGTAGTCAGAGTTGACCAAGTCAAATTTGGTAAATGGATGGAGAAAAAATATTGTGGTATTTTTTTATGTCCATATTGGTTTATAATTTGGTTATATCCTTTAAGTGTTCTAAACTAGTCATATAAGTTGAATTATCACTAAAAGGCCTATTGGTGCAAATAGTGAGAAAATTAGGTAAAAGTGAGAAGGTGATTAGGAATATGATATCATGGAGTAGGGATGGATTAAATTGAATGAATAAATATTTTAATACATTTAATAAATTTTAATTTTAGATAAAATTTCTAGATATATTTGTATATAGCGAAAAGTTGCTCTCATGTTGACTTGTCTAGCTCAGTGAGATCTGTATACAGAGAGGTCTAGATATTGGTCTATATTTAATATTTTCCACTATAACTTAGTGATTTTGTGTTTTTATATGTTTTAAATATATATAAGGATAATATTAATTCATTATTATTATTTTATTGTGTCTACATAGGAGTTGGAATTCAAACTCACCATGACTAGTTTTTGAGGAAAACTAGCAGTTCTGAATGATCAAGGTACAATGATGAGTTTGAAGCCTTATATTATAAATTGAAGTGTATAATTAATTTAGTGATGTTTATTTGGAAATATATTAACTATAAATTATTTTTAAAATATTTTAAGTTAGTTTAATATTTTTTAAAATTAAAGCCAAAATGGTTTGTCTGGCTGAGTAAGGTCTGAGAGAGAGAAGGTCAACAAATTGGTCTTCAAGACCAATAGTTACCATTATAGATAATGATATTTTTGAGGATGTTGATATTAGTATGCTATAATATAATTTTAATACATTGTAATAACTTTAATATATTCCATTAGGTGTCGAAATTCCATGTATTCATGATTATGTTTTGAGGATAGTTGGCAGTTTTGAGTGGGCTACTTGTAGAGAAGGGTTTGAGTGTTTTTACCATAAATTATGAAGTAAAAAAAATATGGTGATGAACATAAGATGATTTATGTTATGTATATATTAATTTTTTCCATGCTTTCTTTTAAAATTTGTGTTTATTATTTAGTTATTTTAGATAGACTTTCTGAGTATGGACATGCCTAATTGTGAATAGTGCTAATGACATGCTTCAAGTGGTAGTCTAATATAAAAGGTTTAATAAATCCTAGATGAAATTATAAGGGGTATATTTTAATGGAATATTTTTTTTTGAGGTGTTTAAATGTATCTCAAGGGAGGAAAAGTGTAATGTGTCCAAAGTAGACATAATGGGATTATGTCTCCATGAGACCTAAAGATGAGATATGGCCTAGTTGAGATAGATGAGACCTAAAGGGACTCAAATAAATTTTTATCCATGTATATTATATGTCATAATATCCATTTATTTCCTTATATAATAGGTTAATTATGTTTTTTTGACTAAGAAGTATATGAACAAGAGACTTGTATGAATACTAAGTAATTTTAGGCCTATTTGTGTGTGTTGAGAGAAAGAGAACATGATAATATACTATAGAGTATAAAGAGGTATTTTAGACCATAAAAATAGGATATATGATCTATTTTGAAAATTTTATATAGGTTTTGTGTATGAGGATCAATTTTAGATGATCTAATCAAGTCAAGAAGAGGGCTAGTTGAGCGAAGAAGGCTAGAAGACATTTTGAGAGGGATAAAAGTGTGTGAAGAGTTGAAGATGGAAATAATAATTTGTTGTATAAGAAAAATAGTTTTATGAAGGTGATAAATGGTTTTAGGTGGCTTATTTAGTGTTGAGTCATCTAGGGGGTTGGTTCCTCCTTGAAAGTGGGTGCTTGCTAAAGCCAAGTTGAGTTGGTGCTTAGCTAGTTTGAGTTGGTGCTCCATATGAAGTTGGTGCTTCACTAAAGTTAGTTTTTGTATTATCATACTATAGCAAATTTTAAGATACTAATGTTTTTTCATCCCCTTTAGTGTTTCCCACATATAATTTATGTTATCTTGTGTTCTTATGTTTCATGCATATATGGATGATTACTTAGTCATTATTTGATCTACATGCTTGAATGACTATTCATGATTACTTATGTAAGAATTGAAAGATATGATTTAACGAATGATTCACCCCTCCTCTTAGTTATATTACTTCTAAAAATATTGGGTCATTTATGATCTATGGTTATGTTTATTTACTTGCTTTATGTTTTTTTAGTAATTAGTGAGAGTTCCTTCATGGGAATTAGTTGGATCCCATAACCACCCCTAATATATTTATAAGATTTTACCACCTTTGTAAATAAAATTTATATAATACATTATTATATTTTTTTAAATCTTTATTATTTTAAAATGTAACTAATCACATTTCCTATCTATTGCCCAATCCCAACAATGGTATTAGATCTAGTTAAAAAGAATTTCTAGTGAAAGAATTGAAGAGTCACCTGAAAGTGAATGGTGTGGAATGAGAGGATGAAGATTTGAAGACATTATAAGGTATTACATTACTTATACATTTTTATTATCCCTAGAAGTTTTTTATGAAAGAAATAGTTTTTTTAATTTTTGTATGGCCTATCACTCAATTTCAGCCCACAATTACATTAGGCATCCTAAAACATTCCAAGAACAATCTAAATCTATTTTATATCCAATTATATCAATTTTTATGACCCAAATAATTATTTATGGTGATGTGAAGATATTGTATAGCATTTGAGAGATATTGAATAATAATTTTATGGTCTAGCATGGCCTAAAATCTTGATGTAGTAGTTGTACAACTCATTGGGCATATTTTTTATATCAGAAGTAATAATTCTGAATGTATATGATTTAAAATTAAATTTGGATCAAATTAAGTGTAGTAATATAGTTTAATCCCTTTCAAAATCACTAATATGACAAACATATTTTGTGGTATATGATCCAAGAATGCATTAATGGCCAATATTTAATTTGTAACATTACATTTGATGATGGCAAGTCCAAAACCTCTCCAAATATGCCTTGTATGGCCTCCATCTCTTTCTTATAGCATTGTATCAAATTGGTATGGCATACTATGTTGTTTCATGGTGATTAAAGTTAAGATATGGTGTTTGGAATACTAGTAACTTTGAAAAATATAGGTTTTCATTTCACTTTTTATATTAATGGCTTAAGTGGGACCCACACGTAGGAAAGAACGTAATAAATTTTTTTACCAAGTTTAATTCACAACTGAATGAATATTTACTATGGAATATTTTTTTGATACACAACAAATTAACACTTCAAATAGCATGTCTTCAAAATTTTTTTTAACAAGGCTTGCAGTTGAGTTGGAAATGCTTGTTTTTTAAGTTACATGTTAAATAATGTTCAAGAGTTTATAACTTATAAAACATTCCTTTTGGTCACATTTAATTTTATCACATTTGTCATTGTATTGCAACAAAAAAATTGACTAATTGTTATTGTCGTAAAGGTGGTCATGTGACCAATCAATTTATAGTTTTTTGGATGTTTTTAACTTAAAAAAATACTTTATTTTGAGTTTTGAAGTTTATCTATGTGGTTTTTGTGAAAAATATATTAAATGATGTATAAAGGTACATTTTTAGTGGAAACTAAGACCTTAAAAATACAAATTTTCATAATGTCACCTCCTGATTGTGTTATCAATGACCATCTCATACTTTAAAAGTCTATAATCATCCTTATGACTGATAAAGTATAAGTGTCACACTAGAGGTTAGAGGATCCATTTGAGTTTGGATGATAATTTCATTTCTCTAGTTAGCTAGTTACTCAAAATTTGGGTCATATGTTTGAATGGAAATTTTGATAACAATATAATACTTATATTAATTTTAGTTTTATCTTTCTATACTTGATATTCATGAAATGAATCAAACATGATTATTTGATTTTGTTTCTCTTATTACAAAACTTCTCACCTCTCACCTAATAGGGGAAGAATATCTAACATTGGTAGGTATTTGATCATTCATCAGTGACAATATGAGCTAATAGGAGTTGCTTGTATCAATAGCACTGAGTAAAGGTCATAAAATTTTATTGGACATCAGGGAGATGTGCCATACATAATACATGTTGGTCACTTTGATAGGCTTCTGAGTGGAAATTTATGTGGATATATTTAGTTAGATGGGCCTTGATTATGGTCTAATATAGTATGGTATGATGATCATAGGGATAATCAGTACTTGATCATGTTCATCAAAATTTTATGCCACAACTCATAGGGCAAGCTTCCAGATAGAGCAACATCAATTTTTGTCAATAATAAATTTTATAGTACACTAATTATAGTTACTTTAGAGTTTCTTTGATGACTTTAAACATGCCTTGATCATGCTTTACTACAATATGATATAATGATCACAAAGGATGAGCAAGACTTGATCATGTTCATCATCTTTTTATGTCACAACTCATAAGGCAAGATTCTATATAGAACAACATAAATTTTAGTTAGTACCAGGATGTACAATATACTAGTTGTAATTACTTCAAAGTTTATTTGATGACTTCAGAGTCATTTCTCTAGTTATTTAATCTTTCATGTCCCTTTGGATCAAGGGGGAGTTTGTTGGGTCATTTATTATCCATGGTTATGTTTATTTACTTGGTTTATGTTTTTTTAGTAATAAATGAGAGTTGGTTCATGAGAATTAGTTGTATCCCATTACCACTCATAAAATATTTATAATATTTTACCATTTTTGTAAATAAATTCAATATAATACATTATTATAATTTTTGAAAGCTTTATTATTTTACAATGTAAATTTTCACATTTTTTATGTATTGCCCAATCCCATCAAGACCTACAATGTACACTCTAAGACTAACATTTAACATGGATGATGAAAATAATGAATTTGTTGAAAATCTACATGATGCATATCATACTATAGGCCTAAAACAATACAATAATTTTTTTAATGCTACCTGACATATAATTACAACTTGTATGGTAAGTGATCAAATAGGAAAAAATATTGATTTCAAAAACTAGATGAACACTAGATATAAATAGAAAAACATTACTGAAATAATTTAGAAGATGCTAAAGTCTTAATGATGCTAATACCACTAAGATCTAAACATTATCTAGTAGACTTCCATAAAATAACAAGGCTATAGATGATGCTCTCAAAGAATTACTTGTAAATTTTTTGAAAGATAATAAAAGAGTTTCACACAATATAAGATATGTAGTGAAAATAAGAGTTGGCTCTCATAATCATGAATTGAATTTGAAACATTTCTTGGATATGACCCAAAAACAATTATAATCTATGTTTTTGAAAAAATATCTTTAAATTTATATTAATCAAAGATATTTTGAGATGTCCAAACCATTTTATCTAAAAATAAATCATGTACACACCAATTGTTTTAGGCAACATGTTGAATTTCTAATGCAATATGATATTTTTCACCATATCCATTGTACTTTTCATATTGACAACATTTTATAGGAGTGTGGAATATAAGTTGTACCAAAACTAGTCAAGAAATTTATTCCAACCATTTTTTGCTAAAGATAGATAGATAGTTAATTTATAACAGAACATGTTTGGATGAAAATTGTAACATTTATGGTGGATTTCAAAAATTAAAAAAATATATCAATGATGAGATTACAAGTGAAATTGGATAGGAATTAGTTGTTGTGAGAAAATACAAATATGTGACTTATTAAGTAAAATATGGAAAATAATCTAAAATGTGTGAGCTTGTCATAAAAATGATACTTGTTTCAAAATTTATGGTCAAATTCTAGGAGAAAATTATTTGAGTACAAAAGGCACACAAACAAGGTTAGATATTTAGATGGAAATTTCCAGATAAGCAAGGACACATTCACACTTGGTTCTATTATTTTAGTTGTCAACTTTGCTAATAATTACACATTCAAACCACAAATAGAACTTCAGTTATGGTATTACAACTCAATACATATTTTCATATTTTTTCATATAATATTCATGCATGCACATGATAATAAAGAGAAACATCAAAAAATATTAATGTATTACCATGTCTATGTCAATGATGACTGATCACATTGTAAAAAGTACATGCAATGTTATTTTGAGATGTTCTATAGATAGTTGACTAAGAGGAAGATTAATTTTAATCATCATTACATTTAGTTAGATAATTTAGCATTATATTTAAAGAATCAATATATGTTTTAATGGTTTATTAGGATGAATTTTACCATTGGTGTAAAACATATTTGAAGTTTTATTAAATTTGTCTATGGAAAATGGGAACATGATGGTGTTGTAGCATGTGTAAAAAGAGTTTTTTTGAAGAGATGAGTTGAAATTTGAAGATGGTGCTATTTTGACTGATGTAAAAAAAAAATTTAATGGTGGAATGATAAATTTTTCCATGGTGATCAAGAAAATTCTACTATTGTATACTTTTTTGGTTGATGGAGGAAGAACATCTAGTAAAGTATGAGGATTGTATGACTATAATGGGATCAAGTGAACTCCACTCATTTTATAGCTCAAATGTAGGTTCTTGGACTATTAATATGAGATAATTATCATGTTTTTTATTCATGCATGGAATATATTTAGAATGAGTGTGAGTCACAAGATTAGGTGGATGACTAGAGCTATAGACTTCTAATTCCAATCAATGCATATGAAGTTCCACCGACATTAAAACCTATAGATATGACATTGTTACATGAATTTAACCATGTATATTATTTAGTGCATCTATATAGAAGACTAATCATCATCTACTATTTATTCTTACTATCTATCTTGATAGTGCCATTTAATATTGTTATTTTATGATACAAGGCATGTTTTTACAGTTATTATAGATGAGGACAACAAGAGGGAATATATTAGTACTTATGTTGGTGTGTATAAGAAAATAAAAAATTGAATTACCCAATCGTTTATGGAGACAAAATTAAATATCCCAATGGGTCTATAACATTCACTAAAACTTGGCTTCATTGATATCCTATGAAAAATCTAAATGTAGGGTTTTTTGAAGACTTTGAAATGCATAGGAAGATACTACACTATTAAAATTTAGTTCTTGCCAAAAATATTCAATTTCTCAAATATCATGGGAGGACATTAAATAGTAATCTAGAGAAAGTTTTTGAGTCAAACCATGAAGCAATTCTTTCTACTATTAATAGTAGAGTAGATCCTAGTGGTTCACTAGATTGAAATTTGAAGGTAAGTTGAATTATCATATGCAGAAGTAATCAATTTTATCAAATGTTTTTTATTTTATAGGAAGTAACTATAAATTTGATTATTAATTAATTACTAACATTTATTTAGGTTAGTGGTGCCAAATAATATTCCACCTTCATGCAGTTGGCACATTAGTAAATAATTTCATATTGTTGAAGCTAAGAGAAGCTTAGTAAAATTACCTAGTTATTATAGATTTAGGACATTATTGAGGGAAGAATGGGAAGTGGGTATCTTTAGTGGGTGTGATGTGAGATGAATAACCTATACCTTGATGTTATCTCCCATTAAAAACATGTTGGTATCACCATCTTCCTTCCATGAAGCACCAGAGGTAGAGTTATACAATTGTCACTTCAACTTTGATAACATTTCTTATCAATGTTTCCAAACTCCTTAATAGTTGTGAAAACATGTATCTAGAAGGATTTATATGTTGTGTTCATGGTAACCCATGCAATTTTCCTATATAGACATGATCAAAGTGATATATTTACACTCTTAGGTTTCAAAGGCATAAAAGCCAATTGGAGCTCAAGAACTTGTCTATTCGCTACAAAAAAAATGTATTTTAGGACCCATTACTACAACTTATGCCACAAATTAGTCTTGAATGTTATATTAACATTTGGTGGGTCTTTCGACCAGGTATTATCAAAGGAAAATATATTGGTCTTGGATGTTATCTTTGAATATAGACATGTTAGAAGTGCCATTTTATAGCCATGAGGAATTGGAATTGGAGTTATCTAATAGCCACTTCAACTCTGATAGGATTTGTTATCAATTTATACATTCCTAAATAGTAGTGAAAACACACTTCTGAGTGGATTTGGAAGTTGAGGCCAATGTGATAACCTATAATTTTCCTATTTAAACATGATTAAAGTGATGGATTTTCACCTAGATATCCTTGAGGCATAAATTCCATTTAGAGCTTAATAATTTGTCTCTTCACTGTAAAATGTTATATTTTAGGATATGTTACTATAACTTGTGCCACATATTATTATTTAAGTTTTCATAGATATGATCTAGATTGAAATTATAGGGATTTGACATGCACATAAATGTTCTTACAGTTCATCCAAATGAATTATAATTTTCATTTTATTCACATTTGATGTTGTTATTTATTGCACAACACACCCCATTTTTAGAATAAAAATGGAAATCCTCTTTTTTATTTTAGAGTCTAATCTTGTACCTTTCAAGGCTTCATTATGGTTTTCTATAAAAAAACCTTCTTAGAAACACCTATTATGCTAGATATGAAGTTTTAAACCTGGATGTACTTCATTACTTTAACTAAGTCCAAATAATAAAATGTTCATCATAAGTTCTTAAGTCTAATTCAAATTTGGGACTACTTTAATGTTAATGTCTGAATTTCCATAAGTCTACTAAGTCTTAGTCTATTAGTCTGCTTATGTTTTGAATACATCTGATAGCTTCCCATTAGACTATTTCACCTAAAGTTTATGCAAATCATCTAACCATTTAATATATTTATACCTCTTTTCGTAAACAAGTTTTGTTTATTTATGTTTCATTTGGATTCAAAATGACTAAGAGTTTATATAGGTTCATTATTTTTCTTAGTCACTTTTTTTATAGGATGCACTAAGCGGGCTTAGGATAGAGTAAATGACTAAGTTATTTCATATTTTTTTAATTATGTACTTAATCATTTTTTTGCATTTCTTCATAGTTATTTTCTTTTGAACTTTCATGGCCATTTGTTTCCAAGTCATTTAGTTGTTTCTTTTTAAACTGGGTTACTAACTATTAGTTCATATGTTGTGCCCATAGGTCATCAAAAATAGTGTAGGTAACTTAGTTAAAAAAATTATTCTAAATAAAAATTCTAATGAATCTCAATATTTCATGTATTTTATATTTAGGAAAAATGTCATGAATTCCATCATAAGTTATGTACGAGGGTGGATTTTACACAAGTTATGAACAAAAGTTCAAAAGACTTGGGTCTTTAGGATAAAGTTTCATGAACAGAGGTTCTAATGGTAAAACCTATGAAGGCTTGGATAATATAATGTACCTTAAGAATTACTCAATATCATGTGTCATTAACTAGATGGTCCTAACAACTCCATCCCAGCCAAATAAGACTTTTGACACTTAGCCAATTTCATAAAAATTGGCCAAAACCATGTGGCACCTTTTCCACTTCTTTACAATAATTAGTCAATTTTATTCCAAGTTACATAGTAGGGAAACAACATCAAAAAAACTCTATGAAAGTAGGTTAATGAGATGATTATATGTGGCATCATCCCATGGCTTTTCTATTCTAGAGATTTTTTTACAAAGTGCAGAGCCTCCAGGCAAGCAAGTGAGTGAGATGACACCACGTGGTAAAAGATCACTATATATTAGCCTAAGGAAATCTATGCAAGACTCACATTTTTTTAAATCCTTAGAAAATGAGATTATGACACATGGAAAAATATCACCTCAAAATGAAAATAATAGTCAACATGTGCGTAAATCTCTAAGACAAGTAGGAAAAGTTCAAGAAGATTCCACATGGCCATAAAATGGCAAAAGCAAGCAATAAAGCTAAACCCTGTAAGTACTAACAATTTTCTATGTGGATAAATGCAACCCATAGAAGCAAAACCAATCATGTAGTGAAGGAAAAAAAAGGATAAGTCATGTGGTAAGGACCCTGTCATAGCTAGGGACATGTTGGCTACACAATTAATAAAGCATGAGCCTAGATTGGATAATTCATCTAGAAATAAAAAACATCAAGAGGCATGGCTTTAACTATACAAAAAGGAGTAACTAGCTATCCCAATGAAATTTCAATTGAATTCCCCATTATCATTCATTCATGATTTGGTTCAACATGGTCCTCAATATTTTCATGATGAAATAGAGTGAAATTCACCCCAATAGACTAAAAGTGGGCATACCATGTTGATGATTTCTACAACTACCCCCACGAGTGGGTGAATTTGAATATGAAATTAATTTCAAACTGCTCAAGTCTACATGCCTATTTAAGATCATATTTTATACGATAATAAGGGATGGATCTTTATATATTATGAAAAGGATACATATAAAACTAGACATTTTATTACTTTCATAGAATAATATCTCCCTTGTTTTCATTTTTGCTTTTTGTTACATAGTTGTTTTCTTAGTATTTGATGATTGTATGAGTTTAAAGATATTATTAATTAGAAAATGATTTTTTTTATAACTAGAATATTTTTAAGTCTATATGGTCATTTTATATGTATTTTTATGGTAGATATGTCCTTCCTTCTTCAGTTGCTCTCCCTCCCAGACTCTTGTACCATATTTAGTTAGAGTTGTGCTAAGTATAGCTCAAGTAAAGATTGGTCTTATGAAATTTATTTATTTAGATAATTATGGGTTCACTTATGATTAAATCATATGCTTTATCTCTTTACCTATAATATTTTGCTTTTTCTTTATAATATTATAAGAATATAAAAATTTGAATTGAATGGTTTATCTTGTCTGCTTTATAATTATATCAAAAGTTTACCATTGTTATTACATTATTGAATTCTTGGACATGATGAACTAATGAAGGAAGTAAACATCTGAAATGAGATAAGTCTTGGAAACATGACCTCTATTGAATACCTTAGTTAGATTTAATTCTTCTATTTTAAATCATTAAAATAGTCCCCTAACATGGAATAGTTCACATTAATGAACTAAGTGAAGACCAACATACCAATAAATGGTACATTTATAATTTGTTGAGGTATTTTATTCATGTAATATCCCTCCTTTTAGGATAGGCCATGGATTAGTGACCCCTTTGCCTAATTATTGGTTGGGTGTCAAAGTGCACATCAACAAAAGTTAGGATAAAAAACTACATTTTTATTATATTAGGAAGGGCATTCTTTAGGCTAGAATGGGTGGTGGGTCTCTCAATCAGGTGTGATATAAATCTAAAAACCTAACCCTAGAAGTTATCATCTACCCCAGATGTATTGACATCACCAATTTTTATCCATAAATCACTTGAAACGGAGTTCTCTAATTGCCATTTCAACTTTGACAACATTTGTTATCAGTGTTTTCACACTCCTAAATATTAGTGAAAACATGCTTCTAGGTGGATTGGGATATCAAGGTCATGGTAACATGTGTAATTCACCTATATAAATGTGTTTGAAATGATGTATTTTCACCTAGAGGTCCTAGAGGCATAATTTATTATTAGAATTCAAGAACTTGTCACTTCATTGCAAAAACGTTTCATTATTACCCATTACTATAACTTCTACCATGTATTGGTCTTGAAGGTTACATAAAAATGATTTGGGTATAAATTATATGGATAAAACATGCACATTAGGGTTATTGATTTATTTCAAATGACTTACAATTTATATTTTATGTATGTTTGGATTTAGGCTAAAAACCTACATTTTTCTTATATTAGGAAAGGCATTCTTGAGGCCATAATGGGTGGTGGGTTTATTAACCAGGCATGATCAGATGAAAATAACCTATTCCTAGATGTGATAAATCACCCACACATGTTGAAAGCACTAATTTCTAGCCATGACACATCAAAAGTAGAGTTCTCAAACTGTCGCTTCAACTTTGATAACATTTGTTGTCAGTGTTTCCATGCTCTTTAATAGTTGTGAAAACATGGTTCCAAGTGGATTTGGACATTGAGGTCATGAAAACACATGTAATTTTATTATATATACATTATCAAAGTGATGTATTTTTACCAAGAGGTATAAATTTTATTTGGAGCTCAAGAACTTGTCTCTTAAATGTAAACCATTGCATTTTAGGACTCACTATTACAACTTTCCCTCATATTTGTCTTGAAGTTTATATTGACATGCTTTAGGTTGAAATTATATATATAAAGATAAAGTGAGAATATGATGAGAAGATAATAAATGTCCAAATTCAATGTAGTGGTGAGGGAGAGAACAAAGTTTATAAAGTAAAATAAAAGATGTATGACCACCAAAATATTACTAAACCTTAAGAGACATGAGAATTAAAATATTACACTAATTCAAAGAGTCAACTATGAGTCTCTAAAATAAGGCTAAAATATCTATGGATAAGGAGATAACACAACATCACTTCAAGATTACATAGGTGAATGTAAGTTGACTTTAAGAAAAGGATAGCCTTTCAGTATAAGCATACAAAAAATTACATCTTCTAGAAATATAAAAGAATATTAGGTGTGTTGATGTGGGTTTTATGCATACCAATCTCATAATTAAGTATCATTTAACATTTTAGGATATCAATGGAGGTGAAATTCACTCTAAGGCATGTGTTACAGATATATGGTCTTAACAACCAGGTGATGGAATAGCTAGTAGGGAATATAGGTTGTTAACAAGGATTATGAATGAAGGGGTGGTCTCTAAATAGGAATTAAAATCTATATGAGTTGGTGGTTGGATGGTTACTTAATCTAGAGTGGGTAGGTCTCAAAATAAACTCAAAAGAAGGGATGGGTAGAGTAAAAAATAAAGATTTTATGGATTCAAGAATCACCTCTTAGGCTAGTTTCTAAGTGTGTAAGTGATTTAAAAACCTATGTATGTTACTAGGATATTTTTCACACACACAATCAAACAAGGTCAAGCAATCTAGGATAATTTAGATATAGGAAACTCACAGGCCGTAATCAATGATTGCTCCTTTTAGAGCAACTATTACACAATCTTAATTAGGAGATTATGGCTCAAAATTAGTGAGGTATTTGAGATAGCTATTACACATACATATAAAATATATCAACTTTAAATACCTATACACACTTAAGAATATAAATTAATCAACTTAATTATTAATAAACAATTTAATTGCTAATTATTCAATAGCCATTGCACATCTAAGACTAAGATATAAATTATTTTAAAAAAGAATTTCATAGCTTTTGCACACTAATAATTATTGAATCATACAACCAAAAGAGATAACCCTAATTACACAAAGATTAGAAAGAAATTACACAAACACATAAATTAAAAATCAAAATTACTTCTGCTCTTATGTATTGAAATCTTATGACCCTATAAAATTATGGGTTACATGTGTTTAAATAGTCTTGGGGAAGGGTTCACCTCATCCTTCAATTACATGCAAAATACATTACATGGCATAGTTAGAACTTATAACTATGGTATCAAAACCATATAAAGCTATATTACACTTATCAATAGTGAAATTTAGCCTTTACAAAGTCATGCAATGTGTGCATGTTTAAAAAATGAATAGGCAAACTTTTACAATATGTTCAAATCATAAGAAAACTAAAAATATAAAATAAACACCACTATTAGATTGTACATGCATAAAATTGGCCCTTAAGGCTGATTCGGTGTCTGCATGGATGATTTGACTTTAATGGGAGTTGTAACTATATCCGTAGATGTATAACTAGATATAGGCACTTTAGTTTGCTTTTTCTTTGACTCTATCTCAAGATAGAACTTATGCACCACATCTTGTTGTTGTCTAATTATATCTAGGTTTAAAAGTGAGGGTTTATGCACCCTACCAACCTATCTTAGCAACTTTGCATTTTTTCCTTTGTCATCTAGAAGTTAATTTTGAAAATTCAAACTTTAGTCACCTTTTCCCTTATAAATATCAATTCTACTTCAATGTTTTCTAATGACAGTCCTTGTAAACTATGCTTGAAATTGTCTAAAGTTTCTTGAATAAGATGATCAAAGTTAATTCTACTTATTAGCTTTCCTATAACATGCTTTGACTTTGACAATTTTAGGTCATTCAAAATTTACAAGATAAGTGCCTTGTGATCCTGGTATTTGGGGATCAATGCCCTAACTACTGTTACCCATTATTTATCTTCCTCTATTCTAATGACTAACATATTAAGGGTATTAAATGTGTCTAATTGTGTCGTGAGATATAAGTGGCCATATGACTTATTAATTGTGTAAATAATTAATATTTTTAACTTATTCTCATTTACCTTTAAAGAATTAAAAAATTTATGGGTTTGGGAAACATAAGGGGCTAATTCAGATCTCATTACCTCCAATACCTCTAAAGAATTGTAACATTTAGATGCAACCTCCTACACCTTAGTTTCAATGCCTGTTGGGATGTAAACTATATATTATTATTCTTTGATCACTTCTAAGTTTGCTTCTAGTTCTTGCTTTACCTATTTTATGCCCTCATGTAGTGCCATCATGGCATATTTATGTGCATTGAATAGAAACCTAAAATATTCATTATAAGGGGATTGACCCACCTATCAATTCTATCTCTTGGATAAGGCATAAATTTCTTGCCTTTCCTCTAGAATCATTTGCCTACCAAATTCATCCTCCAACTTTCTCTTTCTTACACTTTGGATGCTCCCATATGGTTTGTCAAACAAAGTTGTTATAGATCTATGATTTCAAAACTAAGAATTTGAGTAGTCTTGGCTCTTAGATCAATATCCCATGGAGGAATCACTAGTTGATTAGGGTCTATCTCTCATGTGCTTTTAACCATAACCTCCTCTTCAATATCTTTAGCTAGTTGTTGCTTCTTTGCTTCCTTGAAGATTGTGTTAGGTAGGGAAGGCCAAATGATCTTATGATAATGCAAACCTCCATATTGGGGGAGTGAATGGATCATGATGATTTGTTTTTTCTTCTTCCCTTTTCCTAAAGATATAATAGTGGTTTTTTGGGATGGGCTGGTCGATGGCATAGGTAAAGTGATTTGTATGGATGAAACATGGAGTTGAGGGGGTGGTGGCCATGGTTGTCTCAATTTTATTACTTTCCCTTTTCCTCTTCAATGTTCTGACTATGGTAGTGCCAAAGGGAATACTAGTAGTGTCCATGATGGAGGTGGATATCATGGTGGGGGAAGATGGAGCAATGGTTGTGGCAGAATCCTTCTCTACCTTTAGAGTAAACAAAGGAATGTGTAAGAGAGAGGAGGAGGTCAATGAATCATCAGGGATAACTTCCACCTTGGGAATCTTCATAATAAAGGAAATTAAAATAGAACCAAAAATAGGCACACATGAAGAAACTAAATAAGTGATCTCTAAAGGTAGAGCCTTTTTACCTATTGTGTCTTCCATGGTTGGTGCCTTTCCTTTGTAAGCTATAAGGCTCAATGCCTTGCCTCTTTCCAATTCTATTTCTTCATCAAGTTCTTGTTCTTCTTCCTCCACTTATTGAGGTATTGAAGGCAAGCTTTATGATTGATCAATTATTAGACTACCTATGAGGGGAGTCCTTGGATTCCTTTTATAACAAATAGTGGTCTTGGGATCTAAGGAGGAACCTTATTGAGTTAGGGTAACAACTTCCTTTATAGATACCCCTGATGATGTAGAGTCTTTCACTTTGGGGTAAATATATGCATTTATAATGTAACTTTAGTTGGGGGATCTATGACATCTTCATCAGAGGACTCTAGATTACTGGGATCAAGCTTACTCACCCCTAGATATTTATTAATAACTCTCAACTTAAAGGGAAGTTCCTACATTGGCTCTCCTTCTATCTCCATTTGTTATGGGGACTGGCTATACCAAGAATCTAAGGTTGTCTATATTATATCAAGTGACAACCTATTATGCATTTATTTCACTATAATTAAAGGCTCTTGGTGGATTATCCTTAAATAATCCTCCTTATATCCAATAGTTTTTATCCTTTCTAGGACCTGGTCATCATCATTTTCATTAAAAAATAAGAAGTCATGGTCATAAGGGACCTATTGGTATGGGATATTAAGACCCTTAATATGTCTTTGTATGAAACCATGGGGATCCCAATCCTTATGTGGCAAGGTGGGTAAGTGATATATATTTTTTCTTATTCCCCACTTCTCCAAAGTGTTTTGTCTATGTGTAGCACATTCTGCCAATGATCACATGTGACCCATAATATGTGCTTTTCTTTTTTTGATATAATCTTCTTCAACACTCCACCATAGTTGAAAAGAAATTTATTTCTCTACCAATTTGTTATGTATATATTTTGGGAGGCATAAGGGATGAAACTTATGAACAATAATCATAATCACTATGTAGCTAAGATATATGCAGTAATCACCCCTTCCAACTAGTGTTTTCGCTATGATTGCTCAAATTTTGGGTAGTAGAGACCCATGCCTTGCTTTCCATACTTGAGAATATACATCCTTAGTAATCTATACCATGTTATTTTTATATGCATAGATTTGTAGTAAGTAGCAATAACTGTAAATATGATTCTTGATAGTCTATGGTTGAGTTCAAAAAATCATCAAGGAACTTGTATGCTATGACCATTAAAACATCCAAAAGATAGGATATAATGTACAAGTAGTTAGGTGGAGTGGGCTGATTTCTCTTGTATAAGATCTAGTCTCTCAAATTGTAGCTAATAATTTCACTAAAAGTAAAAGTTGCTTCACTAGTCATCATTAAATGTAGTAAAGGCACCCAGTCTAAATTAAGAAAATGGATACTATGCATTCCACACATCCTATTTAATATTACCATCCCAATCCTCACTCCCATTCTAAATTTGTTATTATTAGTGGGATTCTTTCCTTTATGTGTCATGGTTTCCCTAGGGAGAAGCTATGAGATGAGTACCTTAACCATTAAATTTTCCTAGTTCCATGAAACCCATATATGTTTATCAAAATACACATTTGGAACTAGTAGTGATAAATACCTTTAAAAGTCAACTCTAGAGATGCATGCCATGACTATTTGGTTATCCATGTGGTGTATAAACGCATCCTATGTAATTTGTTTAACAAAGAATAAATAGCATTGGAGGTCAATGCATGGTATCACCTCAATTTTGGTCATCATCGAATGTAATGATTATCTCTTGAGGGAGAGAAAGTCTGTAATGAATTATCATTCCATGTTAGATAGATTCCCATCTAGTGAAAATATGTCAATAGAGTCCATAATATCCAATAATTTAGAATAGTTTATATATATTATCAAATATGGTAGCATTATAGGCCATGTCCATGAATTCTATTGAATCCTTTATGGAGAATGGTGATGGTGAAAGTGCCCCTCTAAAAATCTTAGATGATGAGGCCATTGCAATTATGTGTAGTGATTACAATTTATTTATGTGTTCTATGAAAAATTATCTTCTTCACTTAGTTTCTTGTTTGTTTTTAATATATTCATAAGCAACCAAGTATTTCATGCATAAGATAGTAGTCAAGTTCAAATCTATTTATGATCAATGAATACATCAATGGCTGCATATCATGTATATTGATTTATCATTTAATTCTAGTTTTTGCATTATAAATATCCAACATTCATATGTTTCATATTATCTACACAGTTCAAATCTCATTAGTTTAGTTGGATGGTATCCTTATCAAGTATTAGGAAAGATTTTTACTTTATTGGCTAAGTATAGAAGGATTTTGGCCATCAAGAATTAGGGGTCAAGTTTTGTGTTGGGAGTAAACCTAGGAAATATCCAAACAACTCTTCTAAACATAAAATCTAAATAAAAATTTGAAAGACCAAAACTACCAAAATAAATATTCTAAATAAAATGTTTGAAGATTAAATATGTGAAAAGCTAATGATGACTATTTTAGATAATTTATCTGATCAAAATCTTGAACATAATTTTTGATAAATAGGTTTGAACAAAAATCTTGATACAAAATGTTTGATAAAAGATAAGTCATTCAAAATAATTGTTAAGACAAAATGTTTGATATGGAAACTCCAAAAAAAAAAATTGATATAAAAATCCCAAATAAGTCTTCCAAACAAAAAGTCTAAATAAAAACCCTAATAAACAAATCCTAATGAATAAGAACTAAGCATAAGTTTTGAAAAACAAAATTTATGAAAAATAGGCTTGAAAAAATGTTTGAAGACAAAATCCCAAATAATTCATCTGAATAAAACTAAGTCCTAGAAAACTTTCATAGCTCAAAAAATATCCTAAAAGGCATTAATAATATTAGTCCATACAAATGTATAATACCATGCTTTGTTATTCTAAGTGTAAAAACTAAGGAGCAATGCAATTAGAATTTTACATAGATAAATAGAAGGCAAACTCAACAAAAAAAGGCCAAAAAAAAATGGGTCCTTATTTATTGATGAAAAAAGGGGGGATGTTGGGTACAACAAATGGTGATATATAGGGGGAATACTTTTGAGTATTCGAGAACCTATAACTTTGGTTAGTAATTTCAAATCAAACATGAATTGTGCCATAAAAAAAATATTAAAGTCAGATATATGAGACTCTTAAGTAGATTCACACAACATAATTTCCTTCTCATCCATGGACATATGTGTGCTAAAAATGGAGCTCATTCAACCCTTATTGTAATGATCTTTTCAAAGGCTTGGAACAGCTATAGGTTTCATTCTAGTTTATTTTAATGCTTATTAAATCGAGGGAAGCTCAAACATTTATTTGTTTCTAGTTGTATGTCCATATCCCCAATAGAGATAACTTGGGTTTATTCTCCCCCATTGCTTCATTTTATTAATCATTATGTGTGGTAAATTGACCTTATTTTATCATGTGAGCCTTTTAATTTTATTTAGATATTCTTTTGGCTTTATCAATTGCTCTTTTGAACTCATTGGTTCTTTTCCTTATTTTCTTTCTTTCTCTTTTTTTTCAATGAAAGGAGGCGAGGTGAAACCCCTATGAATTTTTATATTTATATAACAAATGATTTAATAAAACATCCCTACCAACTACATCTATACAAATAATTATCATTTTCAACAAGTATTAATATGATAAATGTGCTTGGTCTAATGGAATAATAAAACTTTCTAAATTCATATGAAGTACTTGAGAACAAATTTCACATACCTTGTATAAATACTCAACTATGACACATTCCAAAATGATTTGTGATTACACACCTAAATACTGAAGACTCTTAACATAGAAGCATACCCAATTTGTGAATAATCCCCAGCTTGTGAATCTTTTTAAAATTTACCCTTTCTATTACAAGTCTATATAAGCATAAAATAGGGGTCCTATAAGGTTGGATATTATCTTGGTGATGCCAAAAGGAAAAAATTCTTATTGTCACAAGAAATAATATAATAACTACTCTATAATGATGGAAAACTAAACTAAGAAAACAATAAATTATACTAGGAAAGTAATAAATGCCTAAACTAAAAATCATGAAACCTAATCTAGAAATAAATAAAGTAACCCAATCCTAAATTTACCTTTCTTATTCATTAGTCAGGGGTGTCTTTAAATGGTATAATAATGAATTAATGCTTTAGAAACTATTCATTGACTAGATATGTGAGTTCATTGGCCTGTAGGTCACTTAGATGAAATGCATTATTTCCTAAGATCTTTGAAATCTGATATGATCCAATCCACAATGGGTAAAATTCATCATGTTATCCTTTTTTTTCATGGGATTTATCCCAAAGTACCAATAGATATGAGATCCTAAATGCTTTGACCTTTACTCTTTTGTCAAACCACCTCTTGTCTATGTCTTTGTGTTTGTTGAAGGTCTATAGGGCCTCAGTCCTTGAATATTTCATTTATATTATGGCTAATAATTTAGATTATGATCTATATTTGGTTCTAAGTATTCTTACATGAATTTATAAGTTCATAATTTCAACATGATTAGGAATATTGGCCTACATTTTATACACCAATAAATAGGGTGAAGTTTTAAAGTCCTATTTATATCTTATTTGGTCTAGCCAAATGGCATGCTTCAATAGATTATACCAGTCCCTAGGCTTATCCTTAGTTGATTTATTAATTTTATCTATCATGTTATTATTTTTGGATGTAACCAATCCATTTCCTTGAGAGTAATGGTTAGAAGATGACTTGATAGTGATCTAATTATCATGAGCCCATTTGGTGAATTCAACTGATATGAATGTTGGAATATTATCATAAACCAGATAAATGGGAGTTATAAATTTAGTTGTGATGTGTTCCTATAGGAATAAAATCATGTCTTGTGCTCTATAATTCTTTGTGGCTATTGTCTTAGTCCATCTAGTATAAAAGTGTGTGGCAGTGAGTACAAACTTATGGCCTACTGAGGAATTTGGGTTAATGACACTAATAAAATCTAAACCCCATTGGGTAAGTGAAATTACTTCAAAAATAGGTTGTAAGGACATTGTTTCATGTAATTCCCTCTTTGATAAATCTTTGTATTCATTTCATGTACTTACATGAACATGAGCATCCTTGAAAACCATTGGCCAGTAGTAGCCCATTCTTGAGATTTTGTGGGTTGTAGTATTCCTAGATGGATGACCACTACTTATCTTTTGATGTAGGTTTTCTAGGATCTCTATATACTCTTATGTAGATACACATCTAAGATAGATGCATTTATAGGTTTTCCTATAGATAACTCCTTTCTTGGTCATGTAGTGAGCATCTTTGAGCCTCAAATATCTCCTTCATTCTCTATTGAGTTTTAGTGAATAAGTAATTATAAGCAGATATTATATTATGTCAATATACCATTCCACTTTAGATACCTATGATTCACATACCTCTTCAATAGTAATACATGGATTTGGTTCAGTCATGAGTTGGATAATGCCTTACAATTGAATGATATTAAAAGGCTTGATTTCTATGTCAAACTCTTGTATCTTTACCATATATTCACCTCTATGTTCTCCTAATTCATTTTGTGACAATATTAGATTGAAAAAAGAATTAGGTATGATGTAAATAGTCTAATTCCTCAATATGTAGTGTCAAAATTTCTTCACTACTTTGATAAGGGTGAAGATCTATTTATCAATCATGGAGTACCTGAGTTTTGCATCCTTCAAATTTATGCTCATAAATGAAGTTGGATGATCAATCTCATATTTGTTCTATGTTATTAAAATATTAATTATATGCACCTAAGTGAATGATTACAAATAAAAATCCTTCATAAAATCTAGACTAATCAATACTAGGCCCTGAGATATTACATTTTTAATGTCTTGAAAAGACTTTTGGGCCTCAGTTATCCATTATATTTTAGAAAATTATTTAAACATTAAATTTAAGGGTCTAACAATCTCCACAAATCTTGAGATAAACTTCCTTAAAAAATTAATCTTCTCAAATAATGGCTTGAGCTCTTTCTTGTTATTTGGTGGTGTAATCTTCAAAATTCCTTGAATCCTATCTGGATCAATGATGTTTCATTATTTGGTAATGATGTGTCATAAGAGTTTGCATTTAGTTACTATAAATCTGCTCTTCTTCAGGTTCAATGAGATGAAAAAAATTCTCTATATCTTAAAGATTGACTGTAGATGGCCTACGTGTTTGTTCCTATTCTTAGAGAACATAGTAAGATCATCCATATAAATGATTATGTAATTACCTATTAATCCTTTAAATACATGATCTATGGCTTAATGAAAGGTGGATCATACATTTATTAAGCCAAAATGCATCCTCTTATATGCATAAGTACCCCACTCTATAGTAAATGTAGTATTTATCCTATGTTCTGATTGTACCAATGCCTAGTTATAGCCTAAAAATCCATTCAAAAAGGACATCATTTCAAAGCCACTAATTATTTGTATCACCTCATCCAAGGAAGGTAAGGGATATTTATCCTTTTTGTTGAAATTTATAAAATCAAAACATAACCTGATCTCTCCACTCTTCTTTCTGATTGGGACAAATTAGCCACCCAGGTAGAATGTTTGATTGGTAAGACTATCCTTGCACTAAAAAAATTTCTACTTCTCTTTCAATGAGAGGCTTCAGGATAGTGTTCACTAGTCTTTATCTTTGTCTAAATGGCTTTTGGTTTATTTTCAGTTTAATTTTATGAGTGATGACCTTTGGTTTATAAACCCTCAAGTCTTTATATGTCTAATAAATCACATCTCTATATTGAGTGATTAAATCCTTCACCCATTATCTTTCTTCTAGGGTGAAACTAAGGCCAATGTTAACATAGCATGGGCTATGTTCATCACCTAGATTTTACCTTTTAAAGTCATACTCATTGACCTTAGGTCGAGTTAGTTGTTAAACATGAGGATATATATCAAATAGTCTTTTTAAGGAGACTAAACCAATTGGGAGATGATACTCTTTACACTAAAGGATACCTTCCTTGTCTGACTCCTCTCAATAGAGATGACTAACTTCCTTATCATTGATTATTTGGGACTCAAATTATGTTGAATTGGTTAGAAATTGAATGGTCTACTGATCATCATCAAAGACTTGGAAATTTTCTACATTGTCAGGAATAGAAGGACAAAGTACTAGCTCAATAGAGAATCTCTTTACCTAAGATTATTGGAGAGGCTCCAAATTGGTAGCAATAATAACTAATGAATTATAGTTTGATTTTGATCTCTAAGAATCGTTACTATGTTGAAAGCATCAAATCTCCTAATAAAATCATATGCTCTATGTTTATATTTTTCAAAATATGATAGCTTGCACTGGTATTAATTTCTAACTTGATTGACTACCAACTCTAAATACCCAAATACTAACAACTAATTTACATTGTTCTTGAGTGTAAATTTTAATACTAGAATTAAAACTTCATATACAACCATATTTTTAGTTCAAGGAAACTATAATCTATATGATACCAAAAAATTCTTCCCCTACTAATCAATTAGTTCAATTACTATGCCTAATCCTTGTCTGGATCTAACACCATCAAAGTGTAAAGTCAATAGCTGATTGGAGATTTTAGATTCTATCTCTTATATTTTATTTTATATAGTAAAAGTATAAATACTGAGGTTAAGAAATTCATAGTTTACCTCTTCATTCTTCACATTATTCTCTGTGATAGGATAATTCATCCTTGGTTCCTTATTGATCTAGATTTGATTTGTAGTGCCAGTCAGATGTGAGATAAGTCTATCAAAAGATATCCATTGAGAATTTTAGATTACTCCCTATTCAATAAAATTATATAACATTTAGGTATGTCTATTGTAAGGATGTTAATATCTATCTAGACTCATGGATCATATTTTACCTGAATACTTACATTAGTCAATTCTCTAACCATTGGTACCACCATTTTATCCAATTGTGAAAATATTATTTTTGAGGGCTTGGAGTTATACTCAAATTTTAACATATATAAGTAAACATTAAAGTTATTGAATCCACAAAATCAATAAAATAATTATGAATATTCATACCAAATCCCTAGATAGTTAGTAAAAAGGGTGGAACCTATAGCTTGCTATTATAGATGATATTGGTGTCAATAACCTTTGTTATATATATAGATGCTTTTATCCTTTCGATAGGAGCCTTCCCTATGATAGATTTCCATAGTAGTTCCTTCTATTCAATTATTCGAGCTAATTCATGAAGATTAATATTCTTTGATTTTCTTCATGTCTTTAATGGTGTTGTATCCTCCTTTGCTTTGTTCCTCCTTGTTATGAGGTTGATCATTCCCTTTTAGGGGAGGTGTATTTTTGTTAACTTTTGGATTGGGTGGAATGGCTATGCTATTTTGAGGAATAGAATTTTTGAATGGCTTCTTATTCCTCAAACTATAACCATCTTTCTAGAATTGTTGGAAAACATGAATCTCATCAGTGTTATCCTCTGGTACTTTATCATCTTCACTTGGAAACGGTAACTTGTGAGTCTCAAAGAACATAGAAGTGCTTTAAGGGGTAGGGTTTTGGTGGGATTTTGGTGGATTATGCATCTGATCATACCTTGCTAATTTTATTTGAAAGATTTCAAAGTTGCACAAAATTCAACATAATCATGCTCACCATGCTGAGAAGTATTATGGATTCTACACCAATTAGGTAGAGCTATCTCTACCATGTTGATCTCTAAAAGTTTTCTAGTCTGATCTATGTTATTTTTAGACCTATTTAATGGTCTATTATACCTATGTAACCCTAAATTATGATTACCATATGGGCCATTATCTTTGTCCATCTTTCTTTATATGTTAAGGAAGTCATTACTTAGCTTTTAAATGATTTTTTGAATAACATCTAGCACTACCTTTGTAGAGTCATTGCCCTAGAGTATAATAGTAGAAGACAGCCAAATATTGATTCTATTGATAATCATTACCTTGTGCATGGTTATTTAATAAATTATAATTTAACTCCATTATTTGTGTCAAAGGAGGCAGTGTGTATAACTATTTATGATTGAACATAGGAACATTTTGCTTTACATGTGGGACTGGATTTAATGTTGGGAATCCATTGTTAACATTAGATGCTAGGAACTTGGGGATTATGCTACCTATAAATTTTGATGTCCTATTTATATTCCAATGCCAAGGTAGTGGTAGTAACTTCCCTTCTCAAGAACATCATGGTAATTAGATCCAGAACATTTTTGTACATTTATAATTATAGTGCTTCTTTGGGTTTATACCTTGGGCTTAACCATATGTAAATATTTTTAAATATTGCATTGAAATCATGGATATGCTTTTTAATCTCCCTCTTCATGTTAGTGAAGTGTTGATAGATCAAATTAGGACTGGTGACCTATCTAAATTATGAAAGGAAAGATGTTTGGCATACATTCCAAGAAGTGATGAAATTTTATGTTAAATTTAGATACCAATCATAATCAACATCGATTAGTGTAAAAGGTAAGATCCTATATGTAACATCCTCATTAATAACATTCATTAATTTTAAATCATCTTTAAAATATTTGATGTGTTCCTCTACTATTCTTGCTCATAAAGGACAAAAGGATGGTACATACTTTTCATGATTCATAGGTAGGTCATGCACATCCCCTAGGATGACAATAGTAGATCTAAACAACCAAGGTAGTTGAGCTATGGGGTGATTAATAGAGGAAGTTCTCCGTACTGGGGAAGGTGTCTTAGGCCTATTATGGATAAGGGTAGTTGGTAAAAATCTAGGTCTCCTATGATTTAACAAGGGTGAGACTAGAAGACCATCCTAAAAACTAGATTTGGTCACTCTCCTAGGTGACTCTTGTACAACTCTATGTTGAAACTAGACTCTTTTATCAAAGGTGATACGGATCTTTTTCTAGTAATATAAAGAGAATATTTATGTGGGTTGTATGCATACCAATCTCATAATGAGGTAGCCTCTAACATTTTAGGATCTCAATGGAGGTGAACTCCACTCTAGAGCATGAGTTGCATGAATGTGGTCTTAACAACCAGGTGATGGAATAGTATGCAAGACATGCATTCACAAGGATTGTGAATAGAGGGGTGGTCTCTAAAAAGGAAGTAAAATCTAGATGAGTTAGTGGATGGATGGTTACTTAATCTAAAATGGGAAGGTAACAAAATAAAATAAAAAGGAATGATGAGTAGAGTAGAAAAGAAAGATTTAGTGGCTTCGAGAATCACCTCTTAGGATATTTTCTAAGTGGATAAGTGATGTCAAAACCTATGTCTATTGCTAGCATATTTTACACACAAATAATTAGACATGGTCAAACATTCTAGGATAATTTAGATATAGGAAACTCATAGGACTCAATCAAAGGTTGATCCTTTTAGATTAGTTGTTGCACACTCTTAATCAAGAGATTATGGCTCAGGCTTAGTGAGGTATCTAAGACAACTATTTCACATACACAAAAACTATATAAAATGAAAATACCTCTACACACTTAAGAATATGAATCAATCAACTTCATTATTAATAACCAATTTAATTACTAATCATTCAATAGTTTTTGCACATTTAAGACTAGCATATCAATTATAAAAAGAAATAGTTCCATAAATTTTGCACACTAATAATTATTGAATCATACAACCAAAAGAGATAAGCCTAATTACATAAAGATTGTAAAGAAAATACACCAACACATAAGTTGACAATGAAATTTGCTTCTACTCTTTTCTATTGAAATATTATGACCCTTTAAAATTATGGGTTACATGTGTTTAAATAGACTTGGGGAATGGGTTGCCTCATCCTGCAAGTACATGAAAATTTCATTACATGGCATCATTATAACCTTAGTTCTAACTATGGTTTCAAAACCATATAAAGTTATCTTACACTTGTCAATAGTTAAAGTTAGCCTTTACAAAGTCATGCAACATGTGTGTGATTAAAAAATGAATAGGAAACCTCTTACACTATTTTAAAATCATAATAAAATTATAAATATAAAATAAATTATGCTATTATATTATACATGCATAAATTGGCCCTTAAGGCTGAGTTGACATTTGCATGGATGTATTGACTTTAGTGGGAATTATAACTATATCCATCAATGTAGAACTAGATGTAGGTAATTCATTTTTCTTTTTCTTTGCCTCTATCTTGAGATAGAACTTGTGTACCACATCATGCTATTTTTTTAATTATATCTTAGTTTAAAAGTGAGGGTTTATGCACCCTGTCGACCTATCTTAGCATCTTTGCATGTTTTACCTTTGTCATCTGGAATTTGATTTTGAAAATTTCAACTTCAATCACCTTTTTCTTGGCAAATCTTGATTTTACTTCAATGTATTCTAATGGAATCCCTTCTAAACTTTTGTATCATCAATTTTCACCCTTGGAGAGGGTGCTTTAGACTCTCTCCAATTGAGCTACATAATGATAACAACCTTAGGTTGGGGTATCCTATGGTGAGGTTAAACCTCTGGAAAAAGCTGGCTTCTTTTTGATGGATCACCTAAACTAATGTTTCTACTTGGAAAAGGGTTAGAAAGGGTGAAATAAGCTCCTAAGAAAGCTAACAAGGTGATACACTAATTTTAAATGAGACACTCATAAGCTTGAACCCACACTAAATCAGCATAAGACAATATTGGCTCACACAATCTCACAAACTAGCTAATTGCATAAGTATTTTATGAACTAAGCTCATCTAGAAATCAAAGAAGCAAAGATAAATTATAAGACTCACACTATGAACTCGTCAATGGTAAAATATCACAAATCTAGTCCTGCAAACAACTTGAAAACACCTTAGAAGAGGTAAGAAAGGACAATGGTCTAGGAATAATCTCCTTCACAAGGTCATCATGCACAAACTTATTACAACACTAGTCAAAGGTAAGAGATAGGTAAAAATTATCTTATTACATCAAGAGGTGGCTTTTACAAAATTCAATATGGTTTAGCCTTATCAAATGAGAGTCTTTTGATCTTCAAAATCATAATCCTTGAGAGAGTCAAAAACTATGAGAGTGTTATAATGTGGAATAAAATAAGATATATAGGAGAAATGGGAAGAGAGAGAGCATGTCATCAAAGATAAATTAATGAGCTACCACTAGTATTCAATGAATGCTCAACTAAATTTTATCCAATCAAGACTAATACATATAGAAAAATTGACCTTTTTGTCCTAATAGCTTTCAAACTCTTTTATTAGCTGTGAAACATAATATAAGACAAGACCCTCTTGACAATGATGAGTAATGATCTTACTATGAAGGAAAAAAACCTTAGAGACCTTGAAAATCTATTAAATGCTCTGACTGCCTTCTCCAATTACTAGATCTTCATCTTGGGATTCTAAACCATATTCCACATGACTTGCTTATGAGGATAAAATCTTTGTATCTTTAGACTTGATAGAGTCATGACCATGTTTTCTTTGAGTGGCTATATGTACCTATTTGTTTAAGATAAGACTATGTCGAAGGATAAGACCCTTCTCCATAACCAAACATATGCCCCCTACTTAAATATTTGAGTATATGTCTTAATATAGATAAAAACCAATTCATTTATTGGTTTTACTATAGTCATCATGTTAATGGAAAAGCCTATAGGCTGCATAGCCTCATTCTTGAAATATATTAGTTTTAAATAAACCTATTCTACCTTTGAATCCTATGGAAGCTAAGAACTCATTATATGCACAAATATTCTTTCAAGAACAATGACCACAATCATAGAACAACATTATAACTCCATAAAATAGACCTTTTATGTTCTAAATCTTTAACTATAGGTCTTAACTAAGCTTTAATGGTGATGAAACTTAATCATTAACCATACTAATTGTATAACTATGTCTTGTGCTTAATGGTGCTTGATTAAACTCTAATGGTGGCATATGCCCTTTGAAATATTTTCCCTAGTTCAACTTGGGTTTTATTTTATTCTTAATTTGAAGTCTCTTGGATTTTAATTTTAATTTTGGCCACTAATATTGATTTGGGATTCCCAAATTATGCCACTTGTCAGCTTCACATTCATTCTTTGGGCCCCATTATCAATCTTTGTTCAGTTAACATGCTTATGCCACATGATAGCCTCATGTGCATCCTAAGGTCATTGAATTTGATCCACACCATTGATATAATTTTACATGGTTTGAATATACACCATTGATTTACTTAAGAGTTCACCATAATTGATATGCTTAGCATCTATGCATTTGTCCTCAAGATTCATTGACTTGTTGACCTCTGATTCACTATTGATCTTCATTTGTATGATTGAAGATCCTCCATCGATCTATCTAAAACCACTAACTTCATTATTTCCTATATGCCATCGATCTTCATTCAGGCACCCACGATCTTGCCACTTGGTAGTCCTATGTTTAGTTTTAATATCCTTTTAATATTTTTAAATTCAAATGACTACTTCTCATGGCTTTAACTTGACATCCCTACACATGTCTCATTCTGCTAGTGTGACTTTGGGGGTTTATATATTGAGATAGAAAACTCATCAAGAATCTAAATTTGTAGAGGATGATCTTGGCATGAAAAAAATCATATATATTTGATTATTTAGTCTTGAGAGGCTTTCTAAGCATACTTATAAAATGCATAAGTGAACTAGCCTATTGACCTTTTACATGATGTGATGAAATGGTCTGGCTCTTTTAGGCTTGTGATATAAACTATTTTTCATAATTTCAAGGTTTAAATGAAACTCTAAGACCTTGTGAAACTTTTTTCATGTCCATGAAGGCCATGAACACCATGAGAACCTGCTAAAATCCTCTATTTTTATATTATAGACTTGTTTCAAGGCCTGCTCCTCAAAGATCAACAAATTACACTTTAATATTTCTTAAAGTGTTTAAAAATATTTTCAAGTAATATGTGATCTTCTCTTTCTACTTTTAGACCACTCATTCCATCCAAAACTCTATTCAGCTTCCTACTCCACACCAAGACCTTTATAAAATACACTACATTCAAATAAAGTTTTGTATGTAGGCTAAATTTGGCCTACATTTTTTTGTTTTTGATGACATCCTAGGGTTGCATGCCTACTATGAAAAATACTAGTAGCCTTATCTAATCCATTGGGCATACAAAGTCAAGTCTCTCTTTCTATCTGATATGAAGATGATACAAGGCTGCTCCTTTCTAAAAAATTCCTCTTGAATTAACAAGAAAAATAGAAGAAAAAAACACTTATGCCCTAGGCACTTATTGAAAGGGAAACACATAACTAAAATAAATGTGCTCAAAGCACTTAGAAGAAATCATATAAAACTAATATACTATGTACAATATTATACAATGGCTAAAAACTCTTCTAATAGTAAATCTTTAAATGAATTCCATTAACTGGGATGGGTAATACCTCTCCATCTAGATGGGCAAGCTAAAAAACATTATGTTATTTTCATCCATAGATGAAATAAGGACCATTACATAAGCTATCAAACTTGGTAGGGTTACCTACTTAGCCTTATTTGAATCCCACCTAAGGACTAAGTCCCTTTTTGTAGCTTTCTTTTCAAAGGATTTCTTGACTTGATCTTGATGTGACTCTAATGTCTGTATTGCAAGGTCCCTAGTTTCTTCAAGCTCTATGAGCTCTACCATCCTCATGCTCAAAGGTTCACTTTACATCAAATCAAGATAATGGGATAACTCCAAGGTAGGTAATTCAAGAGAGATGGCTAATTTAGATTTGCTTCCATATATTGGGAATATGGATTATTTCCAATGGCAACTTTGGGAGTCACTCTATCAGCTTATAAGGCCATCCTTAGATTTATGTGCCACACTCTTTGGTTCTCTTTCATTATCCTCTTGATAATCCATATCAAGTTATTATTTCTAGACTTTTCAAGTCCATTGCCTTAGGGGTAGTAATTGGAGGATGTGATAAGGTAGATACCCAACTAAAATTCCCATTAACTTTTTCTCATACCAATAAATTCTAAGGCATTATATAAAATTATTGTGTATGGTACACCAAACATGTTTACTATGTTATCATATAAGTCTAATGCTATTATTTCACTAGATTTTTTAGGTCAATTCCTTCCACCCACATAGTGAAGTAGTCAGTAGTAGTGAGCACCCATTTGTGTCTCACACTAGAAGGTAGATTGATCATTCATATGAAGTCCAGACCCCATTCCATAAAGGGCTATTATACCTAGATTGGGTTGAGGGGGATGGCTACCAATATTTTTTTTCTTGTAAATAGAGCACATTTTTGACACTTCCTTACCCATGCATAGGCATATTTTAAGATATAGGGACAGCAATAACCATATCTCATCACTTTTACTACTATGGTATTTAGATTAAAATCATCTCCTGAAGGCCTATCATGAAATTTCTCCAAGAGCCTTGTCACTTGATCATCGTATATGCATCTAAGAAGTACTCCATTAAGATCCTTTCTAAATAGAAACTCATTAACTAATTCATAAGGTCTATAATAAAGTCTAAAATACCTTCTCTTTTCCTTATCCATACCTTATTTATATTCCTAAAGGTCATCAACAAGATACTCACATAATCCTTTGCCTCTTACCAACTTAGTGACCTTGATCTCCATGTCATACTCCATGACCTTGGTAATCCAACCAACCCTCTTCTCACTCAAGTCTTTGTTGATAAGGAAGTCCCTAACTCCAAGATGAGAAATCATAAAATGAATTATTATATTTGAGAGCATTACTCTAAACTTTTAAAGGTTTATTATAGCTATAAGGACTGGATTTTATACAAAAGTATATCTTACCTCATATCCTTCAAACCGTTGACTAAAAAAGTCAATGGGTTGCTCAAGTCCTTTCTTATGCATCAACATGGCTGACATATTGTCAACATTTGTAAAATCATATATTATGATGTCCTTAGAGAAATTAGGATTCATGAGCATGGGTTATTTTAAAATGGCTTTCTTGATAGCCTCAAATGCTACTTTACTTTCATTAGACCAAATGAACACTTGGCTCTTCTTTAGCATGGTAGTGATAGGTTTGACCAATTTTGCAAAACTAGGTATAAACCTCCTCATGAAGTCTATTTTCCCAAGGAAGCTTTGGATTCCTTTATTATGCTTAGGTAAAGATAATTCCAAGATGGCACTTATTCTATTAGGATAAATGGCTAATCCTTTCTTTGAGATAATGTGTCCCAATAGTTTGCTTTCATGGACAATAAACACACATTTCTTGGGATTCAATGAGATCCCATATTCTTTACATCTTTCAAAGATCAATATTAGGTGACCTATGTGCTCACTATCATTTTTGGAGAAAAGTATGATGCCATCCAAGTAGACTAACACCATTCAATTTATCAATCCTTGGAAAGCCATGTCTATTGTTCTTTGAAAGGTAGCTCAAATATTTGACAAGCCAAAGGGAATATTTTGATAAACATATGTGTTCCACTTTGTGGTGAAGGCAGTCTTATATTGGTCTTCTTATCTTACTAGAACTTGTTTATATCTTAAATACTCATCCAAAAGGGAGAATCATTTTGAACTAGAAACTACTTGAAGGAGTTGCTCCATGAATGGTAATGGGTAGTGCTATTTCAAAGAGACCCTATTTGGATCTTTAAATTCAACACATAACCTAATTTTCCCATTATTATTCTTTACATATAACAAGTTGGATAACCTTGAAGAGTGATAAATGGGGAAGATGATGTTAGATTCAATTAATTTGGTCAATTCTTTCCTCATAAGCTCTTCAATTTTGGGGTTGATGGTCTTTTACTTCTACCGAATAGGCCTAGCATCAACCTCTAATTCTATAGTATATTGGGCTAACTTGGGATCAAAGCCTCTTATATCACTATATTCCCAAGAAAACATGTCTAAATATTCTTTACAAAGTTCAATGAAAGCATGCTTTTCAACCTTAGTACTTACCTTTCCAAGCTTAAGAAGCTGGTCTTTAAGGATATTAACTCTTTCATAGTTCGCTTCATTTGTTGACATCACTACCTTATCTTTCATCATATGGTCTCATTCATGGAAAATACCTTTAATGGTGACTATCCCTTTAAAAATATTATTAGACCTCAAATAAACAATATAATCATTATATTAATGTTTAAATCTATCTTGGTTCATTGAGGAAAACTCTACTTCCTATTGTAAGAAATAAGCAATTTGTTGGTCACTATCAAAGAATTACTAATGGTTCTCATTTTTTGACACTAATGGTCTTACTACCAATTTAACATGTGTCTATAATTTAGATCTTTTTAATTCATTTGGGAGATTAAACTAAGCTCCCATATCTTCCAACCTATCAACATGTTGATTTTGGCTCCTTGGCACTACTTGAATGTTAAAGGCTTAAAAATCCTCAAGAATGTCCCACACTCTATGATTTGAGGATCTCATCAAGGTATTCTTCATGATGTTTTAACATATGACATGATTCACTACCATCTCACTATATCTATACATTTGTAACTACTTGATTCCTCTCTTACTATCCCACTGAAGGCCATAGATAAGACCCGTATAATCAACTGCATTATAATAATAACTAAATTGGAACCTATAAGAAGAGAAATAATTATCATTTGAGGGAGATACTAGTATCACACCTAGATCTACCCCATGTTTTCTCCTTAAGCCATCAAATCATAATAATTCCCATATGCCATTAGTTTCTTCTTTAGGCCTAGAGAGGGATGGCATAGACTCAATCTCATTGTGCAAGAAATAGACACCCATGTCTCTTTCTTCAACACCTTCAAAATGGTAAATAAATTGATTATTAATCCATAACTCATCCAAAAACATGTCAGGTATCTCTTTAAGATGAGTGTTTAGTTCTTGACCAATCAAGTAGTCATCTTCATCAAGGATGGTATAATTTATATTTGAGTTATCAAACCCATAAGTTTTTATGTGGAATCATGAAATACGCTCAGATTTGATGGATACCTTAGTCCCATATCTTATTCTTAAATCCATGTATGACCAATATATTAGTAAATAACCTCCAATTTTTGCTATGAAATCTCTAGATAAGCATAGATCAAAATGAAGAGGCACATATAGAATCAACACATCTTGAGCCATAGAAACACTAGGACAAGTATACAGGGTCATGTTGAGTCCTTTGATAATTCTAGCTAGTTTGGTGGAAGATCCATCAAGTTGTAGAAATCCCTTAGATTGGGGTTCATACATTAAACTAAGATGATCTACTATTGACTTTAACATGACTAATGTGCTTGATCCACTATCTACCATATGGATTATATACTATGGAATCACCAATGATTATAAAAATATAGAAGGGAGGAGGCTTGCCCAACTTACCTGATTGCCCTTCACTAGGTCCTTTAGTTGCATTGGTGAGGACTAAATTCTCCTAGATTGGTGGCTTGCCTGAAACATTGATCCTTGACAAACCCTCTTGAATAATATCCACTTGACCAGGTATGGATAACACATCTCACATTGGAACACTCACATTTGATCTTTTAATTTGTTCAAAAATATTTATGGGTGAGCCACCAACTTTTATTTTTGCTTTAGGAGCCATAACTATACTTTAAAACTATGAGTTCTTAGGTAGAAAGGCATTCCCTTGATTCTAATTCTTTGGGGAAATTGGAACCTTTAGAGCAGTAATAGGTTCATTTGGCTTTGATAGAAATGGAGTAATAGTAGGAGGATCTTTGATTACTTCTTGGTATTTTACTATTTTTAAGAAACTAAGTGTTTAATTTCTTAATTAGTAGAGGGTCTAGATTAATCTAGAACACATGCAATATAGTATACCTAAATTAACCTATTGATTTGCTAAATATAGATTTGATCAATTAATTAATAAAAGTAGCAAGCAAGGGGATATAAATTAAACTTAGCTAATTTTTGGATTGAGATGGAGGAATCTAGAACTTTAAATTGATGAGCTAACTAAGAAGACTATTGGAAATAGGACCTAGAAGTCTATTTTTTGCCTAGACAATAGTGCTAGAAACTAGATAGTTTGAGGTCCATCATTATAGTCCTATTCTTGGTGCTATGGTCTTTTTTATTTGCTTCTTCTGACCTTTTTGGGTTATATTCTGATGCTTTTAGAGGCTTTGTGTCTAAATTTTCAAGTCTCGATCATCTATAGAGCTCTATGTGTAACTAATTTTTTCTCCTAGGGTCTTAGTTACTCCTTAAGCTTGATAAGTGGTCTTGAATCAACTGAAAAAGGGTATAGTGTATATTATACATTTAATTTGTGATCACACCCCATGTGTGGGCACATTGCCTACATACCAATACTCCAAAGAGGGATCAAGGCCAATGTAGTTCTCCCAAATTAAATGTGTATTGTGTAATTTTGTGTATGCAATACAAGTATTATGAGAATATAGGCAAGATTGAGATGACTCATGACTTGTGTGAGAGATTGAATAGGATTTAACTAGTGATGGTTGGTTTTACGCAGAGAATAGAGGATTTGCTTGAAGGTTCTTAGTGTATTTCTATCTTGTGCCTTTTAAATGATTTCCAACCCTTGTAAATGACCCTTGAATGGGATTTTATAGGAAAAATAATGATATTGGGTTACATTCTTCACATTAGGCTGATATGGAAAAAGATAAGGAACTAGGGAAATCTAACCATTTGAGGCTAAGAGTGACTTGGACAATAACACTAAAAAGTGGACACCTTAGGGTCCAACACTATAGTCCAACTTATAGCGCTAGTGTCCAAGGGGAAAGGGACCTTGGGGGATAGGTTTATGCTTAAGAGAGGAGTCCAAGATAGCTAGGGCTAAATCTGGAAGGCTTCAAATGATTATAAAATATTAAAAAACATGCCTAGTGGGTTGTGAAAGGAAGCAAGAGAGACCTATGGTTTAGGTGTCACAAGTCATGCTCAAATTATATGAATTGCATTTTTATGTGATTACCTTTTACTCCCTTTATTCTAAGTATGCAACAAAGTGAAAGACTAAGATAAAGGAGAAAAATAGAAGTGTACCTAAACATACCTATGAGTCTAAGCCCAAGAAGCTGTGTGATGTTGAATTATGCATAGTGAGAGCATGTTGTACTATGTAAATTTATAAGTAAGTAAAGTGAAAGTAGATCAGTTCTTACTAGATACATTATATCTAAAATAAGTATGTATAAAGCTAGGTAAAGAGAGAGAAAAGAAGAGAAAGGAATGAATAAACCTCACCAAGTACGTGAACTAATATAAAACTTGTTCTGCTATTAGATTATACTAAGTGATGTTGGATGTATGTTTGAACCAAGAGTTATATCAATGGATGAGTTGAGTGTTCAATCCCCTAAAAAGTGGCTCAAGAATGTAAATTTAGTCCCTTTGGCTCCATCATCACCAACTATGCAAAGTTAATAAATCATGCATGTGATAATCAATGTCTGGACCATGTTTCCAATCCCTTTAAACAGGTGGCTCAAGAATACAAAGGCTAGCTAGTCCTTTGGCTCCATCATTGCCCCATGATGTGAAGTTGAATAGAAATATACTGGTATAAGTTGAATGTCATATGAGATGGCTCATGAATCCCATTAATGTGATGTAATATAACAATGTTGGTGTGGATATATGAATATAACTAGAAATTAGGCCAATATTGGCCATTTTGAAAGATGGAGATTGGACTCGTATAGAACCCCCTCTGAAACTAGAATCAAGGCTTAGGAAACCACTTAAGAACTTAGGTATGTTGGAAGTAAAATTTTATGAAATTTTATGTGAAAGTGATGTCAACCAATTTTATATGGATTAAGGCATGCAACTACTAGGAATATGCAATAAAAATGTTCTAAACTTAGAAAAGAGAAGGCCCATGTGCTGTGCACATTCCCCCCAATAATTGGTGTCTAGAACATAGATTTTGAACTGAAAGTTGTATCAACTACCATATATGAATTGTAAGTGGAAATTATCATGCCATGAATGATGCCTCTATATTTGGATTCTATACAAAAATAAGTGCTAAAAACTACTATATTCTAGATTATACATCTATGGCAAAACCATGATTGAACTCACCGCTCTACCTAATTCTAGAAAAACTAAAAATTATGTTGTTTGGACACTAGCACTAGAAACTAGAAACTTTGGGTTATAACGCTATAGTCCCATGTTTGGAGCTACTGGCCAGAGTCAAAATGAAGAACTAGATTGTGTTCTCTATTGTCTACCTAGTCTAGCCTACCTATACTAAATTCTAGAATCTAGACTATGTATTCTAAAACTAATTTTTTGACTCTTTAGGAGCTTTGATCTTTGTGACAAAACTCTTGTTTATTTACACCTATTCTAAGGGTAGGAATGAAGACCTTACAATGATTTCCCTCAGAATAAAAATCTCTATAATTATGTTAAACTATGAAAACATTTGATATAACATTAATATTCATGATCTCAAGATATAACAAGAGTTGTATAGAGAGATTGTTAGATCCATAGGGGTATGCCTACATAGATATAACAATGTAATAACATGTACATAAAAATAAATCTAGAATGTGCAGTGTTATTTGTTAGTTTATTAGTAGAATGTAGGGATGGAGCATGATGTCCATCATGGCATCCAAGAAATAAGGTAAATGCATGATTGGAATCATGGCATTATACATACAAAGAGAAATAAACAAATAAGAAGCATACAAAGCAAGAATAAATAAAAATTCAAGGGTGGACAAGGGGACAAATAGACATGCAAGGAATATAAGGCATGTTCAAATGTCATATACACACATAATGGGAGCAACCAAACATTTTCATAACAACCACAAGCACATACAAGGCACACATAAAGGACATTGGTAAATGTCTAAAGGCACACATAATATAGATAGAAGCAAATGACATTGGAAAATGTCCTAAAATGCAAGAAGGAAGCAAGTAGGAACTGGAAAATGAAAACACATGAAACTAATCAAAGTGCAAATGGAATCATGCAAAATAATGGAAATATAGACAAGCATCTAACTATTGAAAGAAAGAAGCAAGAGTATACAAGATATGTGGTACAAGACTAATGTATATGCTATGAAATATAAAAGTGTGATAAATGCTAATAGATGTTGATGTAATATCTCTATAAGAAAGTAAGGAACATACTAAAATAAGATGTCTAAGGTGTGTAGTTTAATATTAACATAACCTGGATGGTGTAGTCATGTAGAGTGTGCCCCTAGTGGGTAGATGTAGCAATATGTAGCTATAATGTAGAAGTAAGATGCCTCCTCGATGGGTGGAGTGAAGAAATCAAGGATTTGGATGCACTTCACACACTTAAAGAAGATCAAGTGAAGCATGGTAATATAGATAAATTTATAAGCAATAGCATAAAATAGAATAATGTAAGTTTAGCATAGGGATTAACAATGTAAAACATAGATGATGCATATAATTAAGATGTTTTTGTATTTTTAATGTTATATTGTTTTTGTATTTTGAAATATCTAAGATATGTACAATCAAGTAGAAAAAACTATGTACAATCAATACTGGAAGGAATGATAGTAACTGATGAGTCTCAGATGAGACTCCCTATCATGTTGTCCTATATCAAGAAGTATCAGGTGTGATTATGAAGCATGATGGAAATTCTAAGACTATGGCTCTAAAAGATATGTATGCTATAAGTGCTCTAAAATGCCTATATTGGGAATTGAATGTGGGGTCTATTTGTAACTTTGAGAATTAGATACAAATATAGGGCTCTTAAGGACCCATCTGGTATTAGGAAAAGCTCTATGAATAGATGCTCTACATGTAGATACATGAGATCTCAATGAGATTTCCTTGGGTTTGAATATGGTAGCTAAAATATATCTAGAATATTGAAGCTATGTAGATGTATGAACTCTCTATGCTAATGATGAAGGTCTTGACTGTGGATGAATTTGGATTGGAAGAAGAATTGTAAAATGTGGAGGAGCTAAAACTATATTGGAAGAGGTGCTATCCTTAGTGACAAAGATATAAACATGAGTGTAATCAACTTACCTATCTTCATAAACTCAGGTGATATCATGTGCCACATAATCTGCTATAGGCATAGAGCTAGTAGTAGGTGTGGGATAAAAGATAAATGAACCAAGATTGAAGAGAGGAGGGAAAGATATAACCACTTATGTTTGCTTGTGTCTAGTAGTGATAAGGAGATACTTAAAAGTATCCAAAGAGTTAGATATATCTAAATAGAAACCATGTATATAAATATGTTTATAAATAACATTCCACATGATAGATAATAAAAAATGGATAGAAAGCATGGAATTGTGCATTAATGCATAGAAAACTTTGACTTCAATCATGAAATTTCTAATATGTTTTACAAGTAAGTCCTGACATTTTTTCCTCGTGAGATATAGAGAGCAAGTGATAGAAATCATGAATGTGTGTATGAAGGCATATAAAAGTTTGATATGCAACATGACATTTCAAATGAATTTTTCAATATAAATTTGAATCATTTTCCATATGAGGAATAGGGAGCAAAGAATAGAGAACATGAATTTTTGCATAAAGGCATATAACTTTTGATATGCAATGTGATATTTTGAATACAATTAGAAAGATAAGTTTGAATTTTTTTCCATATGAGTGAAAGAGAATACGGAAAAAGAATTTTGGAATCTTGTGCATGTTTAGTAGTGAATTTTGTAATATCATCCCTTATTATGAAAATTAAGCTTGAAATGCAATGAATGAAGCTTTGTACTATCATATGATAGACTTCATCATTCATGTACATGATAGAATCAATAATGGACTCTTTATTATTTTCCAAAAATATAACAAACAAGTGTAAATACATGAAATCTATTGATATTTTATGCAAGTTTAAAGATTATATGTAAGGTGATAGCTTAGGAAGCAATGGGACCTAGTGTATGCAACTACAGTTTGAGAGCAATTATTTAAAATTTATAAAAATAATTTAAAAAAATTATATTCAATTGGTATATTTTTGCTTTAAAAATTTAGTAAAAATCTAAAAATATTACTAAAATTAGCAAGATATTTTTCTAGAGGTTTCTAGAGTATTTGTGAGCCAAAAGGACCTAGTATGTGCAAACTAGGGTTTGAGTGAAATGTGTGATAAATTATCAAATAATTTATATATTTATGATTTTTAAATGTAGGAAAAGTCTAGAAATTATGGAAAAAAATTAGAGATAATTTACCTTAGGTTTTCTAGGGTTTTTGTGTGAAAAGGACCTAGGATGTGCAAACTAGGGTTTGAGAGAATTATTAAAAATATTTCACTAAATTTATAGTTTTATAATTTTTATATTCTATAAAAATCAAGAAACTATTATAAAAACAAAAAAAAAAATCCCTAGGGTTTCTAGGGTTTTTGTGTAAAAATTTCAAGTAAGTTGGGTTCACCAAATGTTTTACTATTTTTGGGAAACTAAGTGTTTAATTTCCTAATTAGTAAAGGGACTAGATTAATCTAGAAAACATGTAATATAGTATGCCTAAATTAACCTACTAATTTTATAAATCTAGATTTGATCAATTAATTACTAAAAATAGAAAATATTTGGATAGAAAGTAAACTTAGCTAATTTCTAGACTGAGATGCAGGAATTTGGAACTATAAATTGATGATCTAACTAGGTAGATTATACAAAATAGGACTAAGAAGTCTATTTTTTGCTTGGATAGTATTGCTAAAAACTAGACACTTTGGGGTCCAACACTATAGTCCTATTTTTGGTACTATAATCCTTTTGATCTACTTCCTCTAAACTTTCTAGGTTCTATTCTAATCCTTCTAGAGGATTTATGTCTAAATTTTCAAGTCTTAATCATCTACAGAGCTCCATGTGCAACTGATTTTATCTCATAGGGTCTTAGTTCCTGATTAATCTTGATAAGTGGTTTTGAATCAGTTAGAAAAAAGGGCTTGGTGTGTATTATACACTAAACATGTGATCACACCCCATGTGTGGGCACACTACCTACATACCAATACTCTGAAGAGGGATCAAGGATCATATAGTTCTCCCAAATTAAATGTGTATTTCAAAATTTTGCGTATGCAATGCAAGTATTATGTAAATATGGGTAATATTGAGATGAATCATGGCTTGTGTGAGAGCTTGAGTAGGCTAGAAATAATAATTGCTAGATATATGTAGAGAATAAGAGGATTTTATTGAAGGTGCTTGGTGTATTTCTAGCTTGTGCCTTTTGAATGATTGCTAACCCTCATAAATGAACCTTGAATAGGATTTAATAGGGAAATTGATGATCCTAGGTTAGATGACTTCTGTTAGGTTGATATGGAAAAATATAAAGAATCAAGGAAATCTGGCTATTTGAGGCTGAGTGACTTAGACAATAACACCAAAAAGTGAACACCCTCAAGTTTAGTGTTATAGTCCAACTTATGGCACTAGTTTCTAAGGGGAAAGGGACCCTAGGGGATAGGTTTATGCCTAGGAGAGAAGTCTAGAATAGCTAGGGTTGAATCTAAAAGGCTTCAGATGATTAGGAAATAGTAAAAAAAAATGCCTAGTGGGTTATGCAAGGAAGCATGAGAGACCTATGGTTTGGGTGTCATAAGTCATGCTTAGGTTATATGAATTAAAATTTTATATGATTACACTTGGCCACCATCCATGTTCCTTCTTTTGAACCTTGTATTAGCTACCATTGGGGTGTATGCTTGGCTATAACTAGCCTATTGGTTGGATGCATAACATTCTTCTTATTCATAATTAACCATTGTAACACCCAACTAATTTAGTCTTTCATTGGACCCTTGACTTTGTGGGGGATCTTTTGGTTTTGTTATCATAGGTACATCTACACTTTGAGCCATAATATCTTGATTATACCCATAATTAATAACCTACTACCATTGATCATTGAAAGCCTAATTGAGGTTAGTGTTTGGGATAATGGATTGACCAAAAGATTTATTCCATGGCATAATACCTTCATTTTCTTGAGCAATGTTATTTTGTATAGGGAGTAGGGTGTTAGAGGTACTTTTATTATTTGGATTAAAATTATTTTTCCTAACATAGTTAGGTTACCCTTGTCCTTGACCTTGACCTTAAATGCTTCCTTTCTAAGGTGGCCTAATTTTTTGATAGGACTACTACTGAGGCTGATATAGAGCTTTATAAGGTCTATTAAATTGGGATCTCTACATCTTTACATTTAAAAATTCATTTCCCAAGGATTGGAACATGATCTTAAGCTCTTGAAAGTTATTATGTTATTGGGAGTCACTAGATTGACTAGTGGAAGCTTTTTCTTGCTTTGTTGTTGGTATGGTAGCAAGTGTTGACATATGAGGAATGGTAGAAAGGGGAGGAATATAAATAAGATGTGGTTGGATTTTAGGGAACAAAGTCATTTTTGGTCTAGGTGTAAGCTTTCCATCTTGTACTAGTTTATTTTTTTCTTTGATTTATACCTCATAAGCATTTGGTAATGTGTTTCCCTCATAGACTAAATCATGACTGTAATGTCACTATTTAGAGGTTTTAGGTAGTAAAGGAAATAAAAGTTAGGAGTAGGTCTAACAAAGACTAGAATCCTATCCCATGTCTTTTGAAACCTTGTGTTAAAATCTTGCATGACTTTATGAGGAGCCCTTTTGATTGTCGTTAGCTATTCTGCAAGTGAAATGGTTTTTCTTAATCTTTAAACCTCTTACATAATGCATATCATAATGGGTACAATGATGTGATGGATTTAGAAACAAGAATTATATACTAGTCCAACCCTTTTTCCTTGAAATATATGGGTCACAACCTAATAGCCACATTTTCCTCATTGAAAATATAAATATTGCAAAAATTAGCTAAGTCCATGAGGTGCTCATAAGGGGTTGTAGATTGGTATCCTATGAAATAGGGGAAAATTTTAAGAGTTACTATTGGAACAGGGTCATATTTTGGAAGGTCTAAAATACTTTGGCCATTAAAATCCATAAAAATAAAAGCTATAGGGTCTACCATGGCTATGAAAGGACTTAGTAAAGATCTTCTTGAAGAAGTAGGTTTTGAAATTGGTCTAGGAACAAAGTTCCCTTTATATGGATGTGTATTAGCAAATCTTCACATTTTTACTGAGTTCAGATCTAATTCAATAAATTCAATAGGAATACCTCTATAATTTGACCTTGTAGTAACCTCTAACATGAAAAATAATTACTACCCTACACCAGAATGTTGAGTGTTGTTCAGAGTTACTAGATACTATTGCATGAAATTTATAGATGCTATAAATTGATCAAACCAGTATCAAACTTGACCAATCTTCCTTAAAATTGAGTCTTATTAGGCATGCCAAAAACTATTTTATCATCAATTTTCACCCTTGGAGAGGGTTCTTTAGGTTCTCTCCAATTGATCTACACAATGTGAATAACCTTAGGTTATGGGTATCCTATGGTGAGGTTGAACCTCTAGAGAAGGTCAACTGCCTTTTAATGGATCACCTAAAATAATGTTTCTAATTGAAAAAGTGTTAGAAAGGGGGAAATAGGGCTCCTAAGAAAGCTAAAAAAGTAATACACCAAATTTAAATGAGACACTCATAAGATTGAACCCACACTAAATCATCATAAGATAATATTGGCTCACACAATCTCAAAAACTAGCTAATTGCATAAGTATTTCATGAACTAGGCTCACTTAGAAATCAAAGAAGCAAAAAGGAATTATAATACTCACACTATGCATTCATAAATGGCAAAAGAGCATAAATCCAAACTTGAAAATAACTTGAAAACACCTTAGAAGAGGTAAAAAAAAAAGGAAAATGACCTAGGAATAATCTCCTTCATAAGATCATCATGCACCAACTTATTAAAACTCTAGTCAAAGGAAAGAGATAGGTAAAAATTGTCTTATTGCATCAAGAGGTAGTTCTTACAAATTTTGATAGGGTCTAGCCTTATCAAATGAGAGTCTCTTGCTCTTCAAAATTAAATATTCCTTGAGAGAGTCAAATTTTTTGAGAGAGAGTTATATTGTGGAAGAAAATAAGAGATATAAGATAAAGGGGAAGAGAGAAACAGAGCACACCATCAGAGAGCAATTAATGAGCTACCACTAGTCTTCAATGAATTCTCAACTACAATTTATCCAATTAAGACTAATCCATCATAGATAAATTAACCTTTATTTGTCTCAATATATTTAAATCTCTTAAATTGGCTAAGAAACATAGTAGAAGATAAGGATTTCTTGAGGGTGATGAGTCATGATCTTAATACAAAGGAAAAAAACCTTAAAGACCCTAAAAATATATTAAATGCTCTGAGTGCCTTCTCCAACTACCAGATATCCATCTTAGTATGTTACACCATCTTTCACTTAACTTGCTTATGAGGATAAAATCTTCATATCTTTAGACTTGATAGAGCCATGACCATGTCTAGTTTTAGTGGTTGTAGGTACCTTTTTGTCAGAGATAAGACTATGTTAAAGGATGAGACACTTATCCATAATCACACATCTACCCCCTACTTCAATATTTGAGCATAGGTCTTACTATGTATGAAAACTAATCCATTCATTGTTTTTCCTATAGTCTTCATGTTAATGTAAAAAAATTATAGGTTGTATATCCTTGTTCTTGAAATATATTAGGTTTAAATAAAAATAGTTTGCCTCTAAACCCTATGGAATCTAAGAAATCTTTATATGTACAAATCTTATTTAAATAACAACTACCACAGTCATGGAACAATACTACAACTCTAGAAAATGGACCTTGTATGTTCTAAATCTTCAACTAGAGGTCTTGATTGAGCTTTAATGGTGATGAAACTTCATCATTAACCATATTGACTATATAACTATGTCTTGTGTTTAATGGTGCTCAATTAAACTCTAATGGTGACATGCCCTTTGAAATATTACACCTAATTCAACCTGGGTCATATTTGTTCTTCATCTGAAGTCTCCTGGCTTCAAAGTTTAATGTCAACCACTAATACTAATCTAGGCTTCCCAAAGTATGCCACTTGTTAGCTCTACATTCATTTTATGGGCCCCATTATCAATATTTGTTTAGTTAATGCACTTACACCATATGGTAGCCTCATGTGCATCCTGAAGTTATTAAATCTGACTTTTATTTGCACCATCAATTTGATTTTGCATCATTTGAATATACACCATTAATTTGATAATGATTTCACCGCATTCATGACACTTAATGTCTCTACATTCATCCTTAAGATTCACTAACTTGTTGACCTCTTGCTCACCATTGATCTTCATTTATATGATTGAATGCATTCCATTGATCTATTTGGGCCCACTAATTTCATTATTGCCTGTGCACTATTGATCTTTATTTGACCACCCAATATCCTTACACTTAGAAGTCATACATTTAATTTCAATATTATTTGAATATTTTTGAATTCAAATGGATACTTCTCATATATTTTGTTAAGCACAAGATATAATGAGAGTTGTGGGGGTGAATCAATATATCATATATCTTATAAAACTCTCCCTTACCCAAATTCCACTTAATCAAACATTCAAGATATGTAATAAAACTCAAACAATAAACACCACACAAGGTAGAGAGAGACACTAGATATAACGTGGAAACCCAATGTGGGAAAAACCATGGAGAACAATCTCATGTATATGAATGAGCACCAACCCAAATAATATTTGCAAGCACCACCTTGCAAGAGCACCAAACCCTTTCATGAGCACCAACCCAACAACTATTCATGAGCACCAACCCATAGGAGCACCAACCCCTTTGTTGAGCACCAACCCAACAACTATTCATGAGCACTAACCCTTTGTCGAGCACCAACCTAGCAACAATTCATAAGCACCAACCCATAAGAGCACCAACCCCTTTGTCGAGCACCAACCCACAGGAGCACAAACCCCTTTGCCAAGCACCAACCCAACAACAATTCATGAGTACCAACCCACAGAAGCACCAACCCTTTGCCGAACACCAAACTAGCAACAATTCATGAGCACAAACCCAACAATAATTCATGAGCACTAATCCACAGGAGCACCAACCCCTTTGTGTATACCACACAACTATCTCTCAATGTTGTTATCTCAACAAATGATAGTTCATTACAATATCTCTTTCCTCTCTCTCACCTTTGCTCTTCTAAGCTAGATATAAAAAATACAAATCATATTCTTCTCTCTCAAATGCTCTTCTAAGCTAGATATTACAATATCAATTCAACCTCTCTCACTCTTATTACAAATGGCTTCTCAAGCCTTTATTTATAGCTTTCCAAATGACCTTTGGCCTTCCCCATTTGTGACCCTTCAATCCTCATGGAGAATGGTGCCAAACTTGTATGACCCTTCATATCCCTACCTTTGAAAAGTTATGTGGTGACCCTTCATGAGCAAAAATGTCCTTCCCTCTTTTGTCCTTATCTTGGTGACTTTTTGTATTCCTCAAAGTGTCCCTTCATGAGAAATTGAGCCCTTCCTCTTTTGTCTTGACTTGGTGACTCTTGAAATTCCCCAAGATGACTCTTCATGTGAAAATGTGTCCCATCCTTTTGTCTTTACCCCATGGCTCTTTGACTTCTCAATGGGCCCTTATTTTGTCTCATATGTAACCAAAAATATATTCATTAATATTAAATAAATATTAACTCACATTAACCAAGATATATCTATTACAAACAACATTAAATGCATTGGGGCCTTTATCACCAATAATGCTAGACCTTTGACATTAATGACAATATTTCCAACAATCTCCCTCTTTATCATTGATGGTAACCTCAATCCTAAAACTACGACATCCTATCACTTACACATACTATCATCTGAAAACATATAGTAACACCCCCTTACTGTAGTAACCTGTACCTATTCCCTATACTTGTTTTTGTACCTATACCTGTACCTGTTATTCTTCCTCTTTGACATCAATGGCAAAGGGCCTACCTGGAGGTAACACTTATCTCCCCCTCAATTTATGTTGAACATCAATGGCAGGAAGTAACATAAATTACTCCCAACTCCTCTTGCAGATCTTTGAATGTATCCTTTGATTGTGCCTTTAAGAAGATATCTGATAATACATACACATTGTTCCCTATCCTTTGAGCATCTACAATAAACTCATTTGAATCTTTTCTTTTCTAATCTCACAACCTTCTTTATGAAACTTTAATGTGTATCCTTGATCACATATTTGACTAACACTCAATAGATTATGCTTAAGACCTTTTACATATAAAACATTCTTAGTCTTAGTTCTACCATAATCCAAACTCAGAGTACCTTTTTCAGCTATCTTGGTAGTGGTTTTATCTCCAAATCTCACTGTGCCACCATTGATCTTTTGTTAGAGTTATGAACTTACTTTTATCTCTTGTCATATGCCTCAAACATCCGTTATCAATGAACCATGGCTGATCTTTATTTCTTACATGCAAAGCTGTTTGCACTAACATAGAATCTTCAGGTTGTTTCTTCTGCCATGAACATGTATGAACCTTATTCTTAATGAATGGAGATTTGAAACTCTAATCCTTCTTCTTGATGAATGGATCTTTGAAACTTTGATCCTTCTTGACTAACTCAAACAGTCTTCTACAATACTGAGCTATGTGTCTGAAGTTGTTACACTTGTAGCATACTATGGTCTCTTCATCAAAGCTTGATAGAGGAGCAAAAGAGTTGTGGCTTCTACTTGACTCTACTTGACATTCCTTCTCCTTATTTCTTAAATTGTTATCTCTTTTTCTACATTCTAATTTCTTGTGACCATATCCATTACAATAAAAATAATAGCCATAAAAATAAGACATATCTGTATATCTCTAACTTGATTGTCTTTTGTAGCTTTATTCTCTCCATCCTTCTCTATTTGAAATGTCCTCTATATTCTTCACTTCTTCTCTTGTTTTCTCTTTTGTAAGAGCTTCAACATAGCTCTTCTTTCCAAATCTTATCTTTGTCTTATCTGAATTTGCTTTTTGAATTTCCAATATCTTATTCAACATGTTAGTGCTATCCTCAAATTTTGAATCACTAACTACTTTATCATTGACTGCTTTCTCAATATCTTATTTTAAAGAGGCAATTTCAGTAACATATCTTTCACATTATTGTCTTACTATTTCCAACTGTGATGTTAGATCTTCTTCATTCTTCTTGGCTTATTCCAAGTGTGTTGTTAGATCATCAATAATTTCCTTTGAGTCCTTTTCATTTTTCTCGATCCAGCGCATCAATCTTCAATTCTTATTCTCAACAACTTCTAACTCTTATAAGGCACAAATGAGTTCTCCTTCCATATTCACTTCAGTTTCCTCCTCTTCTTCTTTTTGATCACCTTCATGTATGGCCATGAATAGAATCTCTTCTTCTTTTGAATCATTGACTCCACTATCTTCGACTGAGCTAGGATCCTTAGAATATAGGCTCTTCTCCTCGAATCCCTTCTTGGATTTGCCTTTGAAATTCTTCATGTGTGTAAGATTTTCTTCTTCATCATCATTACCCTTATTTGGGCTTCTAGCTGAAAAATGTCTAATTTTTCCACAATTAAAACATTTAAAAGGTAATTTTCCTTGATATTTACTTGTTCCCCTTTTTGGCTTGCGAATGAAAAGTGCTCTGTTGTCATCTTCATCATCACTAGAACTATCACTTGATTCTTGAATCTTAGCTTTCTCTTTCTTTGATGTCTTAAAAGTTGCTTCTCTCTTTGAGGGTTTATCTTGTTCTGTCCACATCTCATATGCCGTGAGAATACCATGAAGCTCATCCATCTTTAGCTTGGATAAATTCTCAATCTCCTCGATTGCCTAAACCATTTCATCATATCTCATTGGTAGAGATCTCAAAAACTTTTTCACCACCGTTGACTCTTCCAACATTTCTCCAAGACCTTGAATCTGATTTACTATTTCATTAACTCGCAAGAGATAACTTTCTATATCTTCTTCTTCTTCTTCCATCTTCAAACTTTCAAACTATCTTCTAAAAGTCTGAATCTTAGCTTGCTAAACCTTTCCATCACCTTTGTAAATATTCTCAAGTTTTACCCAAATTTCATGAGCAGATTTACATTGCATAACTTTAACAAATTTAGATTCACATAAACCACATAAAATAGAATTTAAAGCTTTAGCATTACATTCACTTTCCTCCTTTTCTATTAGAGTAATTACATATGTCTGTGGCTCTTCATATTCCTCCACCACTGCTTTCCATATGTCGAATCTAGGGGCCATCAAATAAATCTTCATTCTCATGCTCCAAAAAGCATAATTCATCCCATCAATCAAAGGTGCCTTATTTGTAGAAAATCCTTCCTATAACCAAGCCATCGTGCTTTCTCGATCTAACTTCAAGCTATAAAACTTTTTAAAAAGGAACCTAATTTGATACCAATTATTAAGCATGGGATATACTGAGAGGGGGGGTGAATCAATATATCATATATCTTATAAAACTTTCCCTTAACCAAATTCCACTTAATCAAAAATTCAAGATATGAAATAAAACTCAAAAAATAAACACCACACAAGATAGAGAGACACCAGATATAACGTGGAAACCTAATGTGGGAAAAACCATGGAGAATAATCTCAAGTATATGAATGAACATCAACCCAAACAATATTCACAAGCACCAACTTGTAGGAGCACCAACCCATTTACTGAGCACCAACCCAACAAATATTCATGAGCACCAACCCACAAGAGCACCAACCCATTTACTAAGTACCAACCCAACAACTATTCATGAGAACCAACCCATAGGAGCACCAACCTCTTTTTTGAGTACCAACCCAACAATAAGTAGTGAGCACCAACCCACAAGAGCACCAACCCCTTTACTGAGCACCAACCCAATAACTATTCATGAGCACCAACCCATAGGAGCACCAACCCCTTTGCCGAGCACCAACCTAGCAACAATTCATGAGCACTAACCCACAAGAGCACCAACCCACAAGATCACCAACCCCTTTGTGTATACCACACAACTATCTCTCAATGTTGCCATCTCAAAAAATGATAGTTCATTACAACATCTCTTTCCTCTCTCTCACCTTTGCTATTTTAAGCTAGATATAACAAATAAAAATCATATTCTTCTCTCTCAAATGCTCTTCTAAGCTTGATATTACAATATCAAATCAACCTCTCTCACTCTTATTACAAATGGCTCCTCAAGCCTTTATTTATAGCTTTCTAAATGACTTTTGGCCTTCCCCCTTTGTGACCCTTCAATCCTCATGGAAAATGGTGCCAAACTTGTATGACCCTTCATATCCTTGCCTTTGAAAGGTCATGTGGTGACCCTTCATGAGCAAAAATGTCCTTCCCTCTTTTGTCCTTATCTTAGTGACTTTCATATTCATCAAAGTGTTCCTTCATGAGAAATTGCACCCTTCCTCTTTTGTCTTCACTTGGTGACTCTTGGAATTCCCCAAGATGACTCTTCATGGGAAAATGCATCCCATCCTTCTTTTTTCTTTACCCCATGGCTCTTCGACTTCTTCATGGGCCTTTTTTTTTGTCTCATATACATCTAAAAATATATTCATTAATATTAAATAAATATTAACTCACATTAGCCAAGATATATCTATTACAAATAACATTAAATACAATGGGGCCTTTATCACCAATAATGCTAGACCTTTGATATCAATGACAATATTTCCAACAATCTCCCCCTTTTTCATTGATTACAACCTCAATCCTGAAACTACCACATCTTGTCACCTACACATACTATCATCTGAAAACATATAATAACTCCCCCTTAGTGTAGTAACCTATACCTATTCCTTGTACCTATTTCTGCACTTGTACCTATACCTATTATTCTCCCCCTTTGACATCAATGGAAAAGGGCCTACGTAGAGCTAACACTTAGCTACCCCTCAATTTATGTTGAACATCAATGGCAAGAAGTAATAGAAATTAATCTCAAATCCTCTTGCAGATCTTTCAATGTATCTTTTGATCGTGCTTTTTAGAAGATAACTAATAATACATACACATTGTTCCCTGTCCTTTGAGAATCTACAATCGACTCATTTGAATCTTTTCTTCTAATCTCACAACCTTCTTTATGAAACTTTAATGTGTATCCTTGATCACATATTTGACTAACACTTAATAGATTATGCTTAAAACCTTTTACATATAAAACATTCTTAGTCTTAGTTCTACCATAATCCAAGCTCAAAGTACCTTTTATGGCTATCTTGGCAGTGGTTTTATCTCTAAATCTCATTGTGCCACCATTGATATTCTTTAGAGTTATGTACTTACTTTTATCTCCTATCATATGCCTCGAACATCCACTATCAACAAACCATCTCTGATCTTTATTTCTTACATGCAAAGTTGTTTGCACAAACATATAATCTTCATGTTGTTTCTTCTACCATGAACATGTCTGAACCTTCTTCTTGATGAATGGAACTTTGAAACTCTAATCCTTCTTCTTGATGAATGAAGCTTTGAAACTTTGATCCTTCTTGACTAACTCAAACACGCTTCTACAATACCAAGCTATGTGTCTGAAGTTATTGCACTTGTAGCATACTATGGTTTCTTCATCAAAGCTTGATAGAGGAGTAAAAGAGTTGTGGCTTTTGCTTGACTCTACTTGACTTTCTTTCTCTTTATTTTTGAAATTGTTAGCTCTTTTTCTACATTCTAATTTCTTGTGACCATATCCATTACAATAAAAAATATATCCATAAAAATAAGACCTGTATGTATATCTCTAACCTGATTATCTTTTATAGCTTTATTCTCTCCATCCTTTTCTATTTGAAATTTCCTCTGTATTATTCACTTATTCCCTTCTTTTCTCTTTTGTAAGATCTTCAGCATAGCTCTTCATTTCAAATTTGATCCCTATTTTATCTGAATTTGCTTTTTAACTTTCCAATATCTTATTCAGTATGTTAGTGCTATCCTCAAATTTTGAATCACTAACTACTTTATCATTGACTGCTTTCTCAATATCTTCTTTTAAAGAGGAAATTTCAATAACATACCTTTCACATTCTTGTCTTGTTATTTCCAACTATGTTGTTCTTCATTATTCTTGGCTTCTTCCAAGTGTGTTGTTTGATCATCAATAATTTCCTTTGACTCCTTTTCATTTTTCTCAATCCAACACATCAATCTTTGATTTTTATTCTCAACAGGTTCTAACTCTTATAAGGCACAAATGAGTTCTCCTTCTATATTCACTTTAGCTTCCTCCTCCTCTTCTTCTTGATCACCTTCATGTATGGCCATGAATAGAATCTATTCTTCTTTGGAATCGCTAACTCCACTATCTTCGACTGAGCTATGATCCCTAGACTACATGCTCTTCTTCTTGAATCACTTCTTGGATTTGCCTTTGAAATTCTTCTTTTATGTAGGATTTTATTCTTAATCATCATTACCCTTATTTGGGCATCTAGCTGAAAAATGTCAATTTTTTCCATAATTAAAACATTTAAAAGGTAATTTTCCTTGATATTTACCTATTCCCCTTTTCAGCTTGCAAATGGAAAGTGCTCAATTGTCATTTTCATCATCACTGGAACTATCACTTGATTGTTGAATCTTAGCTTTCTCTTTCTTTGATGTATTGAAAGCCACTTCTCTCTTTGAGGGTTTATCTTTTTCTATCCACATCTCATATGCTATGAGAATACCATGAAGCTCATCCATCTTTAGCTTGACTAAATTCTTCATCTTCTCACTTCCTGAAACCTTTGCATCATATCTCATTGGTAGAGATCTCAAAACCTTTTACATCACCGTTGACTCTTCCAACATTTCTCCAAGACCTTGAATCTGATTTACTATTTGATCAACTCACAAGAGATAACTTGCTATATCTTCTTCTCTTCTATCTTCAAACTTTCAATCTGTCTTCTAAAAGTCTAAAGATTATCTTGCTGAACCTTTCCATCACCTTTGTAAATATTCTCAAGTTTTACCCAAGTTTCATGAGCAAATTTACATTTCATAACTTTAACAAATTTAGACTCATAAACCACAAAAAATAGCATTTAAAGCTCTAGCATTACATTCATTTGCCTTCTTTTCTGCTGGAGTAATTAAAAATGTCTGTGGCTCTTCATATTCCTCCACCACTACTTGCCATATGTCAAATCCAAGGGCCATCAAACAAATCTTCATTCTCATGCTCCAAAAAGCATAATTCATACCATCAAACAAAGGTGCCTTATTTTTAGAAAATCCTTCTTGTGTCCTAGCTATCGTGCTTTCTTGATCTACCTTCAAGCTATAAAACTTTTCAAAAAGGAACCTGCTCTGATACCAATTGTTAAGCATAGGATATACTAAGAGGGGGGCTAAGTCAATATATCATATATCTTACAAAACTTTTCCTTAACCAAATTCTACTTAATCAAACATTCAAGATATGCAATAAAACTCAAACAATAAACACCACACAAGATAGAGAGACACTAAATATAACATGGAAACCCAATGTGGGAAAAACCATAGAGAATAATCTCAATTATATGAATGAGCACCAACCCAAACAATATTCACAAGCACCAACTTATAAGAGAACCAAACCCTTTACTGAGCACCAACCCACAGGAGCACCAAACCCTTTGCTGAGCACCAACCCAACAACTATTCATGAGCACCAACCCACAGGAGCACCAACCCCTTTGTCGAGCACCAACCCAGTAACAATTCATGAGCACCAACCCACAGGAACACCAACCACTTTGCCGAGCACCAACCCAACAACTATTCATGAGCACCAACCTACAAGATAACCAACCCCTTTATCAAGCACCAACTCATAAGAGCACCATCCCCTTTGCCAAGCACCAACCCAACAACAATTCGTGAGCACCAACCCACAGGAGCACCAACCCCTTTGTGTATACCACACAACTATCTCTCAATGTTGCTATCTCAACAAATGATAGTTTATTACAACATCTCTTTTGTATCTCTCACCTTTGCTCTTCTAAGCTAGATATAACAAATACAAATCATATTCTTCTCTCTCAAATTCTCTTCTAAGCTAGATATTACAATATCAAATCAACCTCTCTCACTCTTATTACAAATGTCTTCTCAAGCCTTTATTTATAGCTTTCCAAATGACTTTTGGCCTTCCCCATTTGTTACCCTTCAATTCTCATGGAGAATGGTGCCAAACTTGTATGACCCTTCATATCCTTGCCTTTGAAAAGTCATGTGGTGACCCTTCATGAGAAAAAACGTCCTTCCCTCTTTTGTCCTTATCTTGGTGACTTTTCGTATTCCTCAAAGTGTCCCTTCATGAGAAATTGAGCCCTTCCTCTTTTGTCTTGACTTGGTGACTCTTGGAATTCCCTAAGATGAATCTTCATGTGAAAATGTGTCCCATCCTTTTGTCTTTACCCCGTGGCTCTTTGACTTCTCCATGGGCCCTTCATTTGTCTCATATGTAACCAAAAATATATTTGTTAATATTAAATAAATATTAACTCACATTATCCAAGATATATCTATTACGAACAACATTAAATGAAATGGGGTCTTTATCACCAATAATTCTAGACCTTTGACATTAATGACAATATTTCCAATAGATTTAACTTGACATCCCCATGCACATCTCATTATGCTAGTTAGACTTTAGGGGCTTATATCTTGAGATAAAAAAACTCACCAAAATTCTAAATTTTTAAAGGACGATCTTGGCATGAAAAAAGTCATCTCCTTGTTATCCTTTGGCTTTGAGAGACTTCTTGAGTATACTTATAAAATACAAAAGTGAACTAGCCTTTTGACCTTTTGCATGACATGTCAAGATGGTTTATCTCTTTTAGGCTTGTGCTAGAAACTATTGTTTAGATTTTCAAGGTTTAAATGAACCTCTAAGAATTTTGAAACCTACTTCATGTCTTTTAAGGCCATGAACACCATGATAACCTACTATAATCCTCTCTCTTGTAATTCTAGACCTATTTCAAGGCTTGATCCTCAAAGATCAACAAATTACACTTTAAGATTACTTAAAGTGTTTCAAAATATTTGAAAGGAATATGTGATATTATCTTTATAATTTTTGACCACTCATTTCATCCAAAACTTTGTTCAACTTCCTACTCCACATCAGAACCTCTATAAACTGCATTTCATTTAGGCAAAGTTTTGTATGTAGGCCAAATATGGTCAACATAAAATTTTCTTGAAATTGTTTAAATTTTGTTAAAAAATATAACCAAAGTAAAATCAACTTATCATCTTTCCTATAGTGTCCTTTGCCTTTGAAAATTTCAAGTCATTCAAAAATTTTAGGATAAGTACCTCATACTCCTAGTATTTGGGGATAGATGCCCCAATTGCTATTACCCATTCTATGGCTTCCTTTATTCTAATGACTACCATATTGAGGGAGTTAGATGCCTCTAATGATGTCATGAAATTTAATTGGTCATATAAATTATTAGTTGTGTAAATAATTAACAATTTCAAAATTTATTCTCATCTACCTTTAAAGAATTAAATAATTTATGGGTTTACGAAATATGAGGGGCCAATTCAGCCCTCATTACCTCTAAATAATTCTAACATTTTGATGAAACCTCTTGTACCTTAGTTTTAATGCCTGATGGGATTTGAACTATTTATTTTTGTTCTTTAATCAGTTCTAATTCTAATTCTATCTCCTACCTTACATGTTATATGCCCTCATGTAGTGCCACCATGGCATCTTTATGTGCCTCAACTAGAGATTTAAAATCTTCATTATAGGGGGATTGGCCCACCTATATATTATATCTCTTATATAAGGCATAAATTTTTTTCCTTCTTTATATAATCATTTTCCTTCCAACTACATCCTCCAACTTTCTCTTTTTTACCCTTTAGATGCTCCGAGATGGCTTGTCAAACAAAGTTATTATAGATGGGAGTTCTATGATCTCAAAATTTAGAATTTGAGTAGTATTAAATCTTGGATCATTAGCCCATTAAGGAATGACCATATGATTGGGGTCTATCTCTCATTTGCTTTTAACCATAGCCTCATCTCTAAAATATTATATTGGTTGTTACTTTTTTGTTGCCTTGAGGATTATATCAGTCAAGGCCAAATGATCTTGAACCAATCCAAACCTCCATATTGGCGGAGTGGATGGACTATGATGAACTATTTTTCCTTCTTCCCTTTGCCTAAATACATAATAGTGGTTTCTTAGGATGGGTTGGTATAGGGTAGGGCAAAGTGATTTGGGTGGATGAAACATGGAGTTGGGGAGTGGCCATGGTTGTCTAAATTTTCTCGGCTACCCTTTTCCTCTTCAAGGTTTTGACTATGGAAATTATAGAAGGAATACTAGTAGTGGCCATGATGGAGGTGGATAATATAATGGGGGAAAATGGAATAATGGTTGTGGTAGAGTCCTTTCCTATCTTTGGAGTGAGCAAATGAATGTGTAAAAAAGAGGAGGTCAATGAATCATCAAGGGTGAAAGTGACAACTTTCACTCTAGGAGTCTTTAGAATAGAGGAAATTGGACTAGAACTAAAAATAGGCACATATGAAGAAACTAATGAAGTGGTCTCTAAAGGCCAATCATTTTTACCTATTGTGTCTTTCATGGTTGTTGTCTTTCCTTCGTCATCCATGAGGCTCAGGGCCTTAGCTCTCTCCAATTCTAATTCTTCATCAAGTTCTTGTTATTCTTCCTCCACTTGTTGAGGTATTAAGGGCAAGATCTATGATTACTCAAATATTGGACTACCCATGAGGGGAGTCCTTAGCTTCCTTTTACAACAAATAGTGGTCTTGGGATCTAAGGAGGAACCTTGTTGAGTTAAGGCATCAAATTTATTTATAACTACCCCTACTGATATATAATCTTGCACTTGGGGTAACTATAGGCATTTGTAATGTAACTATAGTTGGGGGCTCTATGCCCTCTTCATCAAAGGACTCTAGATAAATGGGATATCTTATATCTCCTCTAGGATTAGGCTCACTCACCCCTAGCTCTTATTTGGCATCTCTCAAACTAAATAGAAGTTACTATACATGATCTCCTTGTATCTCTATCTATTTTGGGGCTTGGTTATACCAAAAATATGATGTTGTCCATGCCACATCAAGTGGTATCCTATTATGCATTTCCTTTACTATAATTGAAGACTCTTATTAGATTATCCTTAAATGATCCTCCTTTTAGCCAACAACTTTTGTCCTTTCTAGGACTTGTTCATCATCTTTTTCATTAAAAAATAAGAATTCATGGTCTTAAGGGATGTGTCGATATGGGATACTAAGACCCTAAATATGTCTTTATATGAAACCATGGGGATCCCATTCCCTGTGTGGTAAGGTGGGTAAGTGTAGATTTTTATCTTATTCCCCACTTCTCCAAAGTGTTTTCTCTACATGTAGCACATTCTACCAATGATCACATGTGACCCATAATATGTGTTTTTCTTGTTTTTTATCAAATCTTCTTCAACACTCCACCATAGTTGATAATCAATTTCTTTGTTTGCCAATTTTTAGGTACATATTTGGGCAGGCATATGGGATGGACCTTATGACTAGAAATCATAATCACCATGTAGTCAAGATACATCTAGCAATCACCCCTTCCAACTAGTGTTTTGGCTATGTTTGCTCTTATTGTAGGTAGTGAAGACCCATGGATTACTTACCATACTTTAGGATAGGCATCCTAAATAATACAAACCATGTTATTTGTATATGCACATATGTGCAGGAAATGGTAATAATCACAAATGCAATTCTTGACATAGTTTCTGGTCAGGCTCTAAATATCATGAAGGACCATATATATGGTGATCATTACAATGTCTAAAAGATAGGACATCATGTAGAAGTGGCTAGCTATATTGGGTTGCTTGCTCTTGTGTAGGGCATGTTATCTCAAATGGTAGCTGATAATTTCACATAAAGCAAAATTTGTATCACTGGTCATCATTAAATGAGGTAAAGGCACCTAGTCAAAATTAAGAAAATAGATGTTGGGCATGTCATACATCCTTTTTAGTAGTGCCATCCCAATCTGCTCTCCTATTCTAAATTTGTTAATAGGAGTCCAATTTTTTCCTTTATATGTCATGTTTTCCTCAAGGAGAATCCATGAGTTGAGTACCTTATCCATTGAATTATCCCAATTCCATGAAAGCAATCTATTCTTATCAAAATATGCATCTAAAACTTGCAATGATAAATGCCTCTGAAAGTTAGCTCTAGAGATGCATGTCATGACTATCTAGTTATCTATATGGTGTAGAAATGCATCTTGTATAATATCCTGGTGAAGAATAAATCTCATAGGAGGTCAATGTATGGTATCACCTTGGATTTGGTCACCACTAAATGTAATGCTTATTTATTAAGGGAGAGTAAGTCTATAATTAATTATCATGTTGTAAATATTGTCATTGATGTCAAAGGTCTAGCATTTTTGGTGATAAAGGCCCCATTGCATTTAATGGTGTTTCTAATATTCATATCTTGGCTAGTGTGGGTTAATATTTATTTAATATTAATTAATATATTTTTGGTTGTATATAATTCAAAAGAGGGCCCATGGATAAGTCAAAGAGTCACAAGGTAAAATATGAAAGAGGAATGAGACACATTTTCTCATGAAGAGTTATCTTGAGGAATTCTAAGAGTCACCATGTGAAGAAAAAAGAGGTATGGTGAATTTTTCCATGAAGGGACACTTTGATGAATAAAAAAAGTCACCAAGATAAAGAAAAAAGAGGAAAGGACACTTTTAGTTATGAAGGGTCACCATATGACTTTTCAAATACAAGGATATGAAGGGTTATACAAGTTTGGCACCATTTCCATGAGGATTGAAAGGTCACAAAGGGTGAATGCCAAAGGTCACTTGGAAAGATATTTTTAAAGGCTTGAGAAGCCATTTGTAATATGCAAGAGAGTGCATGATTTGTATTTATTTTCAAAGAGAGAAAAGTATGAGATATTGTAGAGTTGTATCATTTATTGAGTAAAAAACATTGAGAGATAGTTGTGTTTTATACACAAGAAGGGTTGGTGCTCCTATGGGTTAGTGATCACAAATATTTGCAAGGGGTTGGTGGTCAAAAATAGTTATTGTGTTGGTGCTCGGTAAAGGGGTTAGTTTTCCTACAAGTTGGTGCTTGAAAAATTTGTATTTTGAGTTGTTGCTCATTCATATACTTGAGATTGTTCTCCATGGTTTTTTCCACTTTGGGTTTCCACATAAAAAACCTGGTGTCTCTTTCTCTCTCTCTTATGTGGTGAAAATTATTATTTTAGTTTAATTGCATATCTTAAATGTGTGATCAAGTGGTTAAAGAAAAGAAATCAGATTAAGTAAAAAGATATATAATATAATGATTCACCCCCCCCCCCCCCCCCCCCCTCTTAGTATATTTCATGCTTAACAATTGGTAATAGAGCAGGTTCATTTTGAAAAAGTTTTACAACTTGAAGGTAGATAATGAAAGCACGATGGATGGATCACATGAAGGATTTTTTTAAAAATAAGGCACCTTTTTTTGATGGGATGAATTATGTTTTTTGGAGCATAAGGATGAAGACTTATTTAATGTCCATTAGATTTGACATATGGTAAGCAGTGGTGTAGGAATATGAAAAGCCACAAACACTTGTAACTAATCTAAAAGAAAAGAAGGCAAGTGAAAATAATTCTAAAACTTTAAATGCTATTTTATGTAGTTTATGTGAATCAAAATTTGTTAAAGTTATGTAATGTAAATCTACTCAAGAAACTTGGGTAAAACTTGAGAATATTTACAAAGGGGATGGAAAGGTTCAGCAAGCTAAGCTTCAGAGTTTTAAAAGATAGTTTGAGAGTTTGAAGATGGAAGAAGAAGAAAATATAGCAAGTTATCTTTTATGGTTCGATCAAATAGTTAATCAGATTTAGGGTCTTAGTGAAAATTTAGAAGAATCAACTGTGGTTCAAAATGTTTTGAGATCTCTATCATTGAGATATGATGCAAAAGTTTTGGTAATTGAAGAGATGAAGAATTTAGCCAAGCTAAAGAAGGATGAGCTTCATGTATTCTTACAGAATATGAGATATGGAATGAGCAAGATAAACCTTCAAAGAGAGATGCTACTTTCAAGACATCAAAGAAAGAGAAGGATAAGATTCAAGAATCAAGTGATAGTTCTAGTGATGATGAAGATGACAATGGATCTCTATTCATTCACAAGCCAAAAAAGGGCACATGTAAATATCAAGGAAAATTACTATTTAAATGTTTTAATTATGGAAAGATTAGAGATTTTGTAGCTAAATGCATAAATAAGGGTAATGATTATATGTACAAGAAGAACTTCAAAGGTAAATTTAAGAAGGGATTCAAGAATAAGACTTTGTATTCTAAAGATCTTAGCTCAGCCAAAGATAGTGGAGTTGGCGATTCAAAAGAAGAGGAGATTTTATTCATGGCCATACTTGAAGATGCCTCCATAAGAAAAATTATAGATGATCAAGAAGAAGAATAAGATGAAGCTAAATTTAATCTACAAGGAGAACTCATTTGTGCCTTATAAGAGTTAAAAACTCTAGAAAATAAGAATCAAAGATTAAAGCTCTAGATTGAGAAAAATGAAAATAAGTCAAGGGAAATAATTGAAGATCTACAAGCACACTTTGAAGAATCCAAGAAGAATGAAGAAGATCTAATGACATAGTTGAAAATAGTAAGTAAATAATGTGAAATGTATGTTATCAAAATTGCTTGTTAAAAATAGATCTTGAGAAAACAAATAAAGTAATCAATGATAGAGCAACCAATAATTTAAAAATTGAGAATAACACTAATATGTTGAATAAGATATTAGAAAATCAAAGATCAATGTTAGATAAGATAGGTATTAGATTTGAAAAAGATAAAGAAGAGGTCACTACTTTCATAGATAAGGAAAAAAGAAAGAGCTATACTGAAGCTCTTATAAAAGAAGAAATAAAAAGGGAAGAAGTTAAGAATACAGAGGACATCTCAAACAAAGAAGGCTAGAGGGAATAGAGCTACAAAAGATAATTAGGTCAGAGATAGACAAACATGTCCTATTTTTATGATTAATTTTTTTTATAATGGATATGGTCATAAGATAATAGAATGTTAAAAAAGGGATAACAATTTTAAAAATAAAGAGAAGGAAATTCATACAGAGTCAAGTAGAAGTCATAACTCTTTTGATCCTCTATCAAGATTTAATGAAGAGGACATAATATGTTACAAGTGTAACAAATTTAGACACATAGATTTGTACTATAGAAGCATGTTTGAGTTAGTCAATAAGGACCAGAGTTTTAAGGCTCCATTCATCAAGAAGAAAGTTTAGACAGGTTCATGGCAAAAAAAATAATCTAAAAAATCTATGTTGGTGCAGACAGATTTACATGCAAGAAATGAATAAAATCCATGGTTAATTAATAGTGGATGATCAAGGTACATGATAGGAGATAAGAGCAATTTCATAACCTTGAAGAAGATCAATGGTGGCATAGTGAAATTTGGAGACAATACTACTACCAAAATTGTTGGAAAAGGTAAACTAAGTTTGGATCATAGTAGAACTAAAACTAAAAATGTTTTGTATGTATAAGGTCTTAAGCATAATATTTTGAGTTTAAGTAAAACATGTGATTAGGGGAAAACACTAAAGTTTTATGTAGAAGGTTATGAAATTAGAATAAAATATTTAGATGTATTAGTTGTATATGCTCAAAGAACGTGCAATAATCTATAATGCTATCATACATCAAAGATCAAAGATGTTGTTTGAGTTAGATTTAAGAAAGTTGGCTATGGAATAAGAGAATGGGGAACATAAATTTTGATAATATTTTCAACATTAGTAAGAATCAAGTAGTCAAAAATCTTCCAAAGATTACAAAGCCATCTAACACACTTTGTGAACCTTGTCAGCATGGGAAGTAGGCTAGAAGGTGATTAAAAAAAAAGAGTACTCGACAACATAGATGCTAGAGATTATTCACACTAATCTATGTGGACATATGCGAACTAAAAGTACTCAAGGTGAGAAATATTTTATGCTGCTTATTGTTGATTTTTCATGTATGACTTGGGTAATGTTTTTAAAGAAAAAATCAGAAGCTTTCAAACATTTCAAAGCATTCAAAACATTAGTTGAGAATGAAACCAATTTTAATATTAAGTGTCTAAGATAATATCAAGGAGTATAATTCATGTTAGATCAATTTCTTTAGTTTTGTGAAGACCATGGAATAAAGAGACATTATTCGGCAGCTAGAACTCCACAACAAAATGGATTGTTGAATGGAAAAATAGAACAATTCAAGAGATGGTGAGGACAATGCTAAATGAATCCAAGATAGTAGATAAATATTGGAGAGATTTCTATAATATTAAATATTTAGAATAGATAATTATTGAGAATCCATAGTGACAAGACTCCTTATGAGCTATGGAAAGACAAACCAACAATAGTTGATTATTTTAGAGTTTTTGGTAGTAGATGCTTTATAAAGAGAATTGATGAAAAACTTGGTATGTTTGAATCTAGAGTAGATGAAAGTATATTTATTGGTTATTAATTAGAAATTAAAGCTTATAAATGCTATAAGAAAAGAACCAAGAAAAATTTTAAAAGTGTAAGTGTCAAGATAGAAGAAGATGGAACACAAAGAATCAGTGATCTAGTAGACATTCCTGAAATTGCTGAAGAGGAATATTTTGAAGAATCAGATGAAGATGAGAAAAAGGACACCAAAACTCCATCCAAATATGTTCATAGAAATCATAATGAAAATGACATCATTAGGGACATAAATGAAAGAATTCACACTAGAATAATGATGGTAAGTGAATCTGAACAAGTTAATTTCTCTTTGTTATCCAAAATTCAGCCTAAAACTTTTTTAGAAGCTAGACATGATAAGCATTAGGTTAAGGCTATGGACGAAGAATTAAATCAGATAGAAAAGAATGATACTTGGGAGTTAGTGCCTAGACTAAAAGATCACAATGTGATAAGAACAAAATGGGTTTATAGAAGTAAGTTGAATGAAAATGGAGAAGTGACCAGAAATAAAGCAAGATTACTATGTAAAGGATATGCTCATATTGAGGGAATATATTTTGAAAAAAAATTTTACACCAGTGGCAAGGTTAGAGTCTATTAGAATGTTTCTTGCATATGCAATGTTTAAAAGTGTTTTAGATGGATGTCAAATCTACATTTCTGAATAGGAATCTAGAAGAAGAGGTCTACATTGAGCAACTTGAGGGATTTAATCTCTCAAATATTAGTAACCATGTATGTAGATTGAAGAAATAATTGTATGGATTGAAACAAGCTCCCAGAGATTTGTATGTAATACTTGATAATTATCTACATGATTAAGGTCTCAAGAGAGGATTTACTGATAGTAATATTTACATCAAAACAGAAGGTGAGCATCAATTGATTGTTATGTTATATGTTGATGATATCATTTTTGGAGGAAATATTGATAACATAACAAAAGAATTTTTTGATAATATGTAAAAATAATTTGAGATGTCTATGCTTAGAAAATTGTCATTTTTCTTATGATTGCAAATATTTCAATCAGAAAAAGGAATTTTCATATCTCAAAGTAAATAAGCCAAGGAAATGTTGAATAAATTTGGTTTTGAGGATTGTGCACTAGTTGGCACACCAATGTGTATAGGAAATAAGGTGAGCAAGGATGAAGATTCACCTGTTATAGATCAATATTTGTATAGATCTATGATTGATAGTCTTTTATATTTGATAGCATCAAGGTCAAATAACATGCATGTAGTAGGTATGGTTGCAAGATATCAGTCATCTCCAAAAGATAGTCATGTTAAATTGGTGAAGAGAATATTTAGATATATCAAGGGGACATTGGATTATGGTTTATGGTATCCCACAAGAAGATATTTCACTTTGGTTACTTATATAGATTTAGATTGGGTAGGGTGCTTGGATGATAGAAAGAGTACAAGTGGAGGAGATTTTTTCCTTGGTGATATCTTAATATCATGGCTAAGTAAGAAGTAGAACTCAATATCACTTTATACAACTGAAGCAAAATATATTACAACAATATTGTGTTGTACTCAAGTGTTTTAGATGAAGCAAACTTTGGAAGATATCAAGGTAAATAATGATGAACCTATTTCTATTTTTTATGATAACATAAGTGTTATTAATATTTCAAATAATCTTGTGATGCATTAAAGAACAAAACATGTTCCCATTAGATATCACTTCTTGAGAGAGCAGGTTCTAGATCAATAGGTTACTATGGAGTATATCAGTACTACAGAGCAGATTGTAGATATTTTTAGAAAGGTAGTACCAAAAGACACATTTGAGTATCTACGAGAGAAGTTGGGAGTAATTTCTTTTACTTCCTACCATTGAGGTTCAACATTAGTTGAGGGGGAGCTAAGTGTTATCTCCAAGTAGGCCCTTTTCCATTAATGTCAAAGGGGGAGAATAATAAGTATAGGTGTAGAAATAGGTACATGGAATAACTACAAGTTACTATAGTAAGGGGGAATTACTGTATGTTTTTTAGATGGTAGTATGTGTAGGTTTTAAGATGTGGTAGTTTTAGTTTGAGGTTGCCATCAATGACAAAGGGGGAGATTATTGGAAATATTGTCATTGATGTCAAAGGTCTAGAATTTTTGGTGATAAAGGCCCCATTGCATTTAATGGTATTTTTAATATTCATATCTTGGATAATGTATGTTAATATTTATTTAATATCAATGAATATATTTTTGGTTTCATATAAGTCAAAAGAGGGCCCATAGAGAAGTCAAAGAGTCATGGGGTAACAAGCAAAAGAGGAATGGGATGCATTTTCTTATGAAGAGACATATTAAGGAATTCCAAGAGTCACCATGTGTGGACAAAAGAGGTATGACATATTTTTCCATGAAGGGACACTTTGAGGAATATGAAAAGTCACCAAGATAAAGACAAAAGAGGAAAGGATTATTTTAATTATGAAGGGTCACCATATGACTTTTCAAATGTAAGGATACATAGGGTCATGCAAGTTTGGCACCATTTTCTATGAGGATTGAAGGGTCACAAAGGGTAAATGCCAAAGGTAATTTGGAAATCTATAAATAAAGGCTTGAGAAGCCATTTGTAATATGCAAGAGAATGTGTAGTTTGTATTTGTTTTCAAAGAGACAAAAGTAGGAGATATTGTAGAGTTCTATCATTTACTGAGTAAGAAACATTGAGAGATAGTTGTGTTTTATACACAATAGGGGTTGGTGCTCACAAATATTTGTAAGGGGTTGGTGCTCTTGTGGGTTGGTGCTCACAAATAGTTGTTATGTTGGAGCTCGGCAAAGGGGTTAGTGCTCTTGAAAGTTGGTGCTTGAGAACTTTGTATTTTAAGTTGGTGATCATTCATATACTTGATATTATTCTCTATGGTTTTTCCCACTTTGGGTTTCTACATAAAAATATGTTCTCTCTCTCTCTCTCTCTCTCTCTCTCTCTCTCTCTCTCTCTCTCTCTCTCTCTCTCTCTCTCATGTGGTGTAAATTATTGTTTCAATTTTATTGCATTTCTTGAATGTGTGATTAAGTGGTTAAATAAAAGAAATCAAATTAAGTAAAACGTTATATAATATACTGATTCACACCATCCTCTCAATATATCTCATGCTTAACATATCATTCTATGGTAGCTAGATTCCCATCTAGTGAAAATACATTGACAAAGTCCATAATATCCCATAATTTAGAATAGTTTCCATACCTATTGCCAAAGATAGTGGCATCATAAATTGTGTCCATGAATTCTATTGAATCCTTTATGGATAATGGTGATGGTAAAAGTGATTCTATGAAACTCTTTGATGATGATGCCATTACAACTATGTGTAGTTATTACAATTTATTTACATGTTCTATGAAAATTTCTCCTCTCTAATTAGTCGCTTGTTCATTAAAAATATATTCATAGGTAGTTAGGGCTTTCATGCATAGAATAGTAGTCAAGTTTGAATTCATTTATGAGTAATGAATAAATTGATGGTTACATGTAGTATATATAGATTTAGAATTAATTCTAGTTCATGTATTATAAATGTCCAATATTTATATGTTTTGTATTATCTTCACAATTCAAATTTTGTTAGTTTACTTACCGGGTATACTTAACAAGTATTGGGAAGAATTTTTGCTTTATTAACTATGTATAGTGGGATTTTAGCCATCTTAAATTAGGAGTCAGCTTTTTTGTTAGGAATGATCCTATGAAATATCCAAACAAATATTTTGAACACAAAACCCAAACAAAAATCCCAAAGACCAAATCTATCAGAATAAATGTTTTAAACATAATTTCTGATACAAAAAGTCCAAATAATTAATCTTTGAAAAGTTGATGATGACTATTTCAAATAATTTGTGATACTAAACATAATTTATGATAAATAGGTCCAAATAAAAAACCTTTATACATAAACTCTAAAAAAATGTTTAATATAAAAATCCCAACTAAGTCTTCCAAACACAAAGTTTGAACAAAAACCCTGATTAAAAAATCTTGATGAATAAGACCCAAACATAAGTTCCAAAGAACAAATTTTTTGAAAAATAGGTCTCAATAAAATGTCTAAAGACCAAATCCCAAATAATTCCTCTAAATAAAACTAAGTCCCAAGAAACCTACATAGTTCAAAAATGTTAGGTTGTGGAGCTAAAAGCTTCACTGATGCAAACAGAGGAGGAGGTTTTAGGAAGGTTGCTGAGTGTGTCATACACCGGTGTTGGTTAGGCCAACTGACGTCGATAGGTAGGAGACAGGAAGCAACCAACATCAGTCAGTAGTCAGCTGGCATCGACAACCCCCAGGCAGATAGGGACCGATGTCGGTCACCTGTGTGGTTTGAGTTGGAGTGTTTTACGGGCAGTTAGCTAATGAACCAAGTGTTTGCATGTCAAGAGCTAATTTTAGACTCAAAGTTGCAGATCTAATTATTGTTTGGATAATATCTATATATTAGACTCATGGTTTTATTTTAAACTTGTGTTAGAGAGTAAGAGAGCATTATTATAAGCTCCTTCTGTGTGTGAGGTGAGCATGGTGTGTTCCTCCTAGTGCCACAGTACCAAGGTGGGTGCTGGATTGGAGAATCAGCAGGGTTCTTTAGGAGTGTATGATCTTGGTCATCAGGTGAGCATGGCTTCTATAGGAGATCTACATGGTAAGTAAGATCATTGATATGCAGGTGTATGTGTGTGCAAGGTCAAGGTTCATAGGTGTGCAGAACCAGATTGATTTGCAGGTGTGCAAGATTAGAGAGAACAACAACACAATAGGGAGCAATATCAAGAGAGATATACTTGGAGTACAGTGTGTACTTAGATAGAGCATAGAGGAAGGCAAGGAATATCCTTCCATAAGTAAGGTCTATTGAGGTGTAGGTTGTTGCAGGTTCAGGGGAGATCTACTTGAAGTACATTTGTGTACTTGTGGAGTGCATGGAGCATAGGTATAAGGTGAACACCAACTCAGTGTTTGAGTTAGGTGTTGGGACCTAAGAGAGAGAGCTTTGAGAAGAGAATTACTGTTCACTTGAGGTGTGGGAAGCCTTTGAAGAGGTGGTGGAGAAGAAGTGGCATCTTCTTTATTGTATTTTTTTCAGATGAGTATTAATACAAGTTGTGTATTGTCTCTCATATCTTGTGTTATTTTGGGATTCTAGTTACTTGTTGCTTGTATTTGGTAATCAATTGTGTGCTTTCAGTTATTCATATCCCAACACGTGGTATCAGAGCTAAGGTTTTAGGAAGCAGTTTTGTGTTTGGTTACATGTCACTCTTAGGGGTTTTTGATTGAGTGGGAGTAGAGCAATGGCATATCAAAGTAAGCTAAGAATGGAGGAGTTGAAAAGCACAGGTGGTCACTTACGGTCCTATGGAAAGAAAAAGTAGGTAAAAGAAGATTGTTGGTTTGTGGAAGATCAGTAAGAAGGAACTGAAGAAGTAGATGTTGCAGGAAATGTGGCACATGATGCTCTAGGAGGTTTCTTGGATAAAGTTGAATCTTGGATAATAGATTCGGTTGCCTCTTTCCATGCAGCCCTAGGTAGAGGAGTTGGTGAGCCTTGCCAAAGAATTGGCAAAGGGGAAGTGGAGCTGAAATTGCAAATGACCAACACACAGGTGTTGAAGGAGGTCATGTAGGTCCCAGGTTTGGAGATATGGCTAATTTCTTTAGAAAGGTTGGGTGATGAGAGATGCATAAGAACTTTCATAGTGGATACACTTAAATTAGCTGGTGGTAAGAAAATAGGTACTCTTTATCTACTTGTTTATATTACTGATTCTTCTTTTATTGTGGAGACGTGGCTTCATAGGCTTGGTCACATGAGCAGGAAGGAGATGCATGTTCTTAAGCAGAAGATAGATATATTTGACAGGCTTAAGAACTAGAAAGCCTTGGTGTTCTTGGAGGAGATGGTAGACAGAGACTAGTGGATGGGGCTGGATACTTCTGAGCAGGGTAGTTTGGACATGGGACTTGATTCAAAGGAGCTCATGGGTAAAAAGTCATCACTCACAGAAAACACAGGTACCGACATCGACAAAAAAATTGATGTTGATAATAGGTAAGACTGATGTTGGTCATGAGTACCGACGTCGACAGTAAGAGACACCGATGTTGGTAGGTTGGTAGTCAGGGATAGGCACATGGGAACCGATGTCAGTCGGATGCAGACTATGTGGTGACCGAGGTCAGTCACTGTAATAGATTTTGGGTGGACAATAAGCTGTCAAGGAGTCTCAAATGCCCATATTGAGGACCAAAAATGTAAGTAAGCCTCAAATTCATTATTCCTCTTCTTTACACTCGTTGTTAACTACAGAGCAAGAAGGATCTAGGAAACAATGGGAGTGTGGTAGGTATATGATGCAGAACCAAGCAGAGACTTGGTAGGGTTGCCAGCAAGTATGAAAGCCATAGAGACGAATGGATACCTTAGTTGAATAATAGAGAGAAAAGACACGTGAGATAGAAGACCAAGTCATATGGTCTTGAGGGAGCTAGAGGATAGTGGGACAGGACTGACAAGTGGTACCAGGTGGATGACAAAGTAGGGCTTTAATCAATGTCAGTATAACCATTGTGTTTGTCTTACCAGGTGGATGATGGTCAAAACATTATCCTGTTGCTGTATGTGAAGGATGAACTTGGTACAGGTTTAGATATATAGGGTTTTGCTGAGCTAAGGGTAAGATTAGTTCAGTGGCATGTTATGAAGAATTTAGAGCAGCGAAATTCTTTGGCATGGGAAACATGGAGATCACAGGTTGATTTTGTCTCCAGTGGGAGCTGATGTGAATCAGTTGTTGGTGAGATTCAAGATGCAGAATCAGAGCACACTAAAGGCTGGACAGTTTAGTGTCTGAAATCACATGAGGTCTGGTAGACCTAAGTTTGCCCAAGCAGTGGGTGTTGTCAGAGAGTTAGAAGCCAATTCACAGAAGTGAGTTCTTAGGTATTTGAGAGGGACCAGTAGTAGGGATTCATGCTATTCAGGGTTAGGACTTCAATACATGTGTTTGTAGATGTGGATGTGGCAGGTTACTCAGATGACAGGAGGTACACCATAGGTTGTGTGGTGGGTTGTCTTTAGGATTGATCTTAAAGAGGGATACAAGATAGGAAATAGATTAGACAGGGTACAGGTATAGGTACAATGCAGTTGTTTATTTCCAAGTGGGAGATTGTTAGGTTGTGGAGCTAAAAGCTTCACTGATGCAAATAGAGGAGGAGGTTTGAGGAAGGTTTTTGAGTGTGTCATGCACTGGCATCGGTCAGGCCAACCGATGTCGGCAGGTAGGAGACAGGAAGCAACCAATGTCGGTCAGTAGTCGGCCAACGTCAACAACTCCCAGGTAGATAGGGACTGACATCGGTTGCCTATGTGGTTTGAGCTGGAGTGTTTTACGGGTAGTTAGCTAATGAACTAAGTGTTTACATGTCAAGAGCTAATTTTAGACTCAAAGCTACATATCTAATTATTGTAATTAGATGTCTAATTATTGTTTGGATGAGATCTATATATTAGACTCATAGTTGTATTGTAAACTTATGCTAGAGAGTAAGAGAGCATTATTATAAGCTCCTTCTGTGTGTGAGGTGAGCATGGTGTGTTCCTTCTAGTGCCATAATACTAAGGTGGGTGCTGGATTGGAGAATTAGCAGGGTTCTTCAGGAGTGTATGATCTCTGTCATCAGGTGAGCATGGCTTCTATAGGAGATCTACATGGTAAGTAAGATCATTGATATGCAAGTGTATGTGTGTGTAAGGTCAAGGTTCATAGGTGTGTAGAACCAGATTGATTTGCAGGTGTGCAAGATCAGAGAGGACATCAACACAATAGGGAGCAGTATCAGGAGAGATCTACTTGGAGTATAGTGTGTACTCAAATAGAGCATAGAGGAAGGCAAGGAGGATCCTTCCATAAGTAAGGTATATTGAGGTGCAGGTTGTTGCAAGTTCAGGGGAGATCTACTTGAAGTACATTTGCGTACTTGTGGAGTGCGTGGAGCACTTGTGGTGTGCATGGAGCATAGGTATAAGGTGAACACCAACTCAGTGTTTGAGTTAGGTGTTGGGACCTAAGAGAGAGAGCTTTGAGGAGAGAATTACTGCTCACTTGAGGTGTGGGAAGCCTTTGAAGAGGTGGTGGAGAAGAAGTGGCATCTTCTTTATTGTATTCTTTTCAGATGAGTATTAATACAAGTTGTGTATTGTCTCTCATGTCTTGTGTTATTTCTGGATTTTAGTTACTTGTTGATTCTAGTTAATTCCGCATATTAATTTGCTTGTATTTGGTAATCAATTGTGTGCTTCTGGTTATTCATATCCCAACAAAAAAATCTCCTGAAATGCATTAATAAGGCTAGTCCATAAAAATGTATAATGCCATGATTTGTTATTCTAAGTGTAAAAACTAATGAGCAATTCGATTAGAATTTTGCATAGATAAATAGAATAAATGCTAAAAAAACAAGACCAAAATACAAAAAAAGTGGGTCATCATTTCTTGATAAATAAATGGGGGATGTTGTGTATAATAAGGTGAATGTCATATATGCATACAATGTCAAAAATATGTAAATTGTCATATATGCAGTTAAATAAGTGCATCTAAGACATCCTAGTCATCAAATAGTCTCCCTCTCTTTACCTTCCTTGACTAAGACTTTCCCTAGGATTCCTTGCTCATAGATGGAGGTCCCTCAGATGCCCTAGATTCCTCCAAGGTTATATTTTAGGTCCTTATACACCCATAGATCACCTATAGTTAAACCTATTCAAATACAAATATTATTATAAAAATTACATACTCTATATGTAAATAAGTTTATAAATTAATGTTAAACTAGAATGCAAAAATAGTTTAAACATGCACCCACTATAATCTCATGGTCAGGCTTGTTCTACATGTGATGCTCAAAAAGGTTAGTGATAGGTTGAGGTGTATAAAAAGGCATGTGAAATGGGGATGAAACATGATAAGGTGCCCTAATAACCATTTTAATGAGACTATTAGATGTCATCAGACAAACTTCCATACAAAATACATTCACATAAGTTATATTTACTCAACTATCTATTAAAATCATTAAAATAATTCTATACTTACAATTCAAACATACAAGTTAAAAATTACTTCATAAGTGCCTACACATATGACATTGTAAAAATAATGCCTATGTCTAACTTATCTCATAAATATGGAGGAGTTTCCACTATGATCATCAACTAAACAAAAAACCTCCGTTAGTTTTCTATAAAATATTGAATATATATGGGAAAATAATCTCTTTTATTAGACCCATAATCAGTTAATATAATTTTTAAAACCCTTTTCTATCTATAAAAATTAGAAACTAACAAGTAGTTTATAAAAAATAATTCATGTGTATGTAAGACCTTATATGACTTTTCACTTGAATAATAAAATGAAAAGGATGTAATTTTAGGAATTGAGATAATAATTTTCCCTAGCCACTTCAATTCAGGTCTTATACTTAATTTTATCACTCTCAACCTCTAAAAATCTTCTCACTTTCTTCATTCATTCCTTATCCTATATTTATACAGTGTGAAATTTTGTGTTTCAAAACTTATTTATTTCAAGATAAGACCCTATTGGCATGGAAGTAGACACACAAAGAGAATAAAAATATGAGGAGAATAAAAAAATCAGGAGGGAAAATGGTCAAAGGGACCTAAGAATAAAATACACCAAGAGCATACTATTTAATAGTAGTGTACTTGATTTTTTCTCTAATATATTTTTTGCTTATTTTCTATGGTATCTTTCTTATTTCTGGTAGTCTCTTTGGGTAATGTTACTATTTATTTTCTCCTTTCTTTTCCAATTGATACAACATATTTTTGTTTTTTCTTGGTGGATTGACTTTCTTTGTTACATGTAGGATAACTTTCTTATTCTATGGTATACTAAATATGTATTATTTTTGTGGAAATGTTGCTTCCTATCACTATATTTCTAGGTCACATGATGTGTTTGGATTTCATGCTATGTAATATATATCTTGAAACATAGTTGACTTGTTTTATGGTATAGTTCATGTGTTTTATGATATAATTCATCCATTAAGTGATATGAAATACATGTATTTTGGTATTTATTATATGTTTCATGACATTGTTAAGTACTCTTCCTTTTTTGGAACTACATATGATGTATATATCATAGTTCAATGTTTTTTTAGTATCTTAAAATGTGTGTTTTTCCTCATCTATACTTGAATGGTACTTAGTTTCATCTTCCTCTACTAAATAATAGATTTATTGATTAAATGATGTCTCATGGGATGTATTATTTGTATTTTCTAGCTCAATTATTCTTAATTATAATAGTTTACGAACTATTTTTTTTGGTTTCCCATTTAATCATGTTTATATATCTTCTTTAATGTCAGACACAATTTCTTCATCTTCTAATTTGATTTCCACTTATTCATTGGGCTCAAAGTTCCTATAAAAATGAGGTACCTTATATATCTCATAAATACCTTTGAGAGCATAAAAATATTTTTCTCAATCCTTGCTATCTCATGCTTATTTAGCTTATGTGAAATTCATGTCTATTTTTAGTGGAACATGGGCCATGATCCCATTTCCTTCAAAAGTTATCTCCTCATATTCACAATTGAATATCCCACTTTTATCTAAAACCAATAGAGTGATAAAGGTATGTAATATATGTATTTTATGAAATAATTTCAATAATTCACAGTATACTATTTTGTCTATTCCCATAAAATTCACTTCTTCCCTTTCAATATTATTATTGGTGATTTTAAGCTGTCATCTGACATAGTAATGTCATAATTTACTAGATGTAATCCATGTTTTCCTAAATCTTCCCATGTTATTATTGTCACTTGGATTTTAAACATTTGAGGAGATAAAAATATCTTTTCATCCAAGTGGCATAATGTAATCACCTATAGGATTGTGGGATCCTAAGGAATGATGTGAGTCTATAGATAGGGTTAGCTCCCTTAATGTACCACTTATGATTGTAATTACTACTAACTTTGGGGGCAAATATGAAGAGATAAAAATAAGATAAAAATAACATAAGGGAGGTGATACACCAAATATATTAATCACATTGAACCATATGCATATTACACTTGAAATCAAAGGAAAACTAAACATACACTTTCCAATCTATGTCTTCTTGCATCAATGTTACATTGTGGGGTTATGGATGAATGTGAAAAGATAAGAGGACTAAAAAAGAGGAAATGAATGTAAATAATGAAGATAATAACTCACTTAAACTTTGATATTTCTTAGAACACATCACATTACCTACAAGAAGAAGATGCAAATAGGTGAGAGAATGTGACAACTTACTAAAGAATCCATAATCTTCACTAAGAAAATTCAACATTCAAGTAAATAAAACTATGAAAAATAATTAAAGAGGTAAAAATTATTCATTTTATTGATCAAAATGTATATAAATGAGTATGGATTCACCATACTTAGGTGGAGCATCCATATAGTGGCCAAAATGGCTAGTTCTTATAGAACTTGTGAGAGAGAAAAGAAGAGAGAAGTTCAAGGGTCACAAAGACAATTTTAAAGCTGATAAAAGGATTTAATTGTGCATTTAGAGAGGGTATCAGATTAATAATTCAAGGTTAATATCTAAAAATGTCAATTTGAGTCACAAACTTCATGAAAAGTGCCAAGAAAACTCCTTAATTGGCTCAAAAAACTATCTTCATAATTAGAGATGTTTGAACGTCCTATAACTAATGAGGATAATTCAAAATTATTGTAATGTAAGGGCAAGATCTCATAAATTCCTCTCCATGATTTTTTTGCATGCTTAGTCCTATGAAAACCTATGAAAGTGAACCATCATCATCTGCTATCTAGAAACTAACTCCTTTCATGCACCTTGCACACTTGGCCTCCAAATTGGAATCATTTTCTCATAAAAATACATGTAATGGAGTGGATAAAACATTTAAATACCCTCCATTTCATTAAAATCATTAGGTATACCTTAAATTTAGTTCACTTGAAGTTTTCCATATTCTTTACAAGCTTGTCTAATAGGCCAATTTTGATTGGCTAAAATGAAGTAGATTTTTTGCATACTTATAGAAATTTTAAAAGAATAATATGGATATAGGAAGTTATTATAAGTCCTAAAATTTCCCACAAACTTTGTTTCATCTCTTAATTCCTTATAAAACCTGTAAAACACCTAAATTAGTGAGAAAAACCCCTATTTTGTACCATGTCCGTACAGTTCCATACAACTTGTTGGAATGTGAAGTATATTGAGGGATTAATTTAAAAATTAAAATAGGATTCATGGTCCAAATATTCTATTTGGATAGCTATCGAACCCCATTTTTTGAAATTAGTCCTAGCTGAGGGTTTGTAAGGGCTTTTGAGTAGTTTAAGCCATTAAGATTTGTTAATAAAGTTGGGACATTGGAACTACAAAAAAATTACACAAGTTTTTTTTAAAGATACCTTATAAATTTTATAAACTTCTCTTCCCCCCATGCAAATCATCACGAAAGATATAAGCATCCATTCTTACCCTATCGAGCTCCTTTTTCTCTTTCCTTTAAGTTTGAGGTTCTTCTAGGTCCAAAAATGGTTAGTTTTTTGTTTTATATGTGATCCAAAATATCTAAAACTTATACATCGACCTAATGAACATTTTTAAATTCATTTGAGTGATCACCTTATATTATAAATGCAAGTGACTCCTCACTTGGATTTATGTTTAACCCTTGCTTAATAGGTTTGACTACACCTCAAAATTTAGAATGACCTTTGATGTATTCCTTTGCCTCCTAATGATTCAAACACACTTTTAATCCTCCATATACATGTTACAACAATTTTATAATTTCATCTCATGCTAACAATGGTTTTGACCCTCCATTCGGCCTCTATGCCTAATCCTTACTAGGTTTGCCTACAACTCTTCATGTCCAGACCACCCTATTGAATTAAAGTATTTCCTATTTAATTTATCATGTTTTAATAGGTTTAATTTATATTTATACACATTAATTCCATGTTAAAACATCTTCATTATTGCTCTTTAATCTTTAAACTTCTAAAATGCAGGGTTTGTGTATGAGGGGAAGTGCCCTCTACCTGAGACAAAATAGAGAGCAATTCCCCTATTTTCTCAGTAAAAAAAATATAAGATGAGCCTATCCAAATCATAAATATTATTTTTACCAATTTTTTTCCCTTGGTATGGTCTCTAGACCCCAAAACCTCCTTGATTTATAAGAGATACTTTGCATATGCAGACTATATGCAGGGGTTTCCATAAAGACTGTGAGTACATTTTTCGAGCCACTTTTTGCTTGATATAACACTTTTGAGAGTATAATGGATATTTTTTACAATAATTAATAATATTTTGTCTCTTTAAACTCACTTTAACCTTCATGTTCTCACTCCACACCCTAACTAGGACAAGGTTGGATTCCCCTTGTGACTATGTTTCTTGCTCCTTGGGGCATACTTGTAGGTACATTTACAGCCTCTTCGAGCTTGAACACATGATTATATTATTCCTTGGAAATTTCAAGGATAATTTTTCACTTCCCTTCATGTTCATTTCATCTTCTCATCTTTGAATTCTCAAGATTGAGCTTGACATGACTGACTGTGCTTATTTTGGATAGACCCCTGTAGTTATTTATGTATTAGCTCAAATTAGTTTATTCATGTTTTTTAAGGATTATTATAATCACCTAATGTCAAAAAATTAATTTTAATACTAGTTATATTCTTTAATTACCTTTAAACATCATGAAAACATCAAGAAGTTCACTATCTACCCTATCTCAATTAGCTACAGCTAGTTGTAGGTGTGAATTTTTACTAGGACCTGATCTTGAAATATACAGATCATCTTGGAAGCTTGAGAGTCAAATAATATCAATATCATGAGTATATTAACCTTGAAATTTCTAAATGATTATAAAAAATACCATGTTTAGATGATTATTTTTATACTCAACTGTAGGTAACTATAAGGATTGTTTGTACGGACTGTAGGTATGAATGAGGGACAAAAATCACCTATCATATCCACTTGATGATGTTTATGCTCATTTAAGGTCATTTCAACCATTATAACCTTATAATAATGGGTAAAGGTTTTAAAAATACTATAGTGTATGAAATGTGATTTTGGGATCCTCAAAAACCTATTCTCCTCTAATATTTTGCCCTTCCAACCTAGTAGAGTGATTCTCCAATGTAGATACTAAAATTTAGACACATTTTGATGTATAAATATCTCATGTGTCCATGGAAAATTTTATTCTCAAAAACTCTGAGATATCTATTTCTATATTTTAGGGACAAAGGCCCTGAAATAGTCCTTAAGTTCTTAGAGATGGGTTTACACTTATACCTACCCATTTGACACTACACATAAGTATTGTCATGGTAACTCACATGCTGTGATTTAAATGAGAGTTTTATCATACTCAAATTTCTCATACCAAGACATTCATAACTTTATAAGCACCAACTATAGATGTGTATCTTCACATACATGTAGAGAATGCAACTATAGGTAGTGAGTGGTGTATTGAACAATGCACTACCTCCTTATATTTTCATAAGTTTAAGGTCTCTCTCAAAGAATAAAACTAGAATTTTATTCCTTATTATTAATCTCTTCCAATGTGAGTGGTCCTATGAGATATAAGTAGGTAAATGGATTGTATGTAGGCAGACATGTGCATTAGAAAGGGGCATGAATTATGAATCCTGAAGTATGACCTTGCCATAAATATTAGACCCTATCAATATCTCATGTGTATCTTTCACTACCATGTCAAAACATGGTAACATACTTCATAATATGTGGTATCCTTCCCTTGAAGCACCTATAGGTGCATACTAATGGAAGAATATATGAATGACTAAGTATGACTTCTAGAGTCTCCTTTTATTGACAAGTGAAGGTATATAATTTATGCCCCAAGTATGAGAGTGTAATCCACATTTTGATAATTTAATTTCACTCCATGAATCATGCTAAATATGCTCCACACACATGATTCCCTATGACTGTAAATAGAAATTAGCAAAAAGTTGATTGTGTATGTAAACAAGACTACAAGTTATCCAAAACATGGTGTTATGAGATAAAACATTAAGGGTAAGTGATAAATATGATCTTGAGAACAGTATAAAAATCACACCACATTCCTATGAGACCTTTGAAAAGAAACACATAGTCTGTAACAAGGAAAACTAACTTAGACTATCTATGGTGATACCTTCTTACAAAGTGAGCTATGTAGACTAAAAAATCAACACCAAATGTAAATCCAATCATGGATAACATGAGTAAATGGATTAAACATGATATAAAACCAACATGACCAATTGGATTGCGTTGTACCCAAAAAATGCCACTCATTTTTAGGACAACATATAAGTTATTTTGGTCTTGTAAGACCAAAATATTTCTTCCCATTTTAAATAATTATTATAAGCTTTCAAAATTGGGAATTATTCAAGCTTTTTCAGTCAAAGGACTAGTTCAAGGTTCAAAAGGTTCAACAGGTTTAAAAGGTTCAATGGGTTCAAAAGGTTCAACGGGTTCAACGAGGCTTGTTTTAAAGAATCTTGGCTCAAGCGGTCAAGATAAACAAGGGAATGAACCATTGAATTGTTGAACTAAAGTTGGTTCAATCGGTCAGTTCAAGCAACAAGTTTAAAGGAGTGGCCCAAGCATCAAAGACACAAGTGCCCTTGTGGAGGGAATTTCTATGGCAAAAGTGACTAAGGAAGGAAATAAATAGACTAAAACAAAAACCCAATAGATGCTACCAAGTGTCATCTTTCAAGCCTCATTTCACTTTGTTTCTAAGAATAACAGATGCTACCATGTGTCCTTTATAAGTTAAGTGGAACACACCAAGTGGCATCATCCACATGAATCTAAAATACGTCCCACATGGTTCTATAGTGTTTCTAGAATGCAGCGGAAGTTGCCAAGTGTCATCTTTTGTAGGACACTCAAAAGGTGTCTAAAGCTTCTACAAGTTCAACAAATGTTGCCACATGTCCTCATCTATTTCACAGTGGATGCTACCACATGTCACAATTTGAGATTCACATAAAATTGACTAAGGCAAATTTCTAAGGGACAAACAACCCTTTCGAAGGACACTCATAAGCTGAAGTAAACTATAGCAAAACCCTAAAAAACCAATTTGGAGTTCAAATAGCCCTTGCAGAGGGTAGAAAGGGGGAAAATGGACTAATTAAAAGACCAAAAGAGAAAAGGGATTTCCTTTAGAAAAAATTCCCCTAGAAAAAGTGACAAAGAGACAATTCCTTTAGACAAATTGTCTGAAAGAATTCCTTCAGACTTTTTCCTTTGAAAGAAAAGTTTGAAGAAATAGAAAACCTATTATGCTACCATGTGTCATCTTTAAAGTCACAGTGAAAGCCACCACGTTTCATCTATTGAGACATAATATCAAAGTAGTAGAACATGACATGTGTCTCTCATCAAATGAAATGAAAGCTACCAAGTGTCATCTTCTGCAGGGTTCTCAAAAGACCAGTAGGAAGTGACTAAGGAACAAAGCATCGAATTGAATTGAGGATCTGTTTCAAATAACCAAAAAAGGAGGAATGATGAGGAAGGACTAGAAAAAATTATGCATCAGATATGTTTCTAGAAGTAGATCATTAGGTGGACATTGAACGTTGTAAACTTTCAATAGCATGACCCATTTCTCTGCATTGAGAAAAGAAAATCGGTAAATGCCCCTAAATTCTAGCATGTCTTCTTAACAAAATTCAAGGCAACATGATGTGTTACTATTCCCAAGTCCTTATTGAAAAGGCTATATAAGGGACTCTCTTTTATTGTTTTAGAGAGCTCTCTCTCTGATTGTCAAAAACTAAACTCTGCCCAAAATTAAAAGGCATTACTGAGACTTTAAGCTCAAATTGTTCATCATATTTTGTTATTGGCATAAGAAAGCAATTTATTTTCAGACTTTGTGTTGTAATATCTTTGTTGTTGGGGAAACTATTCTTATGTCTATTTCCTTAATATATTTTCTATTCCTTTAATTCAATAAGTATAATTAGTGAAAGGAGTTAGGAAGGCATACTGAAGCCAACTATGGAGGGACTTTGTGCCCCCACAATTGCCTTTAGTGTGTTTTCTTTTTGTTTCTATGTAAAGGACCTTGGGATGACTTTCTAACCTCATTTTACTTCATATCTCACTCTTAGGCAATTTAGGTGGAGACTTTATGTTACATCTCAATTTGCTAGTTACTACGACCTTGGTTAATTTTGTAATTACTACTAGGAAGATTCTTGTGGTTTGTTAAATGGTACTTCTGAAAGAAGAGGAGTGATTTCTATCATTATCCCTAAGATTGCTCCTTTGATTTGCATGCATCATCTCTAAAAAAAGAGAGATGGATGGTTTATTCTACCCCTGAGTATTATTTTTTGTTTTTATATATATATATATATAGATATATATATATATATATATACATACATACATATATATACATATACATATACATATACATATATAGAGAACCTTCCCTTAATGAGAGGAGAGATTAGTCCCCTTTTGATGTGGTAAACCTAAACATTTAGCTGACCAATCTTCCTACTTTGGATGATCAGACCTATTTTGTTTATTAGTACGCTGATCGACAAATATTCACCTAACAATTTTTGGTGACTCCACTGGGGATATAGTTATGTGCATTCTAAAACCTCAAGTTTTAGATGGAATCAGTCTCTACCATTATCCATTATAGATTCCATTCCATTTCTGTGTCTTACCCATTATTATTATAACCTTACCATTCACCTCCACACCAACTGAGAAAGAATGCACAATTTAAAGCCTCAAGCTTTAAACTAAAGCAAGGTCAATTCTTTTCCATTTTTGTTTCATAATCTGGCAAATTTAAGCTATACACGAAGCCAAAGGGCTAAAGGTATTGTTGACCCTGTATTTGAGTTGGTACAACAAAGTAATTTTGATCTATTTCCTTCACCATCTCATCTCTAATGAACTAAGAGCTTTCCCCTTACTAAAGTTAGGTCTCTGTTGCCAAACGAAGTATCCACTTCTACTGTTGATAAAGCTTTGCCAATAATTACCCCTCTAAGATTTGTTATTACTCCTTTTCATAATCCTATAATGGCAGCTCAAGGTCCCTAGGGTAATTCTTTTGGTCCTCTCAATCTTACTTCACCTCTACATGAGCTCTCACATAGTTTAAGGAAGAATTTCCCCAGATTTTATGGTGATGGGAAAGTTCATCCTGATGAACACATTGCAGCCTTCAGCATAGCATGTGGCATAATTGGAGTAGAATTTCAAGATGTAGCAATCAGGCTATTTGTAAAAACATTACAAGGTGCTACTGCAAACTGATTTTATCATCTATAGGCTCAGTTAATAACTGATTAGAATACTCTCAATGCTAAGTTTGAAGCTAGATTTAAACCCACAAAAGATGCATGTGCACTTCTAGCTCAACTTACATAGATGAAAAAAGAACCTCATGAACCAATGAGGGACTTCATATCCAAATTTAATAAACTAAGGAACAAAATTCCTATAATTGCTTGACCTATAGCTGAGAATCTCAAATGCTTCTTCATTAATTTTTAATTACCTAAAGTGAGTTTTCTTTTGAGACATGTTGGTCAAATAGACCTTGCTGCAGCTCAACATTTGGCCACTGAGGTAGAAGATGATCTCATCTTAGTAGGAAAGATAAGAAGAGATCTAAATAAAAATAGACCTTCATCATCTTCTAAATATTCATCTACATGAACCACAGATCTAATGGTGCAGAAGTTGGCAAATGAGTTGCTTGCTCTCAAAAAGCAAATAGCACAAGGAATGTCTTCTACTCCTTTATACAGAGACATGCCAAGAAGGACATTTCCAAATTAGTCATATCAGGGCAATGCTGCTAGGAATCAAGGGCAACAAAATCATCTTCCTCCTCCACAAGGGAAACTTGCCCTTGAAGCTCCTCTAACCAATTCAGTAATGGGATATCTTGAAGTAGAATTAGATTTGTCTTTCTAGCCTAAATTGAATCAAGAAAATGACACTGATCTCCTTGTAGAAAATCAAGAAGAACTAGTTGGTGACTCCCACATTAGTTTCCTAAACTACCAAGATGAACCCAAAAGCAAAGGAGAAGCTTTTGATGGATCATATGCAGTGTTTACTAGATCCAAGAACTAATCAATCTAGCTAACTGATAAAGGGAAGATAAAGGAGCAACCTCAACCAGTAATTACAATTGCTAAGCATGGAACCACTCTGCCTTTCCAGTCAAAGGATTTGGTGATCACCCAAAAGGTAAATACATCAATTTCACCTTCACCTTCTACTTTAATTTCAAAAACCAGCCCTCCTCCCATCCCTCCTAAAACCCAAAAGGTTGAAATACCATCCTCTATACCTATCTCAATTTAGCGATTTGACATAATTGATCATGTCAAAAAAGTTAAAATATAAATGTCTGAATTTGAATATTTGCAGTCTAATTTTGATCGATTAGATAAGTTGGTCTAATGTATCAAGAACCAAACCATCCATGTAGGACAAGAAGCTAAAATGGTAAATCTTGAAGCTAAATAAGTTGGTCATTACTCCTCCAGATGCCCCTAGGAAAACAGAACCTTTTTATGTTTCCCTATTAATAAAAGGTCACAAGCTAAGTAATTATATTATAGACTCAAGCACATCTGACAATGTCATGCCTGCTAAAGTAGTTGAATTCTTGATTTCACACTGACCAAGACATTTGGGCGATATTTCTTCATGGAGAACAAGTAAGTACCATTGCTGGGGCAAATCAAAGATGCTTAATTTGCATTTACAGCCTTTCCAGACAAAAGAATCAAGATGACAGTTCTGGTGGCTAATGTTCCAGCATCTTATGGTATCCTACTTGGGCAAAATTTTTGCAAGGATGTTGTTGGAGAATTGAGCATGGACCTATCTAAACCAAGGATCCCTATCAAAGGCACCATCTAGAGGCTGTTTCTTGAAAAGGAATCAAAATATGTTGTCACTCAAACATCAGCCCCTGAAGCTCAAATTGTTTTTGAATCCTCAGGGATGGGTAACTAATTTCTATCTATAGACAAAGTGCATGAAGCATCTGATAAAATTATTAAAAGTGTCAACCCAAAAATTAGTTTAACTACGATAGCAGAAGAACTAGTAGGTTACAATATAAATGAAGAAGGATCTTCCCTCTCTAGTAAAGAAAAATCCAAAGAAAAATTAGTGTCTGATGAAGTATGAACTCTGGAATTTGATGGCAGCTGCTCCTCTACCAGTTTAGGAGCTGAGATTGTTTTGATATCTCCTCAAGGAGATATGTTTCCTTCATCTTACAAATTACAATTTAGCAACACTAATAATATAGCTAAATATGAATATTTGTTGCTTGGATTGAAGGCTAATTAAGACAAAGGCATCAAGTTACTTCATGCCAAAGGGGATGCTAAATTAGTGGTTTTTTAGGTGAGAAACCTATACCAAACCAAGAATGAAAGATTATGCCACTATTGCAACCTGGTTTGGGACCAAATTAAAAGCTTTGATGCTTTCAACATTTCTGTCATACCCAAGGAATCTAATGATAGAGCTGATGCACTTGCTATTTCAGGACTCTCTGAGTTCCTCACTCAAATTCTAAAGAAAATAGGTATACTATTGAACTAGTATTTAGACCAAGTGTTCCTGACAATGATGATAACTGGTGAGTATTCAATGATGATCATCAAATCATTGCTTTCCTAGAATGAAAAGAAAATTTCAAACAACTACTTTTTGAAGGCAGTGAACTTTAGAAGTATGAATCAACCTCAAATCTAGTTCATATATAAATGAAGAATTCTTATAGCTAAAAAGAAATAAAATTCCCAAAGGTCTGGTTTCTCTTGAGAAACTATTTGACAAGCATGATAGATTCATCAAACAATAACAAATAGATTCAAGCTTCTCTCAAGGATTTGATCAAGTAAATTTGACTATTAAAGAAAATCCCAAGATGGTTAACATTGGTAAGTGTTGTACTCATGAAGAAAGATTCAATTTCACCACTTTACTCTGTCAATATATGGATGTCTTAGCTTATTCTTATGATGACTAGAAGTCTCTCAAACTTGATGAAATCTACCATGACATTCCTCTCAAGGCTGTCTCAATGCCCTATAAGCAAAACTCCAGACAGTATAATCCAAAAATATTAGGTACTATTTTATTTAAGATATAAAGAATGTGAAATGCTAGAATCATCTTCTCAATCCATCATTCCACATGGATTACAAACATAGTGCTTGTAAGGAAGAAGAGTGGCAAAAGTTGCATTTGTGTAGATTTCATGAATCTAAATCAGTCATCTTTGAAAGATAATTACCCTTTGCCAATTATGGATCAAGTGCTCCAAATAGTGATAGGTTCAGAGATGTTATCAATACTAGATAGCTTCTCAAGATATAATCAAGTTGAAGTTGGTCAAGCAGACTAACACAAGACTACATTCACCACACCTTGGAGTACATTTGCATATAGAAGAATGCCTTTTGGCTTGATAAATTATGGTGCCACCTTTCAAAGGGCAATGGACCTAGCTTTCAAAGATGATATGGGTAAAGTCATAGTGGTATACCTTGATGACTTGACTATCTTTTCAAAACATCATTTTGATCACGTACACTATTTACAACAATTGCTAGAGTGTTGTCACCAGAACAGTATTTCATTGAACCCTAAGAAGTCTATTTTTGGAGTAACAAAGGAGAAACTCCTCAGACACATTGTGTCTAAAGAAGGCATAAAGATTGACTCAGACAGAGTCAAGTCTATTCAAGAGCTTAATTTTCCTACAAGTAAAAATGTTGTTCACTTTTTCTTTAGAAAGGTGAATTTCTTACGGAGGTTCATCCCCAAATTTGCTGAGAAGACTAGACACATTGTGAACATGATGAAAGGGAAGACCACCTTTAACTGGACTAAAGAAGGCAAGTCAGCATTTCAGGATATCAAGACTACCATTGCCCATGCCCCTACCTTGGTTTGTCCAAATTATAACAAAGATTTCATCATAAATAGCTATACTTCTGAACATACACTTTTAATAATTCTTGTTCAATAGGACAAGGAAGGTCTGGAATCTCTTATTTCTTTCATGAGTTGCCCTCTCAAAACCCATGAGATGAAGTATTCAAATGTAGAGAAGCATGCTTATGCAGTGGTGAAAGTAGTCAAACATTTCCATTTCTATATCTTAAATTCACACACTATTTCCTTAGTTCCTGACACTACAGTCAAGTCCATATTAACTCAACAAGATTTTGGGATAAAAAGAGGCAATTAGATTTCAAAGACCTAAGAGTTTGATCTAGACATCAAGCCAACAAAGCTGGTCAGGGGAAAAGGCCTATGCCAATTAATTGTTGACAATGAGCCAAAAGATACATAGCATGTAGAAGCTAAAGTGGAAGACACACCATAGTCCTTTTTGTCTCCACTACCAATGAGTGGTATTCAGGGATTTCTCATTTCCTTATGGTGATTGTTCTACTCATTTATATTATAAATAATGGAGGACTATCACGTTAAAAGCTGCCAATTTTGTTCTTTGGAATAATAGCCTGTACAAGAGAAGCATAGATGGAGTATTCCTTCATTATGTAGACAAAGAACAACAAATCCAACTTTTAAAATCTTCCCATAGTCTACCCTGTGGAGGACATTTTTTTTCTCCTGTGACTGCTCACAAGATTCTTTGAGCCAGGTATTACTGGCAAACTCTTTTCCAAGATGCATATAAGTGGGTGAGAAAATGTGAACTCTGCCAGCAATTTGTTGGAAGACCCAAGTTAGTTGCCCTACCTCTCAAGCTAGTGATCATAGAAGAACCTTTCCAGTAATAGGGGATTAATTTTATTGGGACTATAAACCCATCTTCAAGTGCTGGACATGATTATGTTATTACAACAATTGACTATTTCACCAAGTGGGTAGAAGCAATCCCAACTAAGCATGCTACTTTAGAAGTTGTATGTAATTTCCTCAAGGAGAATATCATTTCTAGGTTTAGAGTTCCAACCAAAATTATTATTGACAATGTAGCTTGTTTCACCTCCTAGGAGATTACACAATTCTATTTCCATTATGGAATTACACTCTCCCATTCTTCTGATTATTTTCCACAAGGGAGTGGTCAAGCTGAATCAAGCAATAAGAACCTGGTAACTATCATCAAGAAGCTAGCAGATGACAATCAAATGACATAGCATAAAGCATTAGTTGATGCTCTATGGGTAGATAGAATCACACCAAAGAGGGCAATTGATATGTCTCTTTTTCAACTTCTTTATGGTATCAATGCTGAGATACCAATCACCTTAGAATTGCTAGCCTTGAAATTGGCAAAGGCAATTGAAGATCAAACATATGAAATCTCTCTTGATAAGAGAATCATGTGCCTAACTGAGCTGGATGAAAAAAGAACCATGGTGGTGGACCAAATTGCTTATCATAAAAGTCTGGTAAAGAAACTCTTTGACTAGAAGGCCATAAATTATGATTTCCAAATTGGAGATCAAGTCCTACTGTGGGACAAAAGGAGAGAACCAAAAGGGATGCGTGGAAAGTTTGACTCCCTTTGGAAAGGCCCATTTATAATTCATCGACATAATGGTGAAAATAGCTTTCTACTAAAATATCAAGATGGCACACTCTTTTTTCTACCTCATAGTGGGTAACATCTGAAACACTTCAACTCTTGAAGTATCAGATCATTTTATTTGTACATGTGTATATTTATATAGTTTTTATTTCTATTTTGTTTTGTTTGTTTCCATTTTTGATGCCTTTCATTTTTGGGTAACATGACTCCGTAGCCCAATGGTACACATGAAGACACTAGAGATTTTGGATTCTACTCCCTTCAATTCTTTTTTACAATTAATAAAAGTTCCCCAATTGGAGCCAACTATTGTACTTGAAAAATGTCACTCATTTTTAGGACAACATATAAATTATTTTGTTCTTGTAAGACCAAAATATCTCTTTCCATTTCAAAACATTTTTCTAAGCTTTCAAAATTTGGAATTATTCAAGCTTTTTCAGTCAAAGGACTAGTTCAATGTTTAAAAGCTTCAATGGGTTCAAAAGGTTCAACGGGTTCAACAAGGCTTGTTTCAAAGAATATTGGTTCAAGTGATCAATAGACAAAAGGGAATGAACCATTAAACTATTGAACCAAAGTTGGTTCAATCAGTCAATTCAAGTGACAAGTTCAAAGGAGTGCCCCAAGCGTCAAAGACACAAGTGCCCTTGCAGAGGAAATTTCTGTGGCAAAAGTGTTTAAGGAAGGAAACACATGGACCAAAACAAAAACTTTATAAAACCTAGCAGATGCTGCCAAGTGTCATCATCTGAGCCTTATTTCACTTTATTTCTATGAACATCAGATGCTACCATGTGTCCTCTATAATTTAAGTGGAACACACCAAGTGGCATCATCTGCATGAATCTAAAATAAGTCCCACATGGTTCTATAGTGTTTCCAAAATGTAGCGAAAGTTGCCAAGTGTCATCTTCCACAGTACACTCAAAAGGCATCCACAGCTTGTACAAGTTCAATGGATGCTACCACATGTCCTCACCTATTTCATAATAGATGCTGCCATGTGTCACAATTTGAGATTCACATAAAATCAACTAAGGCAAATTTTCAAGGGACAAACAACCCTTTTAGAGGACACTCAGAAGCTAAAGTAAACCATTGCAAAAACTTGAAAGACTAATTTGGAGCTCAAATAGCCCTTACAAAGGGTAGAAAGGGGGCAAGTGGACCAATTAAAAGACCAAAAAAGCAAAGGGATTTCCTTCAAAAAAGTTCCCTCAACAAAAGTGATAAAGAGATAATTCTTTTAGACAAATTGTCTAAAAGAATTCCTTTAAACTTTTTCCTTAGAAAGAAAAGTTCAAAGAAATAGAAAACCCACTATGCTACCACATGTCATCTTAAAAGTCATAGCAGAAGCCACCATGTGTCATCTATTGAGACACAATATCAAAGTAGTAGAACATGACACGTGTCTCTCATAAAATGCAGTGAAAGCTACCAAGTGTCATCTTCTGCAGGGTTCTCAAAAGACCAGCAGGAAGTGACTAAGGAACAGAGCATCGAATTGAATAAAGGACCCAATTCAAATAACCAAAAAAGGAAAAATGATGAGGAAGGACCAAAAAAATTTATGCATTAGATATGTTTCTAGAAGCAAATCATCAGGTGGACATTAAAAGTTGAAAAATTTCAATAGCGTGACCCATTTCTCTGCATTAAGAAAAGCAAATGGGTAAATGCCCCTAAATTCTAGCATGTCTTCTTAACAAAATTTAATGCAACATGATGTGTTACTATTCCCAAGTCCTTATTGAAGACGCTATATAAGGGACTCTCTTTTATTGTTTTAGAGAGCTCTCTCTCTCTCTCTCTCTGAATGTCAAAAACTAAACTCTGCCCAAAATTGAAAGGCATTACTGAGACTTTGAGGTCAGATTGTTAATCATATTTTGTTATGGGAATAAGAAAGCAAGTTATTTTTAGACTTTGTGATGTAATATCTTTGTTTTTGGGGAAACTATGATTATGTCTTTTTCCTTAATATATTTTATGTTCCTTTAATTCAATAAGTAAAATTAGTTAAAGTAGTCAGGAAGGCATCCTGAAGCCAACTGTGGAGAGACTTTGTGCACCCACAATTGCCTTTAGTGTGTTTTCTTTTTGTTTCTATGTAAAGGACCTTAGGATGACTTTTTTCCCTCATTGTCCTTCGTATCTCACTCTTGAGCAATTCAGGTGGAGACTTTGTGTTACATCTCAATTTGTTGGTTACTACGACCTTGGTTACATTTTTTAATTACTACTAGGAAGATTATTATGGTTTGTTGAATGGTACTTTTGAAATAAGAGGAGTGCTTTCTATCATTATCCATAATATTTCTCCTTTGATTTGCATGCATCATCTCTAAAAAAAGAGAGATGGATGGTTTATTCTACCCCTGAGTATTATTTTCTACATATATATATATATATATATATATATATATATATATATGGAACCTCCCCTTGATAAGAGGAGAGATTAGTCCCCTTTTGATGTGGTAAACCTACACATTTAGGTGACCAATCTTCCTACTTTAGATGACCAGATCTATTTTTTTATCAATATGCTGATCGACCAAATATTCACCCAACAGAATGTATGAAAATACAAAAAATAGAGCAAAATCTACAGGGTGTACAAATTAGAAAACAAATTAGGAAGGTCAACTTCTTAGGGATGTGTAGACACCAATATCGTGTCAACCCCCCTTGGTCCCCTTTTAAATGTTAACACTCCTAACCCACACTTGTACACCTTATTAATTTAAAAACTACTTATTTTAAATTAATTACCTCACCTTGGACACCTCACCCTAAGACTGTTCCTTAGCCTATGAGTCAGCCTGAGACTAGGTCCTCCAAACCCTAACTACCCATGATCTATTCTCATCCCATCTTAACTCCCTAACCAACTCTCATGCCTCATAAGCCCTTATTTTGACTGTTCTCCAATGGAAAAGGCACTTGGTGGGTGGAGAAATAGGCAAAGTGATAAAAATATCCCTTTTACCTATTCTCTCTCCGTTGACATCAATCAACCTGCAACCGATGTCGATAGTCCTACACCAATGCCAGTGGGATCACCGATGTTGGTTACATAAGCCAAGCTCTAACATTGAGCTAAGGCCACCTTTTTGCACATTCGTAAACACACTCTAAGATTTCAAGCACCAGAACTCGACTATCATTCTCCCAGCTACCAAAGCTCTGCATAAATCATTCTAGAGACTAGATTGAAAGATTGTATGAGGACCTCGAGCTACTAAATAGAAGCAATCCATGTTCACTTCATTGGCTCACAACACCGATCACATTAGCCACAATGGGAATCACTATTCTAACACCTCTGGTTCTTCACCTTATAAAGCTAAGTACTCTGGATTTCATTTTAGTGTTTTAGAATATATTGTTAATTAGTTTTCATTGATATTTATAACTACTATCAAGAGGCCCAACTTCTTCTATGGAGGGGTTGAAAGGCCTTCTACTTCTTCTCACCCCCTTTTCACACAAATCCTCCACCTATACCATTCCTCAGACTGCATTCACCTTCCCAAAACCTTGCACCAATGTCTAAACTTCTAAAAACCCCTCTATCTATCCCAAAAATACTCTAAAAGCCATCTAAGGCTGACAACCCCAACCAACATTGGTAGTCCAACCGATGTCAACATCTACAACTCAAATTGACATCGACAGACCAACTGACGTTAGCACCTTCAGCTAGACTAACATCGGGAACACAACTGATGTTGGCACCATTTACCTTATCGACCTCAGTAGACCCACCAACATTGGTGACTATGTTCTGAACCAGCAAACCAAAAATCCATCCAAACATCCCATCTAGAATAGACATAGCCTTCAACCAACCTTTTGTAGCATTTTGAGATACACAGACTGTAGGGAATAGGTACACACCATCTACTTTTCTATTTCTTTAGTCATTTATCATTTCTTCCTTTACAATACTTTTATCTTTAAATAGTGGATTGTCATCCCTTAAGGAGATTCACACTTTCGAGACTGAGTGCGTAGCTTGGCAGTCCACAATAGTCTCTTCTAACATCTTTCTTGTTTGAGTTTGATTCTTACTAGAGGTGTTTCCTCCATATCCAAAGAGGAGCTCCCACATGGCTTGGATACGGTGCACAATAAATCTAGGTAACATCAAACCCATAACCTCTTAACCTTAGTTTCTTTCTCATTTGAATGTAATTAGTGAAAATCTAGAGAAACATTCTGGCATGCCCGGTGGGACCCTTGGAGTTTTCCTTGGGTTCACTCTTCTTCTTTTAAAAATCAAATTTTCATGTAGATGCATTAGAAAAATATTCACTTTTTGCATCCCCTCTTCTTTGCCTTTATTTCTTGAGAAATAAAAAACTTAGCTTCTCTTACTTTTTTTTTTTTACATAAAGTTAATTAATTCTTTCTCCTTTTTTTACCTCTTCTATCTTTTTGTTTCAAAAGGAAATCATTAGTAGAGGTTAAAAAGAACATATCTTTTTCTTCTTATTACTTCTTGCATGCATCATAAAGTAGTGAAAAACTCATACTCTTTACCTCTTCTCCATTTGTTTGCATTTGAATAACATATTTCGATTTGGGTTAAAAACTACTACATTTTATTCTTGCTTAGATGCACACTTAGCCCACTTAGTAATTAAAGCATTATGAATGAATCATAGTGCACGAATGTGACACAACCAAACCACAATCACTTCAAATCAAACACATAGACTTACTTGAGACAAGGCCCATCTAGGATTTCATCACCTATCGGATACCTTACCCCACCCAACGATCCTACTTGGATTTCACCACTAAGAGGAGGACCCACTCTATTCTCTAACAGAGTATGAACTATAGGGAAGGTATATTCTGGCTAAGTGGCCCAGCTTGGCTCTGGGTTTGTGAAGTGAGGGGAGCAAGCCCCAACACCAAGCCATGTACTAACCCTAACACAGATATCTTTGAGCACCATAACACAACTTGAAACCAGCCGTAGACTTCATCTCTAGGAACTATTCTACAAGCCCAACTCCCAACACATTCTCTTAAGGCATAAGACACCATGAATTTAAAACTAATTCCTAGGAATCTAATGTTTTAGAGGTTACTTGCCTAATCATCTATTCTACTAGTTTTATTTGAGTGTTTGAACTGGTAAGGTCATACCATTCTGAAGTCCAAAATGACTTAGAATATCTTCTTCTTCTAAAAACTATCAATCTTCTATGTTTCTAGAATTACACATAAACTGACATCAATTTCTCCATCGACGTCGGCAACCAAACCTTCACAAACATTGGTTAACTAATCGATGTCAGAAACATTTTCTAACTGATATTAGTTAAACAACTGACATCAATCACTATAAATAAATAAATAAATAAATAAATAAATTTCCAAACAACAAGCTTAAAACCCAAATTTCTTGTTGTTTAACACAAATTTTGGTTTTCTAAAACTAAAACACATAGTTTTTGGAACCTAAACCCCTTTCACCTTGGATGGTCCTGATATGCAATCAAGCCAAATTCCTTATTGACCACACGAGTCAACAACCACTCCCACCTTCACCCTTCATGCCAAGTCATCTAATAGAGTATACTTCAGACACTAAGCATACTCCTATCTAACCTACCCCCGATTAACCTCCTATTGTTCTCGAAGGGGATCAAGATTTTGGGAGATTCTTTGACCACAATGTCAAGGCTCTCCAACATTATCTCATTAGAAGCCAAATGTGAGATCCTTTAGGTAATCCTATTTATGGGATGCCAACTTCTTTAGTTGAAGTGGCAATGATATCAACAGTATCCACTACCCAACCTATGGTCACTCAGGCCACTACCTCGACCAGTAACCCAACCATGGCCAATGTTCAAGATTTAGCCTCCCCTTTTATTCTTTCTTACCCTACCTCCATTAGGGTTTTTGTACCCCCTCAAATGTAAACAATTCAACCAATTTTGACACCTTTCCAGAACTTGATTGTCTCTATCCCATCCACTCTTACACCTATAAACATGAGAGTGACCACTTATCCTTTAACTAGTGTCACTGCCATTCAACCACCCTTAGCGGCATCTAGTCAAGTTGTACCCTCCAACTTCATGGCACAAGCCCCCTTGGCCTCAACATCAGCCCCTATAATGAACTAGTAGTATGTTGCACCTACACAAATGCAACCAAGTACATCATACACCCCTTTCAATGCCTTCTAGGTACCCTATAACTTAGGGGTGACCCTCATGCCAATCCATCTACTGATCTAATTAAGATGCTAATGGATAAGATGTCCAACCTTGAGACATCTATTTTAGGTTTGAGGAGTGTTCTTTCATATGAACAAATCTGCAATGAACCTATCCACCCTTCAGTTCTTATTCGACCATACTCTAGCTAGTGGGAATGCCCAAAATTTACTTGCTTTCAGAGTAAAGAGGACCCACAACAACATCTACAATCGTTTAGATACACTTGCTACCTCATAGGGCATAATGATGTGTTATTACTTTGCACATTCCCTGTGTCACTTTTTGGCACCACCCTTGACTGGTATAGCTCCATTACCAGTCATTCTCTCTTCACCTTCATTTAACTCACTTAGCTATTTGTCGATCATTTCTCAATCAATATTACCAAGAAGGTCTCCATCATAGACCTTTATTCCATAAGAAAATTTGAGGATGAGTCAATAGCAGACTTCATCACCCATTGGAGAGGTTTGATCAACCAACTCTCCTTCTCACTACTTGAACTTGAGCTCATTGAGCTCTTTTCAAGAACATGTGCCAAACACATCTCATCCACTTTGTGGGTTCAAACTTTTCACACATTTGATGAAGCTTTCACTATGGCCTGAAAGCTTGAACTCTGTGCAATCAAAGAAGATAGGGTCAAATTGCATAACAAAAATACCAATGCAAAACCCAATGACCCTTCTTCTTCCAAACCTTCTTCTTCCCACCCCAAGTCCAAGGGATCAGTGAACGCTATGGTCCTTAGGTCACCATCTTCTACCATAAACCAATCTGAGCCCTCCACTTTACAAAACATCACTAGACAATTCCAACAATGGTATGAACAATGATAATACACTCTAATAAGAGAATAGTATGCTTCCATATTAGATAAATTAGTGAAGCAGGGAGTCCTCAACCTCCCTCAAATCTAACCACCTATGTAATTTGACCCCTCACAAGCCATCCCTACATGGTATAGGGAAACCAACTTTTGTAACTATCATTGTGTCAAGGGTCATGACATGGATAATTGCAAAACCCTAAAAAACATTATTCAAGACATGTTAGACAAAGGGAACCTTATTTTGGATAACCCTAATGCGTTAGCCAACCAAAACATGGATGTCTTTAGGCAACCATTTCCTAACCATCTAAGTCAGAAAAATGTTCAGACCATGGTTGATGACCCTCAAGAATGCACCATACGCATGATCAACATAGTCTTTCCTTTCATTCCTATCCAACCTCTCCCATAATCTAAAGAGGTTGGTCAACTCATTTCTCCACCATGAGTAGAAGAGCCTATTTTACCCATACCACCCCCACGTAATGAAGAGCTCCCTTTGCCTCACCCTCTTCCTCATGTGGATGAACCTGTTTCACCTGTATCACCCCCACGACATCAAGCACCTCCTCTACCCATTTTTTTACCTCATGAGGATCTCATATTACCTGTTCCTCTTGCCCCCACCTTCCCTCTTCTTTTACCATTAGAAGAATTTACCATTCATACCCCACACCCTCATGTAGAAGGGGCCATCATCCCTCTGGTTTACCCTTTAGAGGAGCCTTGCTCTCCCATTTTTCCTCCACCAATGGAGGATAGTCCTCCATCCACCCCCTTTCACATGTAGGAGAGTCTACTTTGACCTCTCCCATATTGGAGGATGCTTTGATGGTACCAATGCCGGTGGCCACACCCTTATCCTTCTTATTACCAATGGAGGATCATACTTTCCATTCTACTAGACCACACGTGGAAGGCATGATCATCCTTGTGCTTTATCTGCTTGAAGAGCTAAATTCTCAAATCCCTTCCCCACTGAGAGAAGAACTCGCCACCTCACCCGCTTTGGTTGAGGAAGATTCGATGATGGTTCTCTCCCACCTTTAGCCCAAGATCACTGCATCCAACATGTTTCCACTCTCGCAATCACCTAAATCCTCTGAAGGACTAACTGTAAGGCCTTGCACAATGTCATCTAAACCATTCTCTCAATTGGTAGAAAACTTAGGATTCCTCCATTCTAGGAACCTAGAGTATGAGGCATTATGGGAGTGACTTAGGGCTCCTTATCCTACACATCTTGCTTCACCTTATACTTGCAACCCTTCCATGACAATTTACTCCAAAGTCTCTTATGAGGATCAGGTTTCCACTTTTAAATCATTAAAAGCTCAGCCTTCCATGTCTAAATCCAAACCCTCACATGTGTCCACCATGTAGAAATAGATTAGATCTCTCAGTGTTCACCCTATATCAAACCTAACTCACCCATAAGTGAAGTTAGATTTGAACCTCACCCCACAAAGTAGTGGTCCTCACACCATACTAAAGGAGGATGCTAAACCACATCGGTCTACTCCTCCCCCACCTTCACCATTGCCCTCTATCTTGGGTCCACATCCTTCCACTTTAACAACAATGCTCCCTATTCCAACACCTCACAAAAACAAACTACCTCCATTACTCCCTCTACCTCTCAAAAGCATATTTCCTCCAAGAAATTTAACACCTCTCATCAAAAAAGTTCCATCTATGCATGTGGCCACACCACCAACCAAAAAGGTGGTATGAAAAACTCCCCCTACAACTTTTAAATAGAAGTTGTCAACCCCTACTACAACAATGAGCACAAACCCATGAGTGGGTTCCTATGCTTCATTGTTACGTTGATTGTTATAGTCTTCTAGCACCACTCTCCCACCCATTAAGCCATACCAACCTCTCAGATCAAAACCATCTTGGTTTGATGACAATCAAATCTTCTTGTATTATCACACACCTGAGCATGATACTAAGAGTTACAATGTTCTTAAGGTTGTCATTCACCAACACCTAGAAAAGGACACCCTTGTCATTGAGGATTCTCTTGACCACCTTTTTGACAAACTACCAACACCACCCCATGCCTCCCAAACCTCCTCACTTGAATCGAGATCCCAACGCGAGATTATGGTCCCTTTACCACCTTCTCCCCCTTTATTCAAAATCAACACTATTAATGTGGCCATCAGGTCCCAAACCTTAGAGGATAAAGGAAAAGAGTAGGTTTCTACCCCTTGGACATATCCATTCACCAAGCCCTCTCCACCACCAAAGCCCAAGATTTATATCTTGGGCACATCTCAACCAACATCTTCAGGGGTAATTCACATCTCCATGGTGAAACAACTTCACCAAACCCCTGTGAAGATGTCTTTGTATGACCTAATACAAATCTCTCTGAAACATCAGCAAGCCTTGATCAAAGCTTTATAGGTAGTGGAGGTCCAACCTGAAGACCCCCAACCATTGGCTACTTTAGTCAAATCATTACCCACCGTTGCCTCACCTTCAATGATTTTGAGATTCTTGCCTACAACCTAGAAGATCAGGATCCCGCCCTCTTTATCACAGATTACATTGATCAAACTCATGTTAAGTAGGTTATGATTGATGGAGGTGCTAGCATCAACATCATTTCTACCCATGCATATGATCAACTAGCCCTTCTGAAGAACTGCATGTCAAAAACTGATGCAATTCTTCATTCTTGTAATGATGCCACCACCACTACCATTGGCACTGTGGTCTTGCATGTTGATGTTGGCCCACATACAATTCTATAACTATTCTATATCATTGAGGGGGAGTTCCAATATAACATGTTGTTGGGATGACCTTGGATATGTTTCATGACTTGTGTCCCTTCCACGTTGCATTATTGTGTCAAGTTTGAGCATGAGGGGTAGGTTCATGTCATTCTTGATGACCCTTCCCCCTTTAAAACATGCAACATGACCTACCAAACTAATGATGTTCTCATCCCTTTGAAAACATCCACCCAAACACCACCTCTACCTGCAGAAGCCTTGACAAGCTCACAGACACTGGTCACACCTACACCTACTCCTCAAGTGAGCATGAAATTTCCTATGGAAGACACCTTCCAATGCCTTTCACTTAGGGAGTATCATTTGCTTACCCTTGACATGTTACAAACTCCATAGGAATATCAAAAACTTCATCACCAACCTAACTATGACCATCACATTGGAAAGGTCATCCCATATGGTCCTCCTGATCTCCAAACTAATCTCACCTATGGAGGGCTAGATCGGGCTCCTATTGTTGAAAATCCTCTCTCATCACCCTGACTATTCACTTGCAATTTCTCCTTCCTCAACAAACCTAGTTTTTCTCACACCTATCTTCATAGGTGTGTGTGGAAGGGTTTTGGCTTTGGGCATTATGAACAAGGTCCCCACCAGCCCATTGAGCCTCCAAATGATGAGGCAATCAAAAATGCCAAGAAATGACATGGCATGGGTTTTGAGGAACCTACAAAACCCTCTAAGATCCCTCACCATGAAACTGTCATAGAGCATTCTCATCTAACCTGGTCTATTTCCCCACCCTCACTTATAGAGTTGGTGGTCTCCATCCCTCCTATTTTTTTTTTCATAAATGCCATTCACTTAGAACCCCTGACCTATCAATTAGGTGAGGCATCAAGGTCTCTTCCTCTCATTTATCCAAACATGATAGATGATGAATCTTCTAGCATCAACACTATCCAATGCTTGGATGATGATGCCATACTCACCTACATGGGTGTGGATGACTCCTTCATACAATGATCACTTCCTTTAAAAGCACAGGTTAGGTTAAAAGAATCAACTGTTGACATTAATCTCCTATATTTTGATGTTCCTCACATTTTAAAGATTGGTCAATATTTAGATGCCCAAGAAAAAATTGACTATACCACATTCCTTACAGATCATAGCAAAGCCTTTGCTTGGTCCTATAGCGCTATGCCCGGTATTGACCCTGACATTGTCATCCACAACATCATCATGAACCACAAAGCTAAGCCTATCAGATAAAACATTCACAAGATGCATCCTCACATTGCACTTCTTGTCAAAGAGGAGCTTCAACGTCTTCTCTCCATCTCATTTATCCAACCCATTGATTATCCATAATGGGTGTCAAACATTGTCCCTACCACAAAAGCAATAGGGGGAATTTGAATTTGTACTGACTATTGTGACCTTAACCTAGCTTGCCCAAAGGATGACTTTCCTTTGCCAAACATCGAACAACTTGTTGATCTTACAGCTGGTCATGAGATGCTATCCCTCATGGATGGGTTTTCAGGATATAACCAAATCTTGATTACCTCAAAAGATCAACATAAAACCACCTTCATCACTCCATGGGGGACATTCTGCTATAGGGTCATGCCTTTTGGCCTAAAAAATGTAGGCACTACATACCAACGTTCCATGACTTATATCTTTCATGATCTCCTACAAAAAATCATGGAGGACTATGTGAATGACCTACTGGGGAAATCCAAACTTCGCCATGACCACCTAACCATTCTCAAAATGATATTCACTTGCCTACTACAATATAACATTTGACTCAACCCCAAGAAATGCATCTTTGGGGTTCTCTTAGGGAAGATTTTAGGTTTCATCATTTCTTGTTGTGGCATTGAGGTAGATCCAGCTAAGATTTGAGCCATACTCAAGATGCCCCCACCAACTAACCTAAAACAACTTCATAGCCTTTAAGGGAAGCTTCAATCTATTCATCGCTTCATCTCACAGCTATTTAACTGATGCCAACCCTTCCATCACCTCCTCAAGAAGGACATCTCCTTTAATTAGAATAAGGATTGCCAAGAGGCTTTTGAGGCTCTTAAATGCTATCTTGTCTTTCCACCAGTCTTTATTCCACCTAAAGATGACCAACCCTTCTATCTTTACATTTTAGCAATAGATCATTCCTTAGGTGCCATGATCATGCATTGAGATGAACAACATCATGAGTAGGTAGTTTATTATATAAGCTAAACACTCATTATCTACAAAACTCAGTATACTCATACTGAAAAACTTTGCTTGGCATTAGTCTTTTCTGCCTCCAAACTCTGCCACTATCTCCTCAACCACAAGACCTACATCATCACCCACACTGACCCTCTCAAATACATGCATTCCAAGCCATACCAAAACCAAAGTATGGCTCATTGGCTCATGCTTCTCACTGAGTTCAATTTGGAATTCATTCAATAAAAGTCTATAAAGGGGAAAATGATCACTGACCAACTAGCAGATGCCCCTTTACCTGATAACCTACCCTCTAACTACAAAATTCCTAATGAGTCTATCACCATGCTATCCACTAATAACATCCCCTATCAAATGATAATTTTCTTTGATGGATCTAAATGTCAACTCGATGGGGGTGTGGGGGTCATTCTCATCCCTCACGAGGGTGAGCCCATGCCTCTATCCTTCAAACTTGACTTTGAATGCACCAATAACATGGCTAAGTATGAAGCCTTAATTTTGGGGCTTCAAACTACCATTTTCTTGGGCATTAAGATAATCAATATCTTTGGTGACTTGTAACTAGTCATTAATCAGATTAATGGTTCATATATTTGTAAAAATGAAGTTTAACAATGATATAAAGATTGTGTTGACACATTGTTAGGGTCTTTCAACTGTTATCTCTTGCAAACTATTCCTCGCTCTATGAATAAGTTTGTTGACAGAATGGCCTCTCTCACCTCACACATCCCATCTTCATCTGCTTCCTTGAGAATCTATGTCATGGTACATCATTTGGTGTTGCCCTCATATATCTCAATTGGCATCAACTTTGTTGGCAATATCAACTCTAGTCCACATGATGTTTGGTATAAATAACTTATTGACTACTTGACTTATTCTATCATTCCTCCTGATCTCTCTAGTAATGGACAGTGGGCTTTTATCAAGAGTACTACTTGATACACCATGTTAGGGGGTCTTTTCTATAAATGAGGTTTCGACGGTCTCCTTCTCTAATGCCTAACCACCACTGAGACATCTCATGCCATCAAACAAGTCCATGATGGGATTTATGGAGGACATTTATGTGGTAACTTGGTTGCAAAGTGCATCCTCCACTTGGGCTATTATTGGCCCACTCTTAACCAAAATTGTAGTGATTATGTTTAGCATTGTATCAAATTCCAACAACATGCTAACCTACTTCACGTCCCTATCCACACTTTACAAGTTGCTAAGGATTTCTGGCCCTTTTCACAATGGGGCTTAGATCTAATTGGTGAGATTAACCCTCATTCATCTCTCTGACATCAATCTATTATCATAGTGACTGAATATTTCACTAAATAGGTGGAAGCTATTTCCCTCATCTCCACTAAAGCTGATAAAATCATCAACTTAATTAACCACCACATCATCTATCATTTTTGTGTACCTCACAAGATAATCACTAATAATGGCAAATATTTCAAAAACAAAACCATCTAAAAGCTTTGCAATACTTTTGGCATCAAACTCAGCTTCTCCTCACCTTACTATCCATAAGCAAATGGACAAGTAGAAGCTTTTAACAAAATCCTAACTAAAATCCTAATGAAGGTGGTCAATGACATTGGAAGAGATTGGCACACTCACATTCCCTTCACTTTGTGGGCTTACTGCACTAGCATCCAAACCCCTATGAGTGCTACACCTTTCTCTTTAGTGTATGGAATTGAGGCTGTTTTGCCTCTAGAAGTACAAATACCTTCTCTTTGCATCTCCTTGCATGACATGCTCTCTAATGATGACTTTCATCAAGATTGATTAACACAACTTAAGTTACTCGATGAACGTCATCTTTTCGCTCTTAATCATCTTCATATCTACCAAGATCGCATCAAGCATGCCTATAACAAAAATTTGAAAGAGCAAGATTTCAAAATCAAAGATCTTGTCCTTAAAGAAAACCAAGACATGACCAATATGGAAAGAAGCAAATGAGGCAGGTTTGCTCCTAATTGGCTCAGACCTTATATAATAATGCACAAGTATGGATCAGGCACTAATTATCTGTCTTCTCTCGAAGGCTGGCCAGAACATGAGCCCCTTAATGCCTTGCATTGGTGACCAATCTACTATTAACCAAGTAATCATTCACTTGATGTTTAACTTGAGCTCATCCCTTGAACAACCCCCATCATCCTCATTCTTATTCCTTTCAACCCTTTTTCCCTACAAAAATTAGTTAACCCTTTTTTAAGCATTAATGCTTTGTCCTAATAAAAGGGAAACCCCTAAACCTCTATAGTCTATTCCATGACTAAAATTTTAGTTAACAAAAAAAAAACTAGGATGCCTAAAAAAATATTAAAAGGTCATAAACTATAAATGTAGACTACTCCCTTGAAGGACAGCTACATTAATGCTGTAATTAATAGAATGCTCCCTTGAAGGATAGCTATTCAAAGAAATCAAAACATACAAATCAAAATATAGACCACTCCCTCAAAGCATGGCTATGCCCAAATTTTTCTACAAAAATAACACCCTCTTAGAAGCTTCTTGCATCGATCAGCTTCACATGACCACAAAATAAAAACAACATCCCCAAGTAGACTTCCCGCATTGATCAGTTTACCAAAAAAACAACTGATTGACAAACTATTAAGTCATTGACTTGCCTATAGTCATTCTCAGGGTCACCTATAAAAAGGGTAAAGTTATCCCTACTAAAAATGGTTATGTTATCCTCACATATCACATAATCACACCTATTACCCCAAAATACCCAAGGGATTTTGAGCTCACTTAATGTCAAGTGATGAGGGTACTTCTTGAACAAAAACCAATGGTCAACGATGTAATGCATGAATAGGGATTTTGTTTGTAAAAACTCTATCTATGCTATCATTATGGTCCTTATCAATGAAAGAGAAACACACCTTTCACTTCTTACACACCTTCGTCACATGCCAGTTTATCTTTTAGGAGTTGGTTATATGACCACAAAATCCTTTCAACTACTTACCGACATCAGTGGCCTAACCTGTAGACACCAAAATCATGTCTACCCCTTGGTCATCCTCCCCCTTGGTCCATTCCTAACCCATTCCTAACCCATACACTTACTAATTTAAAATAATAACTTATTTTGAATTAATAACCCCCCTTTGACACATCACCTATAACACCTCATCTGACACCTCACCTTGGACCATTTCCCACCCTATGACTCACCTTAAGACTAAGTGACTCACCCAAGACCTATTATTACTCCTTTCCAACCACCTAACCAACTCTCGTGCGTATTTAGCCCAACCTTTGACAATTCTCCAATGGATTATGCACTTGGCAGATGGAAAACGGGCTTGATAGCCCTTTTACTCATTCTCAACCCACTGACATCGATCAAATGTCAGTTGATGCTGGTAGGATCACTGACATCGATTTACTTAAACTGAATTCTAACCTCTCACTTAGGCTAATCACTAATCACTAATCACTAATTGCTAATCACTAATCAATTTTTTCCAATCTCTCAAATCGGACCTTTCAACCTTTAACAATCTGATCTTTCATTCTTCCAAGTAGCCGACCTTCCAATCTTCAAACCTCTCTCTCTCTCTCTCTCAGGCACACAGTAAGATAGAACAACAACAAGTACTCTACATCAGTCATTCCACCTTACTAGAGGTCTTCTACACCAATAGCATCAGCAACAGGGACAAGCATCAGTGACACTCCTTCTTCAGCAAGCCATAGGTAAGTATTTCCTCTATGTTTTCATCATGTTTTCTAGTTATTACTTCTAAGTGTTATGAACTAGACACAACCATCATCAACCAAACTATCAACTAGACCACAGACCCGACCTACCCTTCCCAAAGAGGCTGAAAGGCCTCCTCTACCCCTCTATCCCTTTTTGACATTCTGTCCATTGTCCTAGACCTCTGCACAGACTCTCAGACCATTCAAACAGACCCAAAACCCTTTTTTAGACCCATCCACAGACCATAAACTCATCCAAACCTTGTCCCAGACCATTGCCCTAACTGACACCAGCCACAGAGACCACTGCCTTCATCGACATCGATAGACTAATCGATGTCGGCAGACCTTGACCAACTGATGTCGGCAAACTAATCAACGTCGGTGACTATGCCAGACTGATAGCAACATTCAGGTAAGCATTTGCTTCTATTTCTATTTTAGTCTTTAATCATTTTAGTCTTTTATCATTCTACTTTTTATTAGACATTCTTTTATCAATTAGTGGGCTGTCATCCCTCCAGGAAGTCTTTGCACTTCTGGGATCAAGCTTTTGCTTGGCAACCCACCATCTATCCATCTAATGCCTTCCATGTTTGAGTCTCTTTCTTCTACAGGTGTCATCCTCCACAACCAAAGAGGAGTTCCTTCAGTCGTCTAAATTTGGTGCGCAAGACTACATCTGGTAACATCTAACCCTAGACCATTTCTTTTAGTTTCTCATTTCCTTTGAATGTGAAAGTGAAAATTGTATAGAAACATTTTGGCACGCGTGGTGGGACCCTAGGGTCTTCCTTAGGTTCTTTTCTTTCTTTTCATATAGGTGCATTAGGTTTCTCCTTTTCACCTCTTTCTTCTATTTCTTTTAAAAGACACTATTAGCAAAAATTAAAAAGAATCATTTTTGTTCTTTCCTTTCTTGCATCTTAGACTAGTCAAAAGTCATACTCTTCAACCCTTTTTCCATTTGTCTACATCCAAACTCACATTTCTATTTGGGCTTAAAATACATTGCATTTCATTTCTTCTTGACTGCATACTTAGTCCACATCTAGTAATTAAAAACTACATCATGAATTAATCATAGTCCACTTATGTTACATAACCAAATCACTTGCACAAATCAAACATCAAATCTTACCTGAGACAAGGCCCAACTGGGATTTCATCACCCAGCAGATATCTCACCCGTCCCAACAATCCCACTTAGACTTCACTACCAAGGCAAAAGCCCACTCTGTTCTCTAGTAGAGGATAATCTCTAGGGGAAGTATATACTGGCTAAGTGGCCCAGCTTGGCTCTGGGTTCGTGAAGTGAAGGGAGCAAGCTCCTAGTACCAAGCCACATACAGAAGCTAACACAGACTCTTAAGCATTGAAACTAACCTAAAACCATCTTTAGACTACCTCTTCTAGGACCTATTCTACAAGCCAACCTCCCCAACACACTCTAAGGCATAAGCCAACATGATTCTAAAAGTTGATTCTTAGGATTTAACGCTTAGGGTCTATCTGTCTCCATCTTTTTTTGGTTCCTATCTAGTTTTTTGAGCTAGTGAGGACATTCTCTTCTCTCTAAAAACTTTCAAATCTCTGAGTTTCTATAAAACATAGTAACTAACATCAGTTTTACCACTGACATTGGCACCTTTATTCACCAACATTGGTCATTTGACCAACATCGACAACCTCTATCACCGACATCAATTTTCATACCGATGTCAGTCACTATCCAAATCTTTTATTCTCAAAATAGCAAGCTTAGAACTTGACTTTCTTGCTGTCTAGCATCCATCCTGGTTTTTTGAAACTAAAAAACATAGTTTCTAGAACCTGAACCTTCTTGCCTTGAATGGTTTTGACACATAGTCAAACCAAGACTCTTCTTGACCACGTAGGGTAATGACCACTCCTGCCTTCACCATCTATGCCTAGTCCTCTAATGGAGTATCATTCAGAGACCGAACGAACTCCTACCCGACCAACTCCCAATCAACCTTCAATTGTCCCCGAAGGGGACCCAAACTTTGAGAGACTCCTTGACCACAATGTCAAAGCTCTCCAACACTACCTCACAAGAAACCAAATGTGAGACCTTTCTGGTGAAGTGGCGATGACATCAACACCATCCGCTACCTAGCCTTTTATGACTCAGACTATTGCCTCAACCATTAACTCGACCATGGCTAATACACAAAGTTTGGCCTCCCCATCTATTTTTGGACCGACCTCCATTGGGGTTTCATTACCCCCTCAACCACATGCAATTCAACCAAGTTCTACATCATACCAAAACTTGATTGTCTCAACTCCACACACTCTTCCACCTATAAATGTAGGAGTGTCTACCTCCCCTTTTGCCAATGCTACCATGTAACCACCTTTGGTGATATCTAGTCAACTTATGCCTTCTACCTTCATGACACAACCACCCCTGGCTTCCACTTCTATCCCAATGACTAGTTACTCATACATTGCACCTATACAAGCGCAATCAACTACATCATACGCCTCTTCTAGCACCTTCCAAGTGCCTCACAACCTAGGGGGCACCCCATCTGCCAATCCATCAGTTGATCTCATCAAGATGCTAATAGACAAGATGTCTAGTCTTGAAGCTTCTATTTCTGGTTCAAGCAATGTTTTTTCATATGACCAAATTTACAACAAACCCATCCATCCCTCCATCCCAATCTGACCATACCCTAACCAGTGGGAGCTTCCTAAATTTACTTGCTTCTAGAGTAAGGAAGACCCACAACAACATCTATGAGCATTCAGACATGCTTTTTATCTTATAGCCCATGACGATGCATTATTGCTATGCACATTCCCCATGTCACTTGCTAGTGCTGCCCTTGATTGGTACAACTCTCTTACCAGTCACTCCCTCTTTTCATTCACTCAACTTGCCCAATTATTCCTTGACCACTTCTTGATCAATATCACCAAAAAGGTCTCAATCACAGACCTCTACTCCATCAGGTAATTTGATGATGAATCAATAGTCAATTTTGTCGCCCGTTAGAGAGGCTTGATTAACTAGCTCTCTTTCTCCTTACCTCAACCTGAGCTCATCGAGCTCTTTTCTCGAGCATGTGCCAAGCACATCTCTTCTACCTTGTGAGTTTAAACATTCCACACTTTCGACTAGGCTTTCACTATGGCCTGAAAGCTTAAACTTCACGCCATTAAAGAGGATAAGGTCAAATTGCATAATACCAACACAAAAGCCAATGACCCTTCTTCTTCTAGACCTTCTTCCCACTCTAAGTCCATAGGAGTGGCCAACACTGTGGTCGTTAGATCACCATCTTTGATAACAATTGACCAATCTCAACCTTCTACATCTCACAGCATCACAAAACAAGTCCAACAACGATACATATAGCGTAACTACACTCCAATTGGAGAATCATACGCTTCTGTGTTGGAAAAACTCATCAAGTAGAGGGTCCTCAATCTCCCTCCAATTGACCACCTCAATTTGACCCTTCAAAAGCCATCCCTACTTGGTATAGGGAAAATGACTTTTGCCATTATCACCATGTCCAAGGCCATGACATCAACAACTGCTGAACCTTCAAGAACATCATCCAATGTTATGGTGTGGAGATAAAAGCTTCAACTATTTGCAAACACAAGAGAAGGATGCTAAAGAACTAGAGCCACCGGCGTCGGCAGTATGACTGACATCAGTCAGATGCAATGGAGAAGGAGACCAGCGATGGCAGGGAGTTGGCCGACGTCGGTAGCACCAGACCAGTAGGGATCGGCATCGGTCACCTGTGTATTTTTAGAATTGTTGTTGACGAACAGTCAATTAAGTGAAGTGAGTGTTTGCATGTCAAGCGACTAATTATAGTCACGAGCTGCGTGTCTAATTATTGTAAGTAGAGTTCTATTTTTGTAAGCATGGGATCTTATTTATAAACCCATAAGGCATGTATTGTAATTTATTCTAAGGCAAGTAAAAGCATTGAAGCTAGCAAGGTCAAGGAGATCTACAGGTGTAAGGTCAAGGAGATCATCTGAAGCATTTAAGGAGGGATAATAACTCAGGCTTTAGAGTTGTTGTGTTGAGCAAGAGAGAGAGGGAAGAAGGTCTTGAGGTGTGGCAAGCCTTTGAGGTGGAGGAAGAAGTGGCATCTTTCTTATTATATTTTCTTCTAGTAATATTTAATACAAGAGTGTGTATTGTCTCTCAAATTCTTTGTTATCTCAAGTTTCTAGCTACTTTATCATTCTGGTATAATTCTGTGTTTAATTGCATATAAGAAAGTAATCAATTGTGCTCTAATTGGTAGAGCTGTAGATCCCCTGACAAGTGGTATCAGAGCTACGATTTGCAAGAAGCAGGGTATTGCTTTTAATTACAGGTCATTCACAAGGTTTTTTGATCGAGTGGGAGTTTAGCAATGGCAAAAGAAAGTAGGCTACGAATGGAGAAGTTTAACAGTAACAATTATCAACACTGGAGGATACAGATTGAGGACTATCTGTATCAGAAGGATTTGTACTTATCATTGGGTGGGGTTGCATGCAAGCCCACAGATATGAAGGATGAAGAATGGAACGTTCTTGATCGAAAGGCTCTTGGTTCCATAAGGTTGAGCCTTGCATCGTCTGTGATTTCCATCTTATCATAGTGTAAGACAATAGAAGAGTTGATAAAGTCCTTGGTGAATTTATACAAAAAGCCCTCAGCTTCTAATAAGGTATATCTTATGAAGCAGCTATTTAATTTACAAATGTAGGAAGGTGGATTGGTACATACTCATCTCACTAATTTCCATGGTTTGGTAAACCAATTAGCTTCAGTCAATATTGTTTTTGATGATGAGGTAAACGCTCTCTTGATTTTATGTTCTTTGCCTAAAAGTTGGGATGGTATGGTTATGGTAGTAAGTAATTCTGCATCTGCTTCTAAAATCTTAAAAGTTGATGATGTTGTGAGTGTGATCTTGAATGAAGAAATACGTAGGAGAAGCACAGGTGAATCATTAGGGAATGCTCTAAGTGTAGAAAGCAAGGGATGGCAAAGGGAGAAGGTTGAGCAAGGGAAATCAAGGTCAGGAAGGAGATCCGAGTCTAAAGGTATTACCTACTAGTTTTGTGGAAATAAAGGACATACAAAGGAGTGTTGGTTGAGAGATAAAGAGAATCAACATGCAGGCATGGAAGAAGCAAAGGATGCAAATATTGTGATGCAGGATGCTCTCATAATTTCTTCGAATAGTCAGGTAGGATCATGGATTTAAGATTCTGGTTCATCTTTTCATGCATCCCCAAATAGAGATTTGTTCTATGAGTATGAACAGGGAGATTTTGGAGTGCTCTATTTAGGGGATGGTACGCCTTGTCAGATAGTTAGCAAAGGGAAAGTGTATTTGAGATTGCAGATTGACAACACATGGGTGTTGAAAGAGGTCATGCATGTTCCAATTCTAAAGCAGAGTCTGATTTCTGTAGGAAGGTTGGGAGATGAGGGATGCACAATAACCCTCATAGTGGATTCTTGGAAGGTTACCAAGGGAGCACTTGTTCTAGCAAGAGGTAAGAAAGTAGATACTCTTTATCTGTCTACTTGTATTACTAATTCCACTTCTGGTGTAGATTTGAAGATATGGCCTAATAGGATTGGTCACAAGAATAGGAAGGGAATGGAAGTTCTTGATTCAAAAGGTATGTGTTCAAATTTGGAAAGCACAGATACAGTTCATTGTAGAAAGAGGAAATTTGATGTTTTTGACAGGAATAAAGAAGCCTTGGTGTTTATGGAGGAGATGAAGGATAGAGATCAGTCACAGGGGCTAAATAAATCTGAGTAGGGCAGCATGGATAGAGGTTTGATCCAAGAAGAGCTCACGGATGAAAATTTCATCACTTACAGGAACACACAGACACTGATGTCGGTAGCTTGGCACGACGTCAGTCATCTAGATATCGACATCGGTCATGTGCAGACTAGCAGGGTCGGTAGGTTAGATAAGAGAAGTCCGACGTTGGTCATAAGGACCGATGTCAATAGGAGGGACACCAGCGTCAGCCAGGGAAATGATGTCGATAGTTAGGGTCAGTGCAGGGAACTGACATCGGTCGGGAGTAGACTGGGAGATGGCCTAGATCGGTCACTAAAACAGATGTTGGGTGAATTACTAAGTCTCAAACACCCATGTGGAGGTCAAGAAAGGTATGTGAACCTCATATTCATTGTTCACCTTCTTTATATTGCTTACTGATAGTCATGAACTAGGAAGATGGAAGAAGCAATGCAGGTAGAATCCAGAAATAGTGGGAGCTTGGCATGGATGAGGAGTGTGAGTCCTTGGAGAACCAAACATGTATTTGTTGGTAGTGTTGTCAGCTGGAAGGAAGCACTGGATAGAGGGATGGATTCCCATTTTAGAGAAGAGAGTGGATAGACACATGAGATAGAAGGCTATGGTATATGGTCTTGTTTATGCTGCAAACAATGGAGGTTTGACCATTGTATTTTATCTTTACCAGGTTGGATAATATTAGCTACATTATCCTGTTACTGTATTGTGTTACTTGTTGCAGGGTCTCATATATAGGGAGTTTTTTAAGCTAAGGGTAGAGTTGGTTCAGAAGTATGTCATGGAGAATTTGGGAGCAGCAAAATTCTTGTGGCATAAGAGACAGGTATAGCATCACAGGTTTGCATGGTGGTTGGTCTTTAAGAGTGACGTTGAAGAGGGATACAGAGCCTAAGGAACAAAATAGATGGTGTACAGGTACAGGTACAAGTTGTAGCTATTTATCTCTAAGTGGGAGATTGTTATGGTGTGGAGCTAAAAGCTTCAACTATTTACAAACACAAGAGAAGGATGTTGAAGAACTAGAGCCACTAGTGTCAGCAGTATGACCAATGTCGATCAGATTCAGTGGAGAAGAAGACCGGCGATGACAGGCAGTTAGCCGATGTCGGCAGCACCAGACCAGCAGGGACTGGCGTCGATCACCTGTGTATTTTCAAAACTGCTATTGATGAACAGTTAGTTAAGTGAAGTGAGTGTTTGCATGTCAAGTGACTAATTATAGTCACGAGCTGAGTGTCTAATTATTGTAACTAGAGTTCTATTTTTGTAAGCATGGGATCTTATTTATAGGCCCATAAGGCATGTATTGTAATTTATTCTAAGGCAAGTAAAAGCATTGAAGCTAGCAAGGTCAAGGAGATCTACAGGTGTAAGGTCAAGGAGATCAGCTGAAGCATTCAAGGAGGGATAATAACTCAGGCTTTAGAGTTGTTGTGTTGAGCAAGAGAGAGAGGGAAGAAGGTCTTGAGGTGTGGCAAGCCTTTGAGGTGGAGGAAGAAGTGGCATCTTCCTTATTGTATTTTCTTCTAGTAGTATTTAATATAAGAGTGTGTATTGTCTCTCAAATTCTTTGTTGTCTCAAGTTTCTAGCTACTTTATCATTCTGGTATAATTTTGTGTTTAATTGATTATAAGAAAGTAATGAATTATGCTCTAATTGGTAGAGCTATAGATCCCCTGACATCCAAGACATGATAGACAAGGGGGATCTTGTTTTAGATAACCCAAATGCACCTCCCAATCAAAACATCGACATCTTTAGACACCCCTTTCCTAACCATCCCCTGTGTCAAAGTAGTGTCCAGACCATGACTGATGGCTCCCACGAGCATGACATACACATGGTCAACACAGTCTCACCTCTTGTCCCTAACCAACCTCCTCCATAGGTAGAAGAGCCTTCTTCTCTTATTAGTTCTCCATCGACCTCTCTTATATTAGAGGACGCCTTGACCATACCTATTCCATTAGCCCCACCTTCATCTTTCCTCCTACCAATGAAGGACCATACCTTGCCTAATCTTCAAGCACAAGTAGAAGGCACCATCATCCCTACCCTCTACCCTCTTGAGGAGCCACACTCTCCTATTTCTTCTCCACCAAGAGAAGAACCAGTCTCTTCACCCATTTTGATCGAGGAAGTCCTAGTCATGGTTTCCTCTTGCCTTTTGCCTGAGATTGCTACATCTCACTCACCTCCATCCACATCTGAACCCAAACTCATATCTAACCTCACCTCACACAATGGTGGCCCTCAACCCAAACCAAATAATGCCACTAAACCACACCAGAGAATTCCTCCCCCACCTTCATCATTACCTTCAATTTTAGGCCTGCATCCATCCACTTTAATAGGAGTGCTTCCTACTCCCATACTTCACAGAGGCAAGTCACCTCCATTATCCCCTCAACCCATCAGACATATATTTCCTCCAAAACATCCAACACCTATCACCACCAAAGTGCCATCTACACGTGTGGCTACACCACCCACAAAAATGATGGTATGACCAATGCCTCTTATGCCTCTCAAACCAAAGTCATCAACCCCCATTGTAATAAGATGCACAAACCCATTAGCAGGTTCTTATGCCTTGCTATTATGGCAATTATTGTAGTCTTCTCACATCAATCTCCCACTTCTTAAACCATATCAATCTCTCAAACCAAAACTACCCTAGTTTGATGACACTCAGATTTGTGCATATCATCGCACACCTAGGCATGATACTGAGCATTGTTGTGCCCTCAAGGTTGTCATTCACCAATGCTTGGAGAAAGACACCCTTCTTCTTGACCATATTATCAACAAACCTTTAACACCACCCCACTCATCAACTCTAAGATCAAGACCATCTTGCTTCGATAACTCTAAATTTTGCCACTATCATCACACTCTGGGACATGACACTGAGCATTGTTGCGCTCTTAAAGCTGTCACTCGTCAACACTAAAAAAAGGATACCCTTCTCATCAAGGATCCTCTTGACCACCCCTTCGATAAATCTCCAACACTGACCCATGCTTCTCAAACCTCATCACCTAAATCGGGATCTCCATGCCAGACTATGGTCCCTTTGCCACCTTTAACCCCTTTATTCGACATCAACATAGTCAATCTGACCACCAAGCCTCAACCAACCTTGACCAAGCTATCAAAAATTCTCCCTAGCCATTGGGGGAATTCAACATTCATCGAAGCCTTGACCAACCCTTCAACCCAGTCTCGACTAAATATCAATCACTTTTTTAATCCTAAACCTCGACTAGGCCTCAACCAAGCCTTGACCATACCTCGACCAAACAAGCATTGATCTGACCTCGACTAAACATTCAACCTATCTTTGACTAAACATTCAACCCAACCTCAACCAAACATCAACCAACCTTTTCATCCAAACATTCAACCTAACCTCGACCAAACATCATGTTTCTATTCAAAATTCGCTTTTAGATCTAAGAGAAAGAAGAAACTAAAAAAGTAATGGACAAGGCATGGGAAGTACCTGGACTAAAGATTGCGCACCATAATCCAGACGCTTGTGAGCACTCCTCTTTGGCTGTGGAGGAATGACACCTGCAAGAGAAGAAAACTTGGACAAGAGGATGTTAGATAGATAGGCGGTGGGTTGCCAAGCGAAAGCCTATTCCCAGAAGTATGAGAACTTCCTTAAGGGAGGTCAACCCACTATTTGATAAAGAGATAAATGACTGATAAAAAGATAGAATGCTAAAATAGACTGAAATGATAGCAAACTGAAAGAGACAAGGAAGCAAAGGCTTACCTGGAAGAAGCTGTCAAACTGGTTGCAGTCGCCGGCATCGGTGGTCCTACCGGCGTCGGTTGTCGGGTCTACCGACGTCGGTCGGGGTAATGACCGGCGTTGGTCGGGGCAATAGGCTTGGATGGCATTTAGGTAGGTTCTGGTCGAGTTGGGACAGAATCCAGGCCGGGCTTGGTCTGTGGACGGGTCTGTGGACGAAGGTCTGAGTCTGCTCTGGGCCTGGTTTGAGGATGGTTTTAGCCAGAAGGACAGAGAGGGACAGGGAGATAGAGGAAACCAATCTGGGAGATAGGAATCTGGGTCTGGGTGACAGTCAGGGCTGAAGGGGTGCAAAAAGCAGATGACTAGAAAGCATAAAGAAAATAAACAAAGAACATACCTGTGCCCTGCTGAAGAAGGTGGTGATCTTGTTGCTGATGATGCTGGATGTGAAACCTATTGCTGATGGAGAATCCCTATTGTTCACTCGTAGAAGCTTGCTGTGTACCTGTGGGAGAGAGCCAGATTGATTGGCAGGGAGGTCAAGTGGGAGGACGGATGCAAGGGTCTGATACGAAGGTTCAAGAGTCGGGATGCCAGAGAGGGAGACGCCGAGAGCCAAGAGAAGCCAAGTGGAACCAGAGAGAGAGATAACGGTGAAGAAAACCGTTATGAAGGGTGTCGACACCGGCAATATCACCGACGTCGACCGAGGACTGACCGACGTCGGCGGCTAAAAGGCCGGAAAAAGGCTAAAAATAGCCTTCTATCCGTTTCCCAGCCGCCAGGTCAAATGAATGCGAGGATGAAACGGTCGACGGGGGTTAAATGGGCGAGAGGAGAGGTTGGAAAGGGAGTCTAAGGCATTAAATGGCCATGTGGGGAATGAAGGGAATCCAAGGAGGGTATCCTAGGGTGGCGAGGTGGCAAGGAGAAGGAAAAGGGTCTTATTTAATTAAAAATAGGTGATTATTTTCAATTAATAAGACTTAGGTAGGTTAGGGATAGTCGAAGTGGCAAGGGACCAAGGGGAGAGAGGAAGACCAAGGGTTAGACACTTTTTAGGTGTCTACATTTGCCCCTTTTTGTCTTGTTGATTGTTCTAGACGAACTGCAAGACAAAAATAGGGAGTGGTTGCCCCAGGTGAAGGATGATGTGGATTGCCCCGAAGTATGGATGAGGTATTCCCCCTCAAAGCAGGAGTCGAGGGAAGGAACCTGATGTCGGGTGCTGATTTGACAAAAGGTGGATGAGAAAGAGAGAGGTGAGTGAGATCGCTGTAAAAGTCATGATTGTGCGCATACCACTGCACAAGATGGTCAGGTCAAATTGTCGCATGTCGAGGGTCAAGGAGTGCCAAAATTGAAGTAACCGAGCCCCAGCATTTAGTCATCTACTGATCGGGTCACTCAATTTAAGCTGAAGCTCCAAATGGTCGTCGTGTTCCAGGTATCTAGGGCTCAGGAAGTGCTCCCAGAAACACAAAAAAGCCACAAGTAGTAGGGATCAACTGGCTCGCAATCCGATACTTGAGAAGGGTCAAAAATAGTCTACGAACAATTTTGCTAACCAACCGTGAGGTAGCACACACGCAAAAACAACCAAGGCAACATTGTCTTGGAAGTGGTCGAAGGTCGAAGGATGGTCGTTGGTTAAGAGGATGGATGGATGAAAGGATGCGGCTGAGCTAACCTCAGAAGACCCCATGTCAACTGAGTGCTGCCTACATAGCCCCTGTCGTAGGGGCCTCAGGCCGATGTAGTTCTCCCTAAAAGGGAGGGAGGGTCAGAGGGATTGATTGGTCTTGGTCAAAGTCGATGATTGGTCTTGGTCAAAGAAAATGATTGGTCTTGGTCAAAGAAAATGATTGATCTTGGTCAAATAAAATGATTGGTCTTGGTCAAAGAAAATGATTGATCTTGGTCAAAGAAAATGATTGGTCTTGGACAAAGAAAGTGATTGGTCTTGGTCAAAGAAAATGATTGATCTTGGTCAAATAAAATGATTGGTCTTGGACAAAGAAAGTGATTGGTCTTGGTCAAAGTTGACGAAGTTGGTCGCAGAAGAGAAGGTTTGTTCATCAAAGAGATGAACAAACGGGGGTGGTCGAGCTAACCTCAGAGGATGTGTTATCTGAGTGCTGCCTACATAGCCCTGGTCATAGGGCCTCAGACCAATGTAGTTCGGACAAATTGAGAAGATTGGTCGATGATGAGATTGGTCATGTGTTGAAATGACGAGGGTAAGATGAGGATAAAATGATGCTACAGATGGTGTATTCTATAGAATTGGTCGAGAGTCTTTCATCCCTAGCAAGTTTCCATAGTCGCGATGGATGTATGCTAAGAATGAATAGAAGTCTATTTATGCTTCAGCAAGTATTGGTTTATGCTTAACATAAATTGGGTCTAGTCGGTAGTTTCCATGTGTACTGGTGTCCATAGAAACTATATGAAATGGTCTAGGATGATGCCAGCTGAAAATGATGAAAATGGCTGGGTTTGAGATGAGTCGCCGATTGATGTGGTTAAATGTGACCAAAGCGAAGAGAAAAGATGAAAGGCAAATCGCTCTTTCATTGACAAGGACCTGAAAAGAAGCATAGATTGGGGTTAGTAGAATAAAAGCCCCATTCATGCATTACGTCGTTGACCAGTGTTGAGTTAGAACGGTAATCGAATCACTTTGACATTAAAGTGAGCTCGAAGTCCCTTGAGCAGGTGAGAGGAAGAGGATAGGGTAACCCAGTTTAAGAGCAGGAATAATCTTGCCCCTTTTTATAGGAGACCCTGAGACAACTACAAGCCAAGTCCATGACTCATTTTTTTTTTTTTTTTTTTTTGCAGGCTGATCGATGCGGGAAGCCTACATAGAGATGTCTTTTGATGTAGTGGTCATGTTGCAAAGCTGATCGATGCGAGAAGCTTCTAAGAAAGGCACTGTTTGTAGCAAGATTTAGTCATAGCCATCCTTCGAGGGAGTGGTCTATATTTTTGCTTAATAATGTTTGATAAGTTGGCCTAGCTGTCCTTCGAGGGATTAGTCTAGTAATACAGCAATGATAGTACAGCTGTCCTTCGAAGGAGCAGTCTGTCTTTTTGATTTGACTTGATTTTGTGACCATGGATATGTTTTGACATCTTGATATATATATTTTGATTGTTAGTCATGGACAAGGCTGTAGAAGTTCAAGGACGCCCCTTTTATTAGGACAAAGCATCCATGCATCATAAAAGGGTTGTAGAGGACTTGTTAAAGGGGAATAGGGTTGAAAGGGATGAGGATTAAGAGGATGAGGATTGCTCAAGGGACGAGCTCAAGTTACGTGTCAAGTAGATGAGTACTCGACTAGTAGAAGAATGGTCGAAGACGCAACGCATAAAAAGGGGTTTAAGGTCTAATAAGACCTTGGGCCATGCTAGTATGTTAAGGTCCGAGTCAATTGGGAGCAAACCTGCCCCATTTGCCTCTTTCCAGATTGGTCAGGTGTTGATCGATGGATGTGAAGTTGGTTGACATTGTCGTTGGTTGGTTGAGAAAGGTTGAATGCTTGGTCGAGAGGTCAGGGTGATTGATATTTGGTTGAAGTTTGGTCGAGACTAGTCGATAAGTAATGCGTTAAGGTCTGGTCAATTGGGAGCAAACCTGCCCCATTTGCCTCTTTCCAGATTGGTCAGGTGTTGATTGGTGGATGTGAAGTTGGTTGACATGGTTGTTTGAGAAAGGTTGAATGCTTGGTTGAGAGGTCAGGTTGGGTCGGTTTGGTTGAGGAATAATTGGTCGGGGGTTGGGTCGGTGGATACTTGGTCGGGTTTTAAGATAAAATGAGTGATTGATATGTGGTAGAGACTAGGTTGAACAGTTGGTCGAGGTTTGAATAAAGGATGAATTCCCCCAGCGGGTAGGGAGAATGTTTGAAAGGTTGGTTAAGGTCGGTTGAGGTTTAGTGGTCAGATGGACGGTGTTAATGTCGAATAAGGGGGTCAAAGGCGGCAAAGGGACCACAGTCTGGCGTGGAGATCCCGATTTAGGTGATGAGGTTGGAGAGGCATGAGTCGAGATTGATGTTTTTTCGAAGAGGTGGTCAAGAGGACCCTTGATGAGAAGGGAATCCTTTCTCCGTTATTGACGAATGACTGCTTTAAGAGTGCAACAACGCTCAGTGTCATGTCCCAGAGTGTGATGATAATGGCAGAATGCGGAGTTGTCGAACCAAGATGGTCTTAATCTGAGAGTTGATGAGTGGGGTGGTGTTGAGGGTTTGTTGATAATGTGGTCAAGAAGAAGGGTGTCATTCCCAAGACATTGGCGAATGGTGACCTTGAGGGCATGACAATGCTCCGTGTCGTGCCCAGGCGTGCGATGATATGCACAAATGTGAGTGTCATCGAACCATGGTGGTTTAGGTCCGAGAGATTGATATTGTCTAAGAGGCGGGAGGTCGAGGCGAGAAGACTGCAACAAGTGCCGTAAGAGCAAGACATATGAACCTGCTAACGGGTCTGGATGCTTTATTGCAGTGAGGGTTGGTGACGTTGGTTTGGGAGGTGAAAGAGGCATAGGTCGAGAGTTCGGATGAGATGTATGTCTGATGGGATGAGGAAGTAAGGGAGGCGACGTGCCTCTGTGAAGGATGGGAGTGGGAAGCACTCTTATTAAAGTGGACGGATGCGGGCCCAAGATTGAAGGTAATGACGAAGGTGGGGGAGGAGTTTTCCGATGTGGTCTAGTAGCTTTCGTGTGTTTGGGTCGAGGGCCACCGTTGTGCGAGGCGAGGTTAGATGTGGGTTTGGGTTTGGATGTGGACGAAGGTGAGTGAGATGTAACAATCTCAGGCAAAGGGCAAGAGGAAACCGTGACTGGGTCTTCCTCAATTGAAATGGGTGGAGAGACTAGTTCTTCTCTTGGTGGAGAAGAAATAAGAGAGTCTGGCTCCTCAAGTGGGTAGAGGGCATGGATGATCATGCCTTCCGCTTGTAGTTGAGGAGTAGGTAAGGTAGGGTCTTCGGATGAAGGTGGGCTTAATGGCGTTGATGTGGTCAAAGCGTCCTCTGATACAAGAGAGGTAGATGGAGGACTAGTAGGAGAAGGAGGTTCCTCATCCTTTAATGGAAGAGGTTGGTCAAGGATAAGAGGCAAGATAGTGCTAATCGTGTGAATGTCATGGTCTTGAGGGTCATTGGTCGAAGTCTGGACGTTGTTTTGAGTAGGCGGGTGATTGGGGAAAGGGTGTTTGAAGATGTCAATATGTTGGTTAGGTGGGGCGTTCGGGTTATCTAAAATAAGATCCCCCTTGTCGACCATGTCTTGGATGATGTTTTTGAAAGTTCGGCAGTTGTTAATGTCATGGCCTTGGACGCGATGAAAGGGACAGAAGTCAGCCTCCCTATACCATGTAGGGATGGCCTTTGAAGGGTCAAATTAAGGTGGTCGGATTGGAGGGAGATTAAGGACCCCCTGCTTGAGAAGTTTTTCCAAAACGGAAGCGTATGGTTCTCCAAGTGGAGTGTAAGAACGCTGAATGTACCATTGTTGGAATTGTTTGGTGATGCTAGAAGATGTCGAAGGTTGAGAGTAATTCATTGTTGTTGAGGATGGTGATCTAACGACCACAGTGTTGGCCACTCCTTTGGACTTGGAGTTGGCAGAAGAAGAAGGTCTGGAAGAAGAATGGTCAGTAGATTTTGCATTGGTATTACGCAATTTGACCTTATCTTCTTCAAGGGCACGGAGTTCAAGCTTTCGAGCCATGATGAAAGCTTTGTCAAAAGTGCAAAATGTCTGAATCCGCAAGGTAGAAGAGATGTGTCTGGCACATGCTCGAGAGAAGAGCTCGATGAGCTCGGGTTGAGGTAAAGAGAAGGAGAGCTGGTTAATCAGACCCCTCCAACGAGCGACAAAATTGACAATTGATTCATCGTCAAATTGCCTGATGGAGTAAAGGTCTGTGATTGAGACTTGTTTAGTGATGTTGATTGAGAAATGGTCAAGAAATAGTTGGGTGAGTTAGATGAATGAAAAGATAGAGTGTCTGGCAAGAGAACTATACCAGTCAAGGGCAGGGCCAGAAAGGGACATAGGGAACGTGCGTAGAAGCAACGCATCATCGTGGGAAATAAGATAATAGGCATGTCTAAATGCCCGTAGATGTTGTTGTGGGTCTTCCTTACTCTAAAAGCGAGTGAATTTAGGAAGCTCCCAATGGTTAGGATATGTTTGAATAGGGACGGAAGGATGGATGGGCTCATTGCAAATTTGTTCATATGACAAAGTATTACTTGAACCGGAAATGGAGGCTTCGAGACTGGACATTTTATCCATCAGCATCTTGATAAGATCTATTGACAGATTGGTGGGTTGAGCGCCCCCTAAGTTGTAAGGTGCTTGGAAGAGGTTAGAGGAGGCGTGCGACATAGTCGGTTGTAGAATGTACGGATGACTAGTCGCAGGGGCGGAAGTGGAGGCTAGAGGTGGTTGCGTTACGAAGGTCGAAGGTATAGGTTGACTGGGCACTGCCAAAGGTGGTTGAATGGCTGCACTGGTAGAGGGACAGGTTGGCACTCCTATATTTATGGGCGCAAGAGTGTGAGGGGTCGAGGCAATCAAGTTTTGATATGATGTAGAACTTGGTTGAATTGCAGGTAGTTGAGGGGGTAATGGAACCCCGATGGAGGTCGGTCTAAAAATAGACGGGGAGGCCAAACTTTGCGTATTGGCCATGGTTGGGTTAATAGTTAAGGTGAAAGGCTGAGTCATAAAGGGTTGGGTGGCGAATGGTGTGGATGTCATCGCCACGTCACCCGAAAGGTCTCGCGTTGGGTTTCTCGCGAGATAGTTTTGGAGGGTTGCGGTATTGAGGTCCAAGAATCTCTCGAAATCTTGGTCCCCTTCAGAGATGATGGGAATTTGAGTCGGGGTCAGGGTCGGGGTTGGTCCTGTAGGAGTTCTTTCAGTCTCTGAGTGGAACTCCATGATAGGACTGGTTAGAGACAGGATAGACGAAAGCAGCTGTTGGCTAAAGTGGTTAAGAAGAGAGTCCTGGTTCCAGAAACTGTGTTTTTGCAGTCTCAGAAAACCAGAATGGAGTTTTTGGCAGAGGAGGGATAGGTTTCAGGCTGCTGGTTTTGAAGAAAAGGACAGTGACAGAGACCGACGTCAGTTAAAAAACCGATGTTGGTTATAAAGATGGCCGACGTCGGTCAGATAACCAATGCCGATAACAGATGAAGCCGACGTCGATAGCAGAACTGATGCCGGTGACAGGGATAGGCCGATGTCGGTGGCAGAATCGATGTCGGTGACTGTGTCTTCCAGAGAACCAAAAGGTTCTTGGAAAACAATGAAGAAGGCATCCTCACACACTCAAACAATCAGATGAGAAGAGGAAAATAGAGAAAGATAGACAAGCCTAAGCGATAAATCCTAGGAATTAACCTTAGAAATTGTGGCTTATGCCTTAGATGAATGTTTGGGGAGATTGGCTGAAAAATGGGTCCTAGAAGAAGGCGGTCTAAAGATGGTTTCAGGTGTTGTTTTAGGTGCTCAAAGATCTGTGTTAGGGTCTGGTACGTGGCCTGGTGCTAAGGAGCAAGCTCCCCTCACTTCACGATTCCAGTGGTTAGCTGGTCTCGCTTAGCCAAGATATACCTCGCCTAGAGTTTAGACTCCGCCAGAGAATGGAGTGGGCTTCCCTCTTGGTGATGAAATCCAAGTAGGGTCACCGGGACGGGTAAGGTATCCGCTGGGGGATGAAATCCTAGTCGGGCCTTGTCTCAAGTAAGTTTTACGTTTGTTTTAGTGCATGTGGTTCGGTAGTGTAACATCAAGTGTCTACGGTTCATTCACTATGCGTCTAAGTTACTAGATGTGGACTAATGCAAGCACAAGCAGAAATGAAAGTGCAATACGTTTTAATGCCCAAGTCGAAATGTGATGTTGTGATGAAGACAAGTTTTGAGAAAGGGTCAAGAGTATGATGTTTAGACTAGTCTAGAAATGTGCAAGAAAGAAAATAAGGATTCGTTTTAGTCCTGCTTATAGTGTCATTGAGAATAGAAGAAAGAGATAAGAGAGAAGGAGCCTAAATGCACCTATATGAATGAAAAGGAAAAGGAACCCAGGAGGAACCTAGGGTCCCATCGGGCATGCCAGAATGTTTCCACTCAAAATTCGCTTTTAGATCTAAGAGAAAGAAGAAACTAAAAAAGTAATGGACAAGGCATGGGAAGTACCTGGACTAAAGATTGCGCACCGTAATCCAGACGCTTGTGAGCACCCCTCTTTGGTTGTGGAGGAATGACACCTGCAACGAAGAGAAACTTGGACAAGAGGATATTAGATAGATAGACAGTGGGTTGCCAAGCGAAAGCCTGTTCCCAGAAGTATGAGAACTTCCTTAAGGGAGGTCAACCCACTATTTGATAAAGAGATAAATGACTGATAAAAAGACAGAATGCTAAAATAGACTGAAATGATAGCAAACTGAAAGAGACAAGGAAGCAAAGGCTTACCTGGAAGAAGCTGTCAAACTGGTTACAGTCGCCGGCGTCGGTGGTCCTACCAGCGTCGGTTGTCGGGTCTACCGATGTCGGTTAGTCTGCCGACGTCAGTCGGGGTAATGACCGGCATCGGTCGGGGCAATAGGCTTGGATGGCGTTTAGGCAGGTTCTGGTCGAGTTGGGACAGAATCCGGGCCGGGCTTGGTCTGTGGACGGGTCTGTGGACGAAGGTCTGAGTCTGCTCTGGGCCTAGTTTGAGGATGGTTTTAGCCAGAAGGACAGAGAGGGACAGGGAGATAGAGGAAACCAATCTGGGAGATAGGAATCCGGGTCTGGGTGACAGTTAGGGCTGAAGGGGTGCAAAAAGCAGATGACTAGAAAGCATAAAGAAAATAAACAAAGAACATACATGTGCCCTGCTGAAGAAGGTGGTGATCTTGTTGTTGATGATGCTGGATGTGAAACCTATTGCTGATGGAGAATCCCTGTTGTTCACTCGTAGAAGCTTGCTGTGTACCTGTGGGAGAGAGCCAGATTGATTGGTAGGGAGGTCAAGTGGGAGGATGGATGTAAGGGTCTGATACGAAGGTTCAAGAGTCAGGATGCCAGAGAGGGAGACGCCGAGAGCCAAGAGAAGCCAAACGGAACCAGAGAGAGATAACAGTGAAGAAAACCGTTATGAAGGGTGCCGACGCTGGCAATATCGCCGACGTCGGCCGAGGACTGACCGACGTCGGCGGCTAAAAGGCCAAAAAAAGGCTAAAAATAGCCTTCTATCCGTTTTCCAGCCGCCAGGTCAAATGAATGCGAGGATGAAATGGTCGACGGGGGTTAAATGGGCGAGAGGAGAGGTTGGAAAGGGAGTCTAAGGCATTAAATGGCCATGTGGGGAATGAAGGGAATCCAAGGAGGGTATCCTAGGGTGGCGAGGTGGCAAGGAGAAGGAAAAGGGTCTTATTTAATTAAAAATAGGTGATTATTTTCAATTAATAAGACCAAGCATCAAACTGACCTCGACCAAGAATCAACCAACTTCTTAATCATCCGTACATCTAGCATCAATCAACACGTGACCAATCTCAAAGAGGCAAATGGGGAAAATTTGCTCCTAATTGACTCTGACCTTATTATAAATGCACAAGCATGGATCAGAAACTTATCAAAACTTGAGCCCTTTAATGCATTGCATTTATGACCATTTTACTATTAGTCAAGTAATTGAATCACTTGACATTTAACTTGAGCTCGTCCCTTGAGCAATCCCCATCCTCTTAATCCTCATTCCTTTTAACCCTATTCCCCTTAACAAATCCTATATAACCCTTTTATAATGTATGGATGCTTTGTCCTAATAAAAGGGAGCCCTTGAACTTCTATAGTCTTATCCATGACTCAAAATTTTGTCAAAAAAATAAATTGATGTCAAAATATTAAAGGTCATAAACTTTAAAAATAGACTGCTCCCTTGAAGGATAGCTATACTATCATTATTGTAGCTAATAGACTGCTCCCTCGAAGGATAGCTATTCAAAACCCTCATTTATATATAAAGCAAAAATATAGACCACTCCCTTGAAGGATGGCTATGACTAACTCTTGCTACAAATAGTGTTTTCTTAGAAACTTCTCACATCGATCAGTGTCACAAATGACCACAAAACAAAATGACATCTCTATGTAGATTTCCCACATTAATCAGTCTGCTAAAAAAAATTGGGTCATGGACTTGGCTTGTAGTCGTATCAGGGTCTCCTATCAAAAGGGGCAAAGTTATCCCTACTAAAAAGGGGTTACCCTCTCCTCACATATCACATCATCTACTCAATGGATTTCGAGCTCATTTTAATGTCAATGTGATTTGATTACCTCTCTAACACAGCCAATGGTCAATGATGTAATGCATGAACGGGGCTTTTGTTTCTAAAAACCCCCTACTTGTGTTATCATTTTGGTCCTTGTCAATGAAAGGGAAAAAAGGCCTTTCACTTCTTCCTTACCTTTGGTCACATGCAACCAAATCATTTGCCATCCAACCCAACCTAACCTTTTTCAGACCACTCACATTATCATAACTTATTCACACTAGTTTCTATGGACACCAATACACATGGAAACTATTGACCACATAATTTATGTCAAGCATAAACCATTACTTGCTGAAGCATAAATAGACCCATTTTATTTTTAGCATACATTCATTACTTAATATGGACAATTTCTAAGGATGAAAAACCCCGACTAATGTTAGAGAATACACCATTGCGCAAAATGGAACAAGGTGTAGCATCATCTTTCCCCTCATCATTTCAAGCATGTACCCTTAGACATATGGGAAGTGCTACATCATTATCATGACCAAACCAAACACATCAACCACTTTGACCCTTTTTCTCCCTCTTGAGAGAACTACATTGGCCTGAGGCCCTAACGACAAGAGCTATGTAGGTAGCACTCAATTGACATGGGGTCTTCTGAGGTTAGCTCAGCCATTCCTTCATCCGTCCATCTAATGGACCATCTACCTTGACCAATGACCATGGAGATCGCGACTATCTCCTTCGACTACAACCACTTATAAGACAATGTTGCCTTGGTTGTTTTTGCATGTATGCTACCTCATGAATGGTTAGCCAAATTGTCCACAACCCATATTTTGACCCTCACAAGTATAGGATCATGAGCAAGTTGATCCCTACTACTTGTGACATTTTCATGTTTTCCAAGAGCACTTCCTGAGCCTGGGATACTTGGAACACGATGACCATTGGAGCTACAGCTTGGATCGAATAACCCAATCAGCTACAACTAAATGCTAGGCCCCAGTTATTTCAATTTTGGCACTCCTCAACCTTGACCTATGACAATTTGACCTGACCATCTCGTGAAGTGGTATACGCATAATCACTACTTTTACAGCGTTCACACTCCATATTCACCATTTTCATCCACTCTCTATCAAATCATCACCCAATTCTAGGTTCCCTTCCCTTGATTTCCACTTTGAGGGGGAATACCTCATCCCATAATCGGGGTAACCCATTCCTATTTTTATCTTGCAGTTCACTGGAATAACCAATAGGACAAAAACAATCTCATCCTATACCTGGGGCAATCAACTCCTATTTTTGTCTTGCAGTTTGTCAGAACAACCAACAAGACAAAAAAGGGCAAATGTAGACACTGAAATTGTGTCTAACCCTTGGTCATCCTCCCCCTTGGTCCATTCCTAACCCATTCCTAACCCATACACTTACTAGTTTAAAATAATAACTTTTTCTGAATTAATAACCCCCCTTTGACACATCACCTATAACACCTCATCTAAAACCTCGCCTTGGACCATTTTCCACCCTATGACTCACTTTAAGACTAAGTGACTCACCCAAGACCTATTCTTACTCCTTTCCAACCATTTAACCAACTCTCATGTGTATTTAGCCCAACCTTTGACAATTCTCTAACGGATTATGCACTTGGCAGATGGAGAACACGCTTGATAGCCCTTTTACTCGTTCTCCACCCACTGATGTTGGTCAAATGTCAGTCGGCGCCGACAGGATCACTGACATCAATTTACTTAAATTGAATTCTAACCTCTCACTTAGGCTAATCACTAATCACTAATCGCTAATCACTGATTGCTAATCACTAATCATTTTTTTCCAATCTCTCGAATCAGACCTTTCAACCTTCAACAATCCAATCTTTCATTCTTCCAAGCAGCCAACCTTCCAATCTTTAGACCTCTCTCTCTCTCTCTCTCTCTCAAGCACATAGTAAACTACAACAACAAGTACTCTACATCAGTCATTCCACCTTGCTAGAGGTCTTCTACACCAACAACATCAGTAATAGGGACAAGCATCAGCAACACTCCTTCTTCAACAAGCCACAATTAAGTATTTCCTCTATGTTTTCATCATGTTTTCTAGTTATTACTTCTAAGTGCTATGAACTAGACTCAGCCATCATCAACCAGACCACAGACCTAACCTACCCTTCCCAGAGAGGCTGAAAGGCCTCCTCTACCTCTCTGTCCCTTTTTGACATTCTGTCCATTATCTCAGACCTCTGCACAGACTCTCAGACCATTCAAATAGACCCAAATCCCTTTTTTAGACCTGTCTAGAGACCATAAACTCATCCAGACCCTATCCCAGACTATTGCCTCGATCGACACCAGCCGCAGAGACCACTGCCTTCACCGTTGTTGGTAGACTAATTGACGTCAGTAGACCTTGACCAACTGATGTCGGTAGACTAACTAATGTTAGTGACTGTGCCAGACTGACAACAGCATTCAGGTAAGCATTTACTTCTATTTCTATTTCAGTCTTTAATCATTTTAGTCTTTTATTATTTTACTTTTTATCAGACATTCTTTTATCAATCAGTGGGCTGTCATCCCTCCAAGAAGTCTTTGCACTTCTGGGATCAATCTTTCACTTGGCATCCCACCATCTATCCATCTAACACCTTCCGTGTTTGAGTCTCTTTCTTCTATAGGTGTCATCTTCCACAACCAAAGAGGAGTTCCTTCAGTCATCTAAATTTGGTGCGTAAGACTACATTCGGGTAACATCTAACCCTAGACCATTTCTTTTAGTTTCTCATTTCCTTTGAATGTGAAAGTGAAAATTATATAGAAACATAACCAACATCGGTGACCTAAAACCATAGGTCTTCTCTAAAACTGCCCAAAATCATGACCAAATAACCAGCCCTGACACTGTAGAAGTCACCTTAGACTTCTCATGGGGCACATTGGAGATCACATACATCTCCCTAACCACAACAAACAACACTCGAGATCACTTATATCTCAGCTCAACTCGATAAATGACCTCAAAGATCGTAACTATCTCCTCACACCATGACCACTTTTGAGACAACTTTGCCTTGGTTATTTTAATTGCATATGCTATCTCATGAATAGTTAGCAAATTATACATGCCCCTCACACTTATTGTTAGATCACGACCAAGTTGATCCTCAATTTCTATGAAACTTTCATGTTTTCTAAGAGGACTTCCTAGCCTAGATACTTGGAACATGATGCCCATTGGAGCTATAGCTTTGATCGATCTAAAACAATCAGCTACCACTAATAAGCTGGGGACTGGTTACTTCAATTTTAGTCCTCCTCAACTATTAGAGCTATAACTTTGATCATTTTAACCCAATCAGCTACCGTTAATAAGATGGGGACCGATTACTTTAATTTTAGTCTTCCTCGACCATTAGAGCTACAACTTTGATCATTTTAATCTAATTAGCTACCACTAATAAGTTGGAGACTAGTTACTTTGATTTTAGACCTCCTCGACCAATAGAGCTATAGCTTTGATCATTTCAACCCAATCAGCTACCACTAATAAGCTGGGGATTAGTTACTTCAATTTTAGTCCTCCTCAACCTTGCCTGCAACAATTTAACCTGCCTATCAAGTGAAGTGGTATACGTGCAATCTCAACTATTACAACATTTACACTCCAACCTCACCCTACCCATCCACTACCTATCAAATTGGCACCTAATTTCATATTACCTTCTCTCGATTCCTACTTTGAGGGGGAATACCTCATCCCATACCTAGGGCAACCTACATCTATTTTTGTCTTGCAGTTCGTCAGAACAAACCACAAGACAAAAAGGGGCAAATGTAGACACCAATATCATGTCAACCCCCCTTGGTCCCCTTATAAACACTAACACTCCTAACCCACTCTTACACACCTTATTAATTGAAAAACTAATTATTTTAAATTAATTACCTCACTTTGAACACCTCACCCTAAGACCATTTCTTAGCCTATGAGTCAGCCGTAGTATAGGTCCTCCAAACCCTAACTTCCCATGACCTATTTTAACCCCATCTTAACTCCCTAACCAACTCCCATGCCTCATAAGCCCTTATTTTGACCATTTTCCAATAGAAAAGGCACTTGGTGGGTGGAGAAATAGGCAAAGAGCTAAAAATAGCCCTTTTACGTATTCTCTCTCCACTGATGTCAGTCAACTCATGGCCGACATCGACAGTCCTACACTGATGCTGACGGGATCACTAATGTCAGTTACATAAGCCAAGCTCTAACATTGAGCTAAGGCCACCTTTTTGCACATTCTCATGCACACTCTGAGATTTCAAGCACCAGAACTCGACTATCATTCTCCCAGCTACCGAAGCTCTATACAAATCATTCCAGAGACTGGATTGAAAGATTGTATGAGGACCTTGAGCTACTGAATTGAAGTAGTCCATGTTCACTTCATTGGCTCACAACATCGGTCACATCAGTAACAATGGGAATCACTATTCTGACACCTCTAGTTCTTTACCTTATAAAGCTAAGTACTCTAGTTTTCATTTCAGTGTTTTAGAATATATTGTCAATTACTTTTCATTGATATTTCTAAATACTATCAAGAGGCTCGACTTCTTCCGTGGAGGGGCTGAAAGGCCTTCCCCTTATTTTCACCCCCTTTTCACACTAATCCTCCACCTATACCCTTCCTCAGACCTCATTCACCTTCCTGCAACCCTGCACAAACCTCTAAACTTCTAGAAGCCCCTCTGTCTATCTCAAAAATACTCTAAAAGCCATCCAAGGCTGACAACCCCAATCAACATTGGTAGTCTAACTGACGTCAACATCTACAACTCAAACCAACATCGATAGACCAACTGACATTAACACCTTCAGCCAAACTGACATTAGTAACCCAACTGATGTCGGCACCATTTGCCCAATGAACCTCAGTAGACCCACTAACGTCGACAACTATTTTCTAAACCAACAAATGAGAAAGCCATCCAAATAGCCCATCTAGACTAGACAAAACCTTCAGCCAGCCTTTTATAGAATTATGAGATACACAGACTATAGGGTATAGGTACACACCATCTACTTTTCCATTTCTTTAGTCATTTATCATTTCTTCCTTTACAATACTTTTATCTTTAAACAGTGGACTGTCATCCCTTAAGGAGCTTCACGCTTCTGGGACCGAGCACGTAGCTTGGTAGTCCACCATAGCCTCTTCTAACATCTTTCTTATTTAAGTTTCATTCTTATTATAGGTGTTTCCTCCACAGCCAAAGAGGAGCTCCCACAAGGCTTGGATACGATGCACACTAAATCCGGATAACATCAAACCCATAACCTCTTAACCTTAGTTTCTTTCTCATTTGAATGTAATTAGTAAAAATCTAGAGAAATAGGATGGTTCATAAACCTCAGGACACAATTCTTGTACACCAAAACATAAAATAGAATTTTAATTAGTGAATAATATACCCATAAGATCATTTTGTCTGTAAGCCCTTGTGTTAACCGTACCAAGCAAAAACCTACAAGTCACCTTTACTTACCTAGAAGGTAAAAGTGGAGCAAAAAGGTTTTGAGAAAGAAATGACACTTCCAAAGCATGTAAATCACTAATATGATTGTGTGTAAGATGAATGGACATTCCATGAGCTTCTACCATGTGGCATGCTTCCCAAGGAGGTTGTAAAAGTGCCAAACTCACCTTTTACTTCAAAAAAACTACCTTTTTCTGACTAAACTAACAATTTTCAGTTAGTAGTAGTTACCAAAGACTTCCTAGGACACATGACACATGACATAACTTTTTGAGAGCTTCACATTTGCAAAAAACCCGTATAAACCATTAAATGCACCCTTTTTGACCTCAAAATGACCCAAAAATGATAAATGGACATAAAAACTAATTGACCAAAGCCAATATAACATCAATTAAACTATAATACACCCCATGACACTCATATTACACCTCCTATAGACCTATAAAATTAATTTTTTATCTATAGATGTCCCAATTTGAGTAAAAAGTCATATTTGGTCAATAGTGATTTCTAACGTAACATTCACATTGGATCCTAAATATTGCATTTTTTTTTAAAATCGCGGACTTTAACATTGACATCTAAATATACCATTGATTTTTTCCATTCTCTTTTTGTTTGAAACTTATTTTTAATTTTATTTTATTTGCATGTTGTATGCACATTCCTACTTATTCTAATACTTATAAAAAAGGTTGAAGTTTTTCCAACAAAGACTAGTCTTTTGTCATCTTTTTTATTTTATTTAATCCCATCATTTATTCTTTACTAAAATTTGTTTTCTTATCCTCTTACTTTCAATGAGATTTTTCAATTACACACACACACACACACACACACACACACACACACACACACACACACACACACATATATATATATATATATATATATATATATCTGTGTGTGTGTATATATATACATATATGTGTGTGTATGTGTATATATAGCTATTAGGATTGGGGTTGGTTTTATTATCACTTTCATCACTTGAAACATCTCCCCAAGTTATCTTATTTGGGTTCTTTCTAGTACCATTATGTGTTATTACAACTTCTCTACCATTATCTATAGGTTTTTCCAAATTTATTTTCTTCATGGTTTTAATGATCAAATTGTCTCAAAGTTCTTGTTTTGATTTTAATTTTTTAAACATAATTATACCCTGATTGGAAGTTTTTGGTTGTTCATTTTGTTTTTCTTCTTATTTATTTATTTGTGCTAATGTTGACCATTTTTTCACCATAATTTAAATTAGGTCAACCCCCTATATTCAATACTTGATATGGGGGTAGAACATAATGTCATAGGGTATGTTATGGTCTATTTAATGTCACTTAATGAAATTCTAACCTTGTTTATGATCTAGTTCAATCTTATGTCATTTGGAGTCATCTAGGGGGTCATACCATCATGGCATGTCACACATGAATGAATAAGGTAGTCTAGTTGTACATTTTACAAGTGTGCTTAAAAAACCTTTCAAGACAAAAGGACTACATGGATATGATGCTTTTGGTCTCATAATCATCCCATACAGATGTGGTGTCTTGATGAGTTCTCCATCTCAAGATATAAGCCTTTAAATATTAGCTAGCAATATGGTAAGTAGATGAGAGCATCAACATTAAGATACAAGAAATAGCCATTTGGATTCAAAAAATCCTTAATGAGATCTAGTTTAATGTAAGGTATATAAGTGGTAAGATCTCATGTGATCAGATCTTAGATCAATGGCACGTGGGAAATCAATGAGTCAAAAGGTCCTTGGGGAAGATCAATGATGCATATTCTTACATACAAGATAGATCAAGAATCCACATTTAAATATTGGGACCCAAGATCAATGATGCACATTTGATTATGTAGTGGAGATCTAATGGTGTGAGAAAGGGTTAAAGATTTAGAGGATATTGAGATCAAATTCCATTATGATAAATGTCACATTTTAACTAGACAAGTAAATCAATGGCATTCATTTGATCTTATAGATTAAGATCAATGGCACACTTTTAATTGAGTGATTAAGATCAATAGTGCATGTTGAGTCAAAGGTCAAGGAACCTAGATCGAATGTGAGACTACCAAGTAGCACAAATACATGCAAAAGATGGGATGACAACAAGATCTATAAAAAGTACACAATGGTGATAAGTGTCTCAATATATGAATCTCAGATAAATGATTAATGACCAATGTTGAAATTTGAATTGAGGAGACTCCTATGGAAATTGATAGAATAAATTTGACCAAACTCTAGGGTGCACATAATGAATTCACATGTTCAAAGGACAATAGGTAGATTTTAAAATTAAATGAGCAATATGGAAAGGAAATTCCACATAGGAATCCATGTAGGATCAAAGGATTTTGTAGTAGATCAAATACTTCAGACTCATATGCCACCATGAAATCTTAGTCAAGATCTGAGATAAATAATGATTGCCAAATTTGAAGAATGAAGTCCAAGAGATAAATGGATGAATGTAGATAGTAAATACAAGTGTCTAGAATATAGCTATTATCTGAGAAAATGTCTATTACTATCATAACATATGTGTCAACTCTCCTAATTTAATTTGAAATGCTTGAGAGATGATCCATAATGAGGGCAGTTTCACAAAGGCTAGTTGAAGAGTCTCTACACTATTTTGGAGAGTTTATCATGGTTTATATGCACATTTATCTTAGGAAACATTCATGGTCTATTTCACACTCCATTCCCATGTAATGTATCTAGTTACTATAGAGTAAAATTTTTTACTCTACGTTGCATTCTAATTCTCAGTCACGCACAGTTTTGTTCTTGTATACCTTGGTCGTGGTGGCAAAAGTTTTGAAATAAAGCACGGGCTTGTTTCTTTTGATTCATTTTCCATCTAAGTGTCGAAGGGCAGTAGAAGCTAAAAAGTGGTGTAGTTCGAGCATGGGTTTTGGCCAAGTGGAGTCATTCGAGGCACATTTCCTAACTTTCAAGAGAGCTACAGAACATGCCACGTATCCAATAACAACTTAGTGGAACGCATCACATGTCAACATCTACATCTCATATCAACACTCACATTTCATTCTATTCTTTGACAAAGGTTTTCAACAACCTAAGTAGTAGGAAGAAGCAGAAAGCGCCAGGTGGTAGTCGCGGAAGGCCCTAGACTACTTTTTTAGAGGAAAGCAAAAGTCACCATCTATCGACATCTGAGAGATAGTTGGTTCAATGCTTGGGTTCAATGCCTTGGTTCAATGTTTTTAGTTCAATACCTCAGATAATGTGTAAATAGCATGTAGTGTTGAATCATTCAACCATTAAACCATTTTGGTTCATCAGGCAGTTCAAGGGAGTGTCCCAAAAAACCAAAGGGGTTAAGTAACTTTTTGGAAGGTAGAAAGGCATCGTTTCATTTTGTTTAAGTGTCAAAAAGTAGCAGAGGGCACCAAGTGTCACTTTTTGAGCCCCTTTCTACTCCATTCCTAGAAGCAATAGAAGATGCCACATACCCCTAGTAGGAGAAGTGGAAGATGCCAGATATCTTCCCAAGAATAGTAGAGGCTACCACGTGTCAACTTTTGAGAGATCATCTTCAAGCTTCATTACTAAATAGAGATTGTGGTGGGTCCCAGGTGTTATTTCAAAGGTTTGTAGAAGCTGCCAAGTGTCACAATTTGTAGGAGCCTAATATGTGTCCCAAATAATGCTACAACATAGCTAAAGGGAAAGTGGAAAGAGCGGTGTGTCTTTAATAAATCAGGGAAAAAGAGCCAAGTGTCGTTCTCTAGTGCCTTCTAAGTAATAAGAATATTTTCAAGGAATTGACTAAGTGTCCTTTTCTATTTCAATATGATAGAGTGTTATGTGTATCTATTTTAGCAAGTGAGCTAGGAGGAACTCAGTAGGAGTTATTTCTGGTAGGTGGAGCAGTTCACTGGGTACATTTTTTGGGGCCTACAAACATTAAAAGGGGTCATCTATTTGTCCCCTATAAGCGGAGGAGAATGGATAGTTGCACAGTTAAGTAGGTGATGAAATGAGGAAATTTAGGCATAGAAGGAGGTACTAGACATGAATCAACATGCTGCAGTTAGGGCAACTGCCCCGCCCCAGCATGGCCCTTTTTGATAAGACCAGAATGCATCCAAGGCATTGAATGTGCCGAATTCCACACTATTTTATCTCTAAATCTGAGGCTATAAAATAAAGGGGGGATTGTCCAAAAAAGGGGTATTATAACAAGTTTAGATTTTCTAGAGTTCGTGACTAAGTAATATCATTTGCTTTTGTCTCATTTTCTTGAGTTGTAAAGTTGATGTAACTATTCATGTTTCTGTGCCTTTTATGTGGCTAAAAGAATTAAGAAGATTGAAGTCTATGCCTTTGTTGATATTATCTATGTCATTTGCAAAAGTAGTCTATACTGTAGACTTTATAGAGTTGTGATTAGGAATGTCATTTGCTTTTGTCTCATTTTCTTGAGTTGGAAGGTTCTACATAACTGTACGTGTTTTTTGCACCTCTTATGTGATTAGAAGATTCTTATAAGAAGATTGAACCCTATGCCTTTGTTGACATTTTCTGTATCTCAGAAAAAGAAGTCTCTATTGTGAGCCTCTGTTTCTATTATTTCAATCTTTTACATTGATCATGCACTTGTTTGCTCTTAAATGTAAATGAATCCTACATATAGTCTCACTGTGCTCAAGATTAGGATCAAAATTACACTTAGGCGCAACACCATAGTTAGGTTTCATTTCTTGCATGTGTGTTTTTGTTTAATTTTCTATCCTTTTTCCCCACACTTGATATAAAGAAGAGACTAGCTTCTCTAAAATTTGGAGGTTGTTTCAAGATGCGAGTCCCACATCTTAAAACTTCCCATTGTTGGTGGTTATTACAAAGCACAATTTTAAGCATCAATAGTTTTTGGCATGCCCAGTGGGACTCATCTTGAGGTTTCTTTCAAGACCATATGAACCAGAGAGCCACAAGGAGTTAGAGCTATGGACCAGTCACTAGATCACAGTTTACTACAAATCTAGGTATTTTTTTCCACCTTTGGTAACAAGTCCAAAAAGAAGAGCTAACCAGTTTGTACCAATACCAAATATGGGAGCCCCTATACCCCCAATAAATTATGCAAGTTGGAACACTAGTAGCCGCTTATTCCTCCCAACACCACCAGCTGTTTGGGATCCTATCCTAGTAAATGCCCTAAAAGCTCTACCTAAATTAAGTGACCTAAATTAAGTGGGTAGGACTCTAAAACACCTGCAGAACATCTTCAAGATGTATTAGATGTCTGTGTTATACATGTTGTCACATAGCAAAATGTGGCCATAAGGTTATTAGCAACTTCTTTTAAGGGGAAGGCTTTAGAATGGTATCAATCTTTGATCCCAAATACCATATCTACACAGGGACCAGCTTAGAGATTTGTTCTTTGAAAGATTTGCGGAGAAGGGTGATAAGTCTTCTTTGTTACAGTAGTTAATCACCATTTAAAGGGGACCATAGGAAGACATGATTGACTTCAATACTAGATTTCAAAAAACTTGGAACAAAATCCCTACTATAGCTAGGCCACCACCTGGTATGGCCATAGTGTTTTATCTCAAGGCTTTGAATTTAGATATATCTATTATGATTCAGTCACTGGGAGGACACACTTTGCCAAAGGCTTATGAATATGCGGTCAGAGCTGAGAATAATTTAATAGATGCTAGAAAGTTACCTCTGAGGCCTCCCATGCCCATGTTCCTAGAAATTTCCTTGCCCTTACCTCAAGAAGTTCCTAAAGCTTTAAGCCCACCTGTGTCTATGTACACTTATCCTCAATCATTTGTGAAAGAACCTGTCCCTGCTCAGCCATCTAAGATGGATGATATCAAGAATATCCTAAGGATGTTTTCCAATGAGTTGATCAATATAAAGAGACAATAAAATACTTTCCCTAAGCCTCCTTATCAAGGCTATCAAGGAAATAGATTTTTGTCTCAACCAAACCAATATCAGGGTCCTCCAAAACAAACTAACCATCAGTCGGTGAATCAATTAGTTGTAGTTTCCACACCCTCACAGACCATTCTTCTCAACTCAAATAGGGAGATGGTTCTAGGGAAAAATAATTATGTGGATGATATTAATGCCTAGTGTTTACCTTACAATAATGCTCATACACCTAGAGATTGTCCTAGGGGTAATCTACAATAAAGGGTGGCAGAGCAAAGAAGAATGGATGGTCAGTTTGCCAGTACCAGTGACAATCAAGCCTATCAGTCTCCTGGTATGCAGAATTCAGTCCTAGTGGCCCAGATGCAAGGAATGTCCTTACAACAAGAGGAGGAAATAGCCCCAAAACATGCTTTTTTCTCATGGGTTGAAGATGAAGAATCAGTTTTCTTGAACGAAGCATCTACCTCCCAAAGACCAGTGGTGCAATCTGATTACTACACCAGATCAAAGAGGAGAATGGTGGAACAGCCTAAGATTGTAATTGGTCAAGTCAAGAATAATCCTCATCTCAAGGGCAAAGAAATGCTATTGTTAGACAAGAAGTGCCTTAGCTGGTACAAGATCAAGGGATTCCTTCCCAAACTTAGGAAAAAATGAGATATCCTTATGTCCAAAAAACTTAGGCTTTGGGACCGATAAATGTAGTGGATCAGTTGAAGAAGACTCCAACACAAGTATAGATATGGGATATATTGGCTATTCCTGAATAGAAGACACTGCTACAAGAAGCTCTGCAAGGCCAAGTAGTGCCCAAAGATACTGTCACCAAGGAAGGACCTACTGGAAAAGAAAAGCTCAAAGATACGGTTCCTCCGAAGACAACAACTTTTGTGAATGATGCATCACAAGTAAGTAAATCCAAAGTAGAGCCCTTCTATTTAACTCTGATAGTTGGAAGGAAACTCTTGCATAATGCATTGATAAATTCAAGAGCTAGTACTATAGTGATGCCCAAGCAAATAGCTGATGCTTTGAAAATAAAATATGAACCCCTTGCAAAAGGAGTTATGCAGCTAGATGCAAAAATAGTATAAACTGTAGGGAGAATCAAACAACTCCCATTGCAATTATACACATTTCCCAACATAATTGTCAACCAAGATGTAGTAGTCATAGATATACCACTTTTTTTGGTTTATGTTTATCCAGAGACTTTACAACAAAAATAGGAGGGTATATGTCTCTTGACTAGTCTCACCTCATCCTAAGAACCAGATATGGTTCAAAGATGAAAATTTTATTTGAACCACTATCAAAAGACCATATCACCAATGAATTGACAACAAGATTAGAGGTAGATCATGCTATGTTAAATAAGGAAGAAAGGATTTTTGTTGAAGAGCTAGGCGACTGGACTGAGCATGATCAAGAAGAAGAAAACAACCAGTTGTGGGCTATGATGCATAGCGACCCATTTGGGAACTATGACTCTATTGGTTTAGGCACATACATCAATTTTGATGAGGACCAAGCAATCCCAAATGTTATAAGGGAAGAGGCACCTAATATTCAAGATTCAGATATCTGGACTTTGAATTTTGATGGGGATAGAAGTAAACATGGTGCTGGAGCAAGAATTTGTCTTATTGCTCCAAATGGTGATAGAATTTTAAGGGCTATTGGATTCCAATTTGCTTGCACAAATAGTGATGCTAAGTATGAATCTTTAGTACATGGGCTCCTATTAGCCAAGAAAAGGGGAATAAATAATCTAAAACTAAAAGGAGATTCAAAATTAGTTGTAAATCAAATTAGAGAAAAGGCAGTAGCCAAAAATGTGAGAATGAGATCCTATAGACATAGGATTTGGGATTTGATAGAAGATTTTAAAGCTTTCAATATTGAGATAGTCCCTAGGAGTCAAAATTCTGAAGCTGATAGGATGGCCTAGATTGGCTCATAGTTTAACCCAACAACTAGCCTATTTATTAACAATGAGTTAGTAAAAGTTATAGTGAGGCCGACTATTTTAGACAATGATGAGAACTGGCAAGTATTTGAAAATGATGCTCAGGTAGTCTCTTTCTTATAGTAATTAGATGAGTTTGTTGATTAGTTGCAAACCAAAATTGAAGAGGCATATGGTGATCAGATTATACAATTGAGGACTAATAAGCTCCCCAAGGGCTTGATCACCTTAGAAAACTTGTTTGACCTAGAGGATGTAAGCCTGGAAAATAAAAGATTCCAGGTAGACAAAGCAGACTACTCTAAAATAAAGGTGAGTGATGGGAAAAGGCTAAAACTTGGGAATTCTACAACTCAAGAAGAGAAGGAAAGACTAATCGAATTGTGCCAGAGATATGATAGAGTCATAGCTTGGAGCTATGAAGACCTTCATGGATACAATAGAGACATTATTCAACACACAATAGAACTGACTAAAGGGTCTAAGCCCATCAGACAAAAATAGAGGCCAGTAAATCCAAGGATTGAGCCTCTAATGGTAGATGAATTGTAGAAACTTTTAGATTTCAAAATAATATTTCTAATCAAGCACTCAACTTGGGTATCAAATCTAGTACCAGTTAGGAAAAAGAATGGAGATGTAAGACTGTGTATAGATTTTAGAGATCTAAATAGAGTAGCTCTAAAAGATCACTATCCCTTACCCTCCATGGAACAAATTATATAAACTGTGGCTGGATCAGAAAGGTTTTCTCTACTAGATGGTTTCTCTGGATATAATCAAATTTGGTTGGCTGATGAAGATCAGTACAAAACTACTTTTACTACCAAATGGGAAACATTTGCATATGCTAAGATGCCTTTTGTTCTATCAAATGTAAGAGCCACCTTTCAAAGATCTATGGATATAGCCTTTGGGGAACTTATAAATAAGATCATTCTGGTCTATCTGGATGACCTCGCTGTATTTTCAAAAAAAATTAATGATCATTTTGATCATTTAAAATCTATTTTCAAGAAATCTCAAGATTTTGAGATATCATTGAATCCCAAGAAATGCATCTTTGTTGTACCTCAGGGTAAATTATTGGGACATATAGTATCTAAAGAAGGAGTTTCTATAGATCTCAAGAGAATCACAGCTATAATGAACCTACCTCTTCTAGTAAATAAAAAGGTAGTTCAGTCCTTTTTAGGGAAGATCAATTTTGTCAGTAGATTCATATCTAATTTTGTAGGCTTGGTAAGACCAATGACACTCTTGCTAAAGAAAGACCTGGTCTTCAAATGGACTACAGAAGGAAGGAAATCATTTGAAGACATTAAGAAGGCTATCTTAGCAACCCCAGTGCTTAAAAACCTAGATTTTTTTAAGCCCTTCGTAATGTATGTCTATGGAGGAGAGTCAAGTATTGCTACTGTCTTGACTCAAAAGAATGATAGGCTGGAGGGGGAACACCCAATATCCTTTTTCTCAAGAACTCTCAAGGATTATGAGACTAGGTAAAATTTTGTGGAAAGACAAGCCTATGCCATGGTAAAAGCCCTCAAGAAATTTAAGCATATGATATCAGGGAACAAAATTTTGATACTTGTAGCTCACACAAGTGTTAGGGAATACATCATGGAGGGAGAAATTATTGAGAAAAGAGCCAATTGGATCACTAAGATCCTTGAATATGATGTAGAGGTTAGACCCACCAAGCTAGTTAGAGGTAGGGGTCTGTGCCAATATATAACCCAAGAGCTTGAAAAGATGTTACTTGAGGAAGCAGATTCAGAAGGAGAGATAGAGATAGTGCTAAAAATACAAGAGGTTGATCAGGAATCCTGGGTCATAAGCAGGATTCATTTTATGAAAAATGGGATTTATCTGAGAGAACTCCCTCAAAATAAGAGGAGAAATTATAAGATACAGGGAGTACATTTTTTTTTAATTGAACAAGTCCTTTTTAGAAGAAATCTGATGGGAAATTGTTAAGGTGTGTAGAACAGGCTAAAGCTAAGAGAATACTACATGAAATGCATCATGGAATATTAGGGGGGCATTTTTCTACAAAGACCACAACCATAAAGATAAGTGAGGTAGGATATTTCTAGCCTACTTTATTTGTAGATTGTTATCAGCTGGTTAAAAATTGTCAATCCTACCAATATTATATGGGGATAAGGAGGAATGCAACATGCCCCTTAGTCCTATAATTGTGGATGAACCTTTTGCTCAATGGGGTCTTGACTTCATTGGAATGATAAATCTAGTGTCCAGTATGGGTCACAAATGGATATTAACTGCCACAGACTATTTCACCAAATGGATTGAGGCAGTCCCACTTAAGGAAGCAATAGAGAATGTGATCCTAGATTTTCTAGGGAGTATCACTACTCACTTTGGGGCTCCTTGCACCATAATTTTAGATAATGCTAAAGCATTCTTAGGGTCTAAAGTATCCAAGTTTGCCTTGAAACATGGAATATATTTGAAAACTTCATCTAACTATTACCCTCAAGGTAATGGTTTGGCAGAATCAACCAACAAGAACCTAATAAGACTCATCAAAAGAGTAGGGGCTGATCATCACAAAGAGTGGCATAAAGTACTTAATCTAGCACTATGGGCTGATAGAATCATGCCTAAGCAGGTGATCAAAATGTTCCTATATGAATTGGTATATGGAAAGTCTGTTGTGATTCCCCTAAGCTTAGAAATCCCTACTCTCCAGCTGATCAAACAAATTGAAATTGAAGAAAATGGCCCCATGCAGGTCAGACTCAAAAAACTTTTGGAAGTTCAAAAAAAGAGGGATATAGCCCATGATTCATTGATTAAGCATCAGGGAATGGTTAAGAATTGTTTTGATAAAAGGACTTCGAATCCTAATTTTGAAGTAGGCTCGATTGTTTTGAAATGGGATGCAATAGCCATCAAGCCAGGTCAGCGTACCAAATTTTAAGCATTATGGACTAGCCCGTATAAAATTCACACGTGTAAGTAGAAGAATTCATTCGAGCTATAATCGATGGAAGAACCTAAAGAAATTCTTGTAAATGGAATCTATTTGAAAATTTTCAATTAACTTGGGTTTCTAATGTATTATAGTTAAATAATTTCCCTTTATCGCATTGATTTTTCATTATTTTCCCACTTTTCTTTTTAAATAAGTGTTTTAAACACATGTCGACGGCTCTTTTGAAGTTGTAAATTTTGCAATTTTGATCTAGTAGAAGGTGGAGTTTTCTTTTTGGCCAGGCTCAAAAGTCTTGGGGGTCACCAATAACTGTAGAGTACATTTTTTTACTCTACGTTGCATTTTGATTCTCAGTCACGCACTGTAATTTTGTTCTCGCATACCTTGGTCATGATGGCAAATGTTTTGAAACAAAGCACGGACTTGTTTCTTTTGATTCATTTTATATCTAATTATTGAAGGGCGGTGGAAGCTACCAAGTGGCATAGTCTGAGCATGGGTTTTGGCCAAGTGGAGTCATCTGAGGCACCTTTCTTAACTTTCAAGAGAGCTGTAGAATGTGCCATGTATCCAATAGCAACTCAGCAGAATGCATCATGTGTCAGCATCTGCATCTCATATCGACACTTGCATTTCATTTTATTCTTCAATAAAGGTTTTCAATAAGCTAAGTAGCAGGAAGAATTGGAAAGTGCCAAGTGGAAATCATGGAAGGCCCTGGACTACTTTTTTAGAGGAAAGCAGAAGTCACCACATGTCAGCATCCAAGAGATAGTTAGTTCAACACCTGGGTTCAATGCCTTGGTTTAACATTTTTAGTTTAATACCTTAGATAATGTGTAAATAGCATGCAATGTTGAACCATTGAACCATTGAACTATTTTGGTTCATCAGATAGTTCAAGGGAGTGTCCCAAACAACTAAAGGGGTCAAGTACCTTTTCAAAAGGTAGAAAGGCATCATTTCATTTTATTTAAGTGTTAAAAAGTAGTAGAAGCTACCAAGTGTCACTTTATGAGCCCCTTTCTACTCCATTCCTGGAAGCAGTAAAAGACACCACATACCCCTAGTAGGAGAAGCAGAAGATGCCATGTATCTTCCTAAGAACAATAGAGGCCACCATGTGTCAACTTTTGAGAGATCATCTTCAAGCTTCATTGCTAAGTAAAGATTATGGTGGGTCTTGAGTATTATTTCAAAGGTCTGTAGAAGCTACCAAGTGTCACCATCCATAGGAGCCTGATATGTGTCCTAAATAATGCTACAACATAGCTAAAGGGAAAGTGGAAAGAGCTGCGTGTCTTTGATAAATCAGGTAGAAAGTGCCAAGTGTCATTCTCCAGTGCCTTCTAAGTAATAAGAAGATTTTCAAGGAATTGACTAAGTGTCCTCTTCCATTTCAATAGGACAGAGTGTTCTATGTATCTGTTTCAGTAAGTGAGCTAGGGGGAACTTAGTGGGAGTTATTTTTGGTAGGTGGAGCAGTTCACCAGGTAGTTTTTTTGGGGCTTGTAAACATTAAAAGGGGTCGTCTATTTGTCCCCTGTAAGCGGAAGAGAATGGATAGTTGCATAGCTAAGCAAGTGATGAAATGAGGAAATTTAGGTGCAAAAGGAGGTAATAGATGTGAATCAACATGTCATAGTCAGGGTAGCCACCCTACCCCAGCATGGCCCTTTTTGATAAGACTAGAATGCATCTAAGGCATTGAATACACCGAATTCCACACTATTTTATCTCTAAATCCGAGGCTATAAAAGAAAGGGAGGTATTGTCAAAAAAGGGGTATTGTAACAAGTTTAGATTTTCTAGAGATTGTGACTAAGTAATATCATTTGCTTTTGTCTCATTTTCTTGAGTTATAAAGTTAATGTAATTATGCATGTTTTTGTGCCTTTTATGTGGCTAAAAGGATTAAGAAGATTGAACTCTATGCCTTTGTTGATATTATCTGTGTCATTTGCAAAAGTAGTCTATACTGTAGACTTTCTAGAGCTGTGATTAGGAATGTCATTTGCTTTTGTCTCATTTTCTTGAGTCGAAAGGTTTACATAACTGTACATGTTTTTTGCACCTCTTATGTGATTGGAAGATTCTTATAAGAAGATTGGACCCTATGCCTTGGTTGACATTTTCTATATCTCAGCAAAAGAAGTCTCTGTTATGAGCCTTTGTTTCTATTATTTTAATCTTTTACATTGATCATGTATTTGTTTGCTCTTAAATATAAATGAATCCTACATATAGTCTCACTGTGCTCAAGATTAGGATCAAAATTACACTCAGGTGCATCACCATAGTTAGGTTTTATTTCTTGCATTTGTGTTTCTGTTTAATTTTCTATCCTTTTTCCCCACACTTGATATAAAGAAGAGACTAGCTTCTCTAAAATTTGGAGGTTGTTTCAAGATGCAAGTCCCACATCTTGAAACTTCCCATTATTGGTGGTTATTACAAAGCATAATTTTAAGCATCAATAGTTACCATGCCTTGACAAGTGGCATGGTGACCTTTGAGCTTATTTAATGCATTATGTTCTCCTCCTTCTCTAGTTCCATAAGTAGCTACCATTTTGGCCTTTGTAAAAACACACCACACCATGTATGGTAAGGCCTTACTAGTTTTGAAATTGTACTTTGCCTCATAAAAATAAATTCAATCTATTTTGAGTTCATATCTCATCTTTTAAAAGTGTGTGAATATATGTTTATTGAGTGGCTAAGTGATATCAATCTATCCTTGCTTTATCTTAGTCCTTGCATGTTCATGTAAGTGATTTCAACCTAGCAGTTCATATGAAGTGTAGTTAAGTGTATGAATTTATCTTAAGTGTGTAATGAGCCTTAATATCTATAACTAATCTATGGTTTTCATTACCTTGGATATTCTTCATGTATCTCACCTTCATTTTGAAACACTAATTCTAGTGCATTCTAGGACTCTTAGGCTAATGTTGTAGGCATTACTTCTTTGTGAAATAAGTATAATGGTCATGTGGAAGACATATTGTTGCATCACCCTTTTTGATTAGGTTTATTTCATGTAACTTCTATCCCTTTCCCCTCACAAGAAAATAATTATCATAGGTGAAAGTACTTTAATATATATTTAGGGAGCTAGCCCTTAAGTATAGAGGCTCAATTTCACCATAGGTACACCTACATACCTAGAAGTGTTCCCATGTTAATCAAATCTAGAAGAGGCTTGAATACCCTATTCTAGGGTGAAATATTTGGTGACAAGAGTTCTAACATGCCTAGTGGGACCATTATATTCAAGATAACTTGTCAAGGTGAATGTTGATTTTGACAGCATCAATTACAAATTAGTATTCTACCTATAATATTCCAAAATATAATATTATTTGATAAAATAGAATTTTACAAGAATTTATTTTTATTATGATAAAATATAACTTTATATTTGAATAATAATTTTGAATAATACAATTAAATTTCAAGAGGGTTTTCATCCTTCAATTATTACAATAATTATCACAAGGGTTTTCGTCCTTAGATTATCTATAAAAGGTTTTCATCTTTGAATAGAATAATAAATCACATAATTAGACTTAAATGTTTGAATGATTGATCTAAATTGGATGCCTTCTTTCACACCAATGAATGAATATTAATATGTCATTGCCTCCATCAAATGTTGTGTCTTTCTCTAAAGGTGGCGATCATTTATTTAATGAATGTTGATTTAATTAACTAAAAACATGAGTTAATTAATTAAAAATAGTTATTTAATGGAATGGTGAGTTCTTGTGAATGTTACTTTGATTTATTTTGAATGCTATGATTTTCCTTTCCTTTTATTTATTGGTGGCAGTGATTTGTTTTCATTGGTTGACTATGTTCTATCATTCCTTGGTTGTTTCTATCAATCCTTGGCTACTGTGTAACTTGGGTGGAGTTTGAAGATATTAAAAACCTCCCATACTAAAATTTCCTATCCTCAACGAATTTTAAATTAGGATGTTCAAGAATTATTGATCTTTCCCATGTGGTATCTTCAAGTGGTAAATTGTGCCAATGAATTAACTATTCATTAATACTTCTATTTCTTAACCTCTTCTCATGAACTTCAAGGATGGCTTCAGGTATTAAAATCAACTTGATTTTTTCATATAATTGGGTTAGCTCTATAGAAGGAATGGTATGTTTCCTAAGTTACCTTTTAGGCATGAAACATGGACAACATTATGGAATAAGCTACATCTTGGTAATTCCAATCCGTACGTAATCTCTCCCACCTTCCTTACAACTTTATATGGTCTATAGAAATGTGTTTTGAGTTTATCAGCTCCACTTTTCTTGATAGATTTCTACCTATAGGGTTGTAAACACAAATATACCATGTCCCATACTTCAAATTTATTTTCCATTCTATGTCAATCTGCATAGAACTTTTGTTGATTCAATGCTTGCTGAAAGTTATCCTTGAGAGTTTTAAGGATATATTGACTTTGTTGGATTTAGTCTTGACACATAAAATTCTACTATCTATAATGACCAAGTCCATGAAATATTGAGAATTATACCCATACAAAGATTTAAAGTATGTCATTCTAATTGACATATGATAAGAGGTATTATAACAAAATTCTTGCAAGTGAAACCATTAAATCCATGCATTTTATTGTCCTGAGATATAATTCCTTAAATACCCTTTAATACATTTAGTTATGGATTTTATTTGACCATCTATTTGAGGATGATAACTTGTTCTTGGGGATAATTTGGTGCCTACTAAATGAAAGACTTCTTGCCAAAATAAGCTCATAAATCTGTTATTTCTATCACTAACAATGTTCTTTGGTAGCCCATGTAATTTGAAAATTTCTTTAAAAAATATTCTAGCTACTAAGGGGGTATCATACTTGGTGGGAAGTGGAAATAAATGAGCATAATTTGTCAAATGGTCAACAACCACATAGAGAAAACTCTTTCTTTATACCATAGGCAAACTAATAATAAAATTTATTGAAATACTTTTCCATTTTTGAGTAGAAATGGGTAAAGGCTACAACAAGCCTGCTCAAAATTCATGCTCTATTTTGTTTTGTTGGTAAGTAGGACACTCTTGGATGTACTTAAGAACTTCACTTTTAATACCTTTCCAAAACAACCTTTCTCTTACCTATTTATATGTTTTAAGATAACCTAGGTGCCCTTCCAATGGACTTTCATGAATAGCCTTTAATATTTAATGCTTAATCTTTGATTCTGGTAGTAAGAATATTTTATTTTTATAAAAAATGAGATCTTTAAATACCTTGTATCATTTGTCCCTAGTCTTTCCCTTTAATATCTCATTAGTGAACTCATTTTTAACAAACTCAGCTATTATGATAACCTTCCAATTAGCTATAATTATCGATATGGATCACAAAGATGGTTTTATTGATAATGCATTCACCACAACCATATTATTTCCTTTCACATATTCAATGTTAAAATCAAAGGCTTGGACCTTACCCATTTTTTTGTCTATCAGTCAAATCCTTCTAACTTAAGAAAAATTTAGACTATTATGATCTATTCTTACCAAAAACTTCCCACATACCAAGTATTGGTAGAACTTGACCAGGGCATGTATGATTGTCAACATTTCTTTATCATATATAGAGTACTTGCATTCATGTTCTATAAATTTTCTACTTTTGAACATAATTAGATGACCTTGCTACATTAGGATAACACTCATTCCTTCACCTGACACATCACATTCAAGCACAAAGGGTAATGAAAAGTTTACTATCACCAACATGGGACATGAACTCATTTATTTTTTAAGTTCATCAAATGTTGATTGAGAAATTTTAGACCATTGAAAGGATCCCTTTTTTATTAAATTGGTTAAAGGGATAGCTATATGAGAGAACCCTTTTAAAAACCTTTAATATTAATTGCATAACCCCAAGAATCCTCTTAATTTAGTCATGCTAGTAGGAGGGGGCCAATCTAATATGACTTGAATTCTATCTTGATCAATGTGCACTCATTATCTATTGATGACATACCCTAAGCATAAATTTTTTTATCATTTCAAACTCACATTTAGACATTTTAGAAAAAAGAGATTTCTACTCCAATATTCCCAACACTTTGTCTAAATGTTTAAAGTGTTCTTCCCATGATGTACTATATATTAATATATCATCGAAGAAAACTAGCACAAATTTTCTCAAATATTTAACAAAAATATGATTCATGAAGGACTAAAAGGTGGCTAGAGAATTGGTCAATCCGAAAGGAATAACGAAGAACTCAAAATACCCATAAAGACATCTGAATGTTATTTTCTAAATATCTTTATCTCACATCCATATTTTATGATATCTTGATTTTAAATTGATTTTGGAAAATAAAATTGCTCAATGAAGCTCATCAATTAGTTTATCAATTCTTGGTATCAGATATCTATTCTTAATGGTCTTCTTATTTAATTGATGGTAGTTTATGCACATTCTCAATGTGTCATCTTTATTTTTAACTAGGACCATGGATGAAGTGAAAGGACTTGAACTTGGCCTAATATGTCCCATTTCCAATAATTCCATGATAGTTTTTTAAATCTTATCTTTATAGATTTGAGGGTGGCGGTAAGATGTGATTATTATTGGCTTGGTACCAATTTTTAACTCAATGATATGTTGAAAACCCTAATCTAATGGTAACCTTTGTGTAATATTATCAAAAACCTTAGAATGTTTATTAATTATGGGTTGAATATCTTCATGATGAATCTGTAGTTTTGATTTTTTTGAGCTTACAAAACGTTGTGTTACCCATGAAACTTGGCCCTTCCTGAATGCCCTTTCTATCCTCTTGGCCATCACCACTTGGGGGGATCCATTAGCCATATCTTAGAGAATTACTTAACGTAAATTCCATGGCTTGATAGTTTTAGGTAAATTCCCCCAAGGAATGTATCCATTGAACACCTAGTACCAAATCTATTTCACTAATGCCCACCACATAGAAATCATCATTTATTTGATGTTTTCATAATGTGAGATGGGGTAGTAGAATCATTTGAGTACATGGAATGGTAAAACCATCAATAATTGTCACCTTGAAACCTTGAAATTCTTCTACTTTTAAACCCATTTTTATTACCAATCCTTCCTCAATAAAATTATGGGTGGCTGCACCATCGATCAATATGATGATTTTTTGTCATTATAGACTCCTTAATTTAAAGGGATGGTATCTCAGAGCTCTTGATAAAGTTGAAAATTTACCTTCCAATGTTCTTTCTCATTCTTTTGGTTCATGTGTTATTCATTCAACTATGACCTCTTCTTTGTTTGGTTCATCATTTGACACAACTTCAATGGAATGGACTTGCCCCTTTCCCAAATAATGGTGACTTGGTACCCAAGCATATTTGCAAGTGAAACATAAGTTTTTCCTTCTTAGTTCATTTCTTGTTTCTATTTCTTTACCCATTTTAGGTGGGTATCTAAGTTGGAATCCTCCTGATTGAAATGGTTTTCTTTGTTGTCCATAGGGTATTGTCCCTTGTCCTAAAGGTATGGTTTGTGGCTATCCATTATTGGTTATTATTGGTTGTACAATTAACAAAATTTTATTCCTTAGTGTCGATGTCTCCAAATCTAATGCCTTTTTTATTATTTCTTTGAGGAAGGAAGGGTTAAAAGCTTTGACTAACCCTTTAAGTTTATCGATCAATCCTTTTAGGAACAATACTATGAGCCTCATTTTAGTAATGTCTGGAACCATCATGATGAGTCTCTAAAATTATTTCACATAGTCTTCCACATTGCTACTTTGTTTCAATAATGCCAATTCTTGAAAATGGATTTTTGGGTCAATTCTATCAAATATTTTGATTAATCTCTTAATAAATTCATCATATGATTTAATAAGATCATGCCCTTGTATAATCAATCCATGATACCACCATTCATGATTTGTTATTTCAAAATGAAGGGTTAAAATTTTTATTTCTTCCTCTTCCATAATGGGATGGAAAGAAAATTATGTATCTAATTTTTGTGTCCATGCTCGAGTCATGCATTTGTTAGAGCCATCAAAATTAGACAAGGTTAATTTACCTAATGCATGCTAAAGATCTATTTGGTTTTTCTTGGGTTTATGCTCTATTTTGGTAAATTTTATACTTCATTTCATTTTTATGAACTTGGTGATTGATATTTCCCTTTTTAAGTAATCTAAAAGGGCTCAATATTCTTCAAAATTAGATGTAAGGTCATCCCTAAATGAATTTTGGGTTTCTTCTTCCATAACCAATTTTACTCTTAGAATAAATTTAGGTCAAAAGGATCTATTTGAAAAAATCACTATCATTTTATGAGGGATTTGGTTATGGATCATGTTAGAATATCTATTTTCACCATTTTGATAGCTATGATTCATCATATATTATAGTTTTATAGCTAATTGATTCATTGTATTAGTTAGTTGTTATTGATCATGAATCAACCTGTTAATTCATTCATCATTTTGGTCTTTCTCTTCCATGTTTGCCCTTTCCTATTCCCATTCATTTTATTCTCTTTGCTGACCAGAGTTTTCATTTTTATTTCTTAGATAATAATAGATTTATTTATCATCACCTTGCATGAAGTTTTCAGTTCCATAGGATGGCATGATAGAGAGCTTTGATACCATTATAATATTCCAAAATGGAATATTATTTGATAAAAAAAATTTACAATAATTTTTTTTTTGATAAAATATAACTTTATATTTGAACAATAATTTTGAATAATATAATTAAATTTTATAAGTTTTTTCATCCATAGATTGTCTATAAAAGGTTTTCATATTTTAATAGAATAATAAAGCACATAATTTCACTTGAATGTTTGAATAATTGAATTGAATTGGATCCCTTATTTCACACCAATGAATGAATATTAATATGTCATCACCTCTATCAAACAATGTGACTTTTCCCAAAGGTGGTAACCATTTATTTAATGAATGTTGATTTAATTAACTAACAATAGTGAGTTAATTAATAAACAACAACAATTTAATTAATTAAAAATAGTTATTTAATGGAATGGTGAGTGCTTTTAAATGTTGTATTGATTTCCTTTGAATGCTATGATTTGCCTTTCCTTTTATTTGTTGGTGGCAACAATTTTTTTCATTGGCAGTTGACTATGTTCTATCATTGATTGATTACATTCTATCATTTCTCAGCTACTATGCAACTTGGGTGGATTTTGAGTATATTAAAACTAATCAACATTTGGTTACTCTATCAAGGTAAAATTTGGTTCAAGACTATTATCCTGTTATAAAATTGCTCTCATAATTCATGGTTCTCACTAGGTCATCCTCTAATAGAGTTTTCAACCCCATTAATCCACCTATTCATCATGAACTTCCCATTGAAGTTCAATAGCCTCAGCCTAATCTACCCTTTGGAGAACTAGTAGATTTTTTTAGAGAGGAAGAAGTTGAATAAAATGTAGAAATTGAAGATTTTTAAGAGTTTGAAGAATATATGGCTAGACCTCATGCCTTCCCTACCTTTAATACTAAAAATATAATTCATCTTCAATCATATGATGCCATTCCTCCTAATGCCACAAAAGGCATATCCATATTCAATGGTGAAAGTCATATCATGCCTAATGAACACATTAGGGATGTCTCCAACTTTTGTAGCCTCCATAATATCACTCAAGAGAATATTTCCATTAGATTCCTTATCATGTCCCTTCGAGGAAAGTCTCTTGATTGGTGTAGGACTCTAGAAGATGGATGTATCACATCATGGGATGATTTTGGAGTTTTGTCAACCTCAAGAGTTTGAAATGAAAGTGACCATACATCTCTCATACATTAGCTCATTGTGATCAAAAGTGGATCAAAAGAGATAATGCATGAATTCAATGAGAGATTTTAATAGACTTGGAATAGATTTCCTCCCCCTATGAGGCCACCTCCTAGTTTTGTGTTCCCTACTTACTTGAGAGCCATTGGTATTAAAATTGCTATCATGATTCAATCCATGGGGGATTCCACTCTTCTCATAGCACATGATCTTGATACCAAAACTGAGAATGGTCTCATCTAAGCTAGAATATTACCTCCTAAGGTTTCTATACCTTCATTATCTTATAATTCTACTAATACTCTAGATGTGGCCCAAATTCCCAATACTAACACCAAGTCTATAGCTACTCCAAAGAAGGAAGATAATGCCATGGAAAAAGATGCATATATTCAATGATTATAAGCTAAGATCATGAGAGAGAATATACAAAAAAAGTGCATATAAAAACCCTTATCCATATCAACAATAATTTTTCAAAAATTTGGAAGAGGAAGAGGTCAATAACAGCCTAACTCTAATAGGCCTACCAATGTGTACAATCCTAACTCCACCACCAATGCAAGAGAGATGATACCTATGTATAACAACTCAGTGTAGGGATAAAATTGGAAGAAATACCAATTTATGGATGCTAATGAAGGTATAAATCAAGATATTATTACTCAAGGAGGAGCTAATCCTCTCTTATCAGTTGAAAATGAAGTCATGATGTAAACAAGTAAAGGTGGGCAGCCTCAAAGAGAGATCTTCACCAACTTCCTAGTTCAGGACACTTTTATTCTTAATTAAGGAGCCTCTATTGTAGAAAACACTAGAGATAAGAATAAAGGATTTAGGTGGTGATATTAATTTTACTATAAGCTCATTTAATCATCATAAAAAAAGGTATGGATATAGGTGTGGAAACATCAAATAACTCTACACATCTCCTAATTTAAAACATTAGAAGGACTATTCAAGTCACTCCAACCCTAGAGTTTTAATAAATTCATTTTCTCCGAGAATCCAAGATAAATTAGGTATATCCTATTTAAACATTGTAGATTCATTGAAGAGTACTAAAACATCCATTTCCCTTTGGGATGTTTGTCATATGCCTAGTAAAAAAGAGCTCTTATAAAAATAGTTATCTACTATCACTACTAGTGTCCCTCAAAATTAAAGTCATTATCATGTTGCTTTTAAAAATTTTCATAACACTATTTTTGAATCATACACTAGGGCTAAGACACCACCACTATTATATCTCACTCTCATAGTGGGTGACAAAGTGGTCCATAATTGCATAATTGGTAGTGGAGCTTCTTCTTCAGTCATACCCAAAGTGGTAGATGATAAATTAGGCATAAAGTATGAGCCTCATATAAAAAGAGTTATATAACTAATAGTACACCTTCTAATATGATATGAATAATAAAAAGTTTTAAGATTTTCTTGCATGATTGTCCTAGTTTTCCTATCCTTAAAGATATAGTTGTTGTTGACCTCCTAGCTTACTTTGCAATCTGCCTATCAAAGGACTTTACAACAAATATAGGTGGTTATCTCTCATTGTATTGGTATTTATTATATTTAAAACAAGATATGGAACCAAGGTGACCATAAGGACTCAACCTCTTATAAGGTTTCATATTGGGCTCTATATTGAGATAAGTTTTAACTTGAATTGTGTTGTTCATGAAGAGAAGGATTATACTATAGATGATAGTACTTCTTCCAAACCTTAAGTAATTTATAATTTATTTATTTATTAATATGATACCAATACTTATGATCATTATCCTTATGTATTTATGGAGGAAAGTGATCTAGGATAATATTTTATACATGAAGAAGGAATACCAACACCTATACTTGCAAAAGAAGAAGTTAAAGATGATGAGATGTGAAAGATGTTTATTGATCATTCAAGAAGTAGAGTTAGTGTAGGAGATAGTGTTATGTTGGTATCCCAATCTAAACAAAAATACTATCCTTCATATATATTCTATTTCAATTGTACTTGTAATTTGGCTGAGTATGAAGGTTTAATTCATGGCCTTCAATGGGCAAGGAGAAAGGGAATCAAGAACTTGAAAGTATATGGAGATAGTGAATTGGTTGTTCATAAAGTTAAGAATTTGGTTTATACCATGAATCATTTAATTAATTTATATAATCATAGGGTATGGGATTTTCTTGAAGACAATAATGCATTCAACATACATTTAGTCCCAAGGGAGTAGAATAATCATGCTGACAGACTAGCTACAATAGGAGCTCAATTTGATAATCCAAATACCCGAAAAGAGGAGGGAAATAAATATCATATTAAGATAATTATTAGAAATTATGTACTTGATAATTAAGTGTCTTTGAAAGTGTTTTATAGTGATAAACACATTGTATGATTCTTGAAAAATGAGGCTGAGTTCTCTTTAAGGAATCAAAGGAGACTTTAAGAATAATTTGATGATCAGATTATGTAGCTAAGGAAAAAGAAGATACCTAAGTGTTTTTTTACCTTATAAAATACCTTAAATGATAATTATAAAAAAAATAAGGAACAAGTGACTATGTATATAAAAAAGGATAACTATGAAAGAGTCTCGATCTTCAAAGATAGACTCCTCAAACTAGGCAAGGCATGTTCTACATTAGAAAAACAAGAATTAATTGAGTTGTGTAAAAAATTTCATGATATATTTGCTTGGGAAAATAAGGACCTCAAATTATTTGATCCTATCCTAGCACACCATGCCATTGAATTGGAACATGGAGTTAAACTGGTTAGATAGAAATAAAGACCCATCAATCCCAAGGTTGAGAAATTCATGAGGTTAGAGCTCACTAAACTCCTTGAATCTAAAATAATATTTCCTATCAGGCATTAAATATGGGTAGCTAACCTTTTTCCTTTTATAGATTAAAATGTGGAAATAAGACCTTTTTTGGACTTTAAAGATCTTTATAGGGTATCACTCAAAGATTACTATCCTATACCTTCAATAGAATAGATTTTGAAACTTGTTCCAGGATCTCAATGTTTTTGTTTATTAGATGAATATTCATGTTATAATCAGATTATTTTTAATGAGGATGACCATTTTAAGACAAAATTCACTAATAAACTAGGGACTTTTGCTCATATAAAAATTCCATTTAGTTTTTCAAATGCTAGTGCTACTTTTCAAAGAGCAATGGACATGGCCTTCAAAGGTTTGATCAATGAGATGTTGTTGGTTTATCTAGATGATATAATGTTTTAAAAATATGTTAATGACCATATAAAACACTTGAGACAAGTGTTTTAAATATGTAGGCAATATGGAGTATCTCTTAATCCAAAAAAATGTATCTTTGTTATCCATGAAGGTAAGCTCTTGGGACACATTATTTCCAAAGATGGTTTGGATATTAATCCTCAAAGGATAGAGGATGTTTTAAGCCTATAATTTCCCTTAAAGAATAAAGGTATCCAAATTTTCTTAGGTAAGATAAATTGTGTAAGGATATTCATACCTGGTTTTGCATCTTTGGTGAAACCTATCACAACCATGCTAAAAAAGAATCAGGTCTTTTCTTGGACTAAGAAAGGTGAGAATAGTTTTGAAACAATTAAGAAAGAAATATCATGATTTCATACTCTTTTGAATCTTTATTTTGATAAAGACTTCATGTTATATTCATTTTATAACCTTGATACTATCTCAGCTATGTTAATGTAAAGGAATGATGAAGGTGTAGATAAACCAAATGCATTCTTTAATCAAGGTTTGGAAGATTATGAAATCAAGTATACTTTTGTTGAGAAAAAAGTTTGTGATATTGTAATAGGATTAAATAAATTTAGGCATATGTTTAAAATAATAAAATTTGTGTTATGCTCTTTCATCCTAGTACCAAGGAGTTTCTCTTGAACAAAGATCTTAGTGAGAAGAGGGTAGGGTGGATCACTAAGGTAATGGAATATGATGTTAATATCAAAGTAATAAAGTTGATAAGAGCTAAGGGCCTTTGTGAACATATATCTTCAAATCTTTATGAGTCAAAATAAGAGGTTTTAATCAATCATGATTGCCCCCAACTATTTGGCTCCTTGCATATATAGAGTTGGACACAAGATGTGATCATATTTATTCAAAGTGGTTAGTATATTAATGATATGAATAGATATAAAATGAGATATTTTAGATTGCAAGCTATGTCCTTTTTCCTTGTAGATGGGGTTATTTTTAGAAGAGATAATAATGGTGTATTATTGAGGTGCATTGATAATGATCAATTTGGAGTGTTGCTTGAGAAGTTCCATGATGGAATAATAGGAGGTCATTTCTCCCCAGGAACCACAACTACCAAGATTATGAGGGTAAGATATTATTGGCCTAGAATCTTTAAGGACTTCCATGCTTAGGTGAGAAGGTGTGTATAATGTGTTTTATTTGTTGGAAAATAAAATCTTGTAGTTATTCCTCTGAAGCCTATCCAAATAGATCAACCTTTCATGTAATGGGGTCTTGATTTAATTAGCATGATAAACCCCCCATCAAGTGTTGGTCATAAATGGATACTCATAAGAACTAATTAATTTATGAGATCGGTTAATTCAATATCATTGAAGGAAGCTAATGAGAATGCTATTTTGGAGTTATATGAGAGCATCATAACAAGGTTTAGAACTCCTTATACTATTATTTTAGACAATGCTCTCTCTTGTATGGGTTCTAAGATTACTGATTAGGAAAATAGTAATGTCATATTCTCAAGTACTTCATCTAACTATTACCATCAAGGTAATGTGTTGGTTGAATCTACTAACAAGAATCTGATTAGAATCATCAAGAGAACCTTTGAGCATAACTAGAGAGCTTGGCACATAAAATTGAAGACAAGATTATGGGTTGATAGGATAACTCCCAAGAGGTTAGTAGGGAATTCAACTTTTGTGCTTGTCTATGGAAGATGGGTTAGGTTATATATATCTCTCAAGAGGTGTCTGCCTTAGATTTGGAACATCAATTAGAGTTTCCTAAAAATAATTGAATGAAGGTGAGATTGACAAAATTAATGGAGTTTCAAGAGACTAGAGGTGAGGATCATCAAGTTATGGAGCATCACCAAGTATTAAAGAGGTTTCTTAACAATAAGGTATCTCCAAGATTGTTTCAAGAAGGTGACATAGTATTGAAATGAGATGAAGATAGAGCAAAACTAGGGAGACATACCAAATTTTACACCCTATGGAGTGGACCATATGTCATCACCAAGTGCAGTCAAAGTAATTATTTCTAAATAGTAAGGATGAATGGAAAAGAGTTGCCTATCCCTGTGAATGGGATACATTTGAAACCTTGTTATTGAGGAGTAAAGGTCAGATTTGTAAATAGTAGATTAGGTGTCTGTTTTATTTTAGTTATGTGTTTTAGGTTCCCTAATTATTCTAGTTGAACACATGCATGCTTATTTTGAGTTTGTCTCATTTTGTGTGACTTTCCCTTGTTTGTGTGTTGTCAAAGGCAATTTGTGTTTCAAACCTATGTACATGTGACTCCATAGCCCAATGGATAGGATCAGACAACTGATCATGCCATAGTAAGCATACCACCCTTGGGAAATCACTAAGAATGTTGACCATTTTTTGGCCATAAGTTAAAATGGGTCAACCCCCTATAGTCAAGACTTGATATGGGGGTAGAACATAGTGTCATAGGGTGTGTTGTAGCCTTTTTTATGTCATTCAATGTTATTCTAAGCTTGGCCATGAACTAGTTTAGTCTTATGTCATTTTATGGATATTCATGTTATAATCATATTATTATGAATGAAGACGATCAGTTTAAGACAACATTCACTAATAAATGGGGGAATTTTGATTACATAAATATGTCATTTGGTTTATCAAATGCTGGTGCTAATTTTCAAATAGAAATGGACATGGCCTTCAAAGGTTTGATCAATGAGATGTTGGTTTATATAAATGATAAAAAAGTGTTTTATAAAGATGCTAATGAACATATTAAACACTTGAGACAAGTGTTTGAAAGATGTAGGTAGTATGGAGTATCTCTTAATCTAAAAAAATGCATCTTTGTTGTCTATGGATGTAAGAACATAGGAAACATTGTTTTTAAAGATGGTTTGGCTATTGATCCTAAAAGGATAGAGGCTATTTTAGTCCTATCATTGAAATTACATAAGAAATGTGTCCAAAGTTTCTTAGGTAAAATAAATATTGTAAGGATATTCATACCTAGTTTTGCATCTTTGGTGAAACCTATCATGACCATGCTAAGAAAGAATCAAATATTTTTTCTGAGTAAAGAAGGTTAGAATAGTTTTAAAGCCATTGAGAAAGCAATTTCACAATCTCATACTCTTGTGAATCCTAATTTTGATAAAGACTTCATGTTGTATTCATTTTATAACCTTAATACTATCTTAGTTATGTTAATGCAAAGGAATTATGAGGGTTTAGAGCAACCAATTACATTATTTAGTCAAGGTTTGGAAGATTATGAAGTCAAGTATACCTTTGTTGAGAAGCAAATTCTTGATATTGTAAGAGGACTAAAGAAGTTTAAGCATATGGTTTCAAATAATAAAATTCATGTTATGGTCTCTCATCCTAGTACAAAAGAGTTCTTTTTAAAACATACCTTAGTGAGAAGAGGCCAAGGTGGATCACTAAGGTAATGGAGTATGATGTTGATATCAATGTAATAAAGTTGATAAGAGGTAAGGGACTTTGTGAACATCTAGATTTATATCTCCATGAGTCAAAAAGAGGTTTTAATCAATAATGATTTCCCCCATCTAGCTAGTTCTTTGAATATATAGAGTTGGACACAAGATGCGATCAGATTTATACAAAGTGGTGAGTATCCTAATTTTATGAGTAGATCTTGTAGAGTAAAATTTTACTCTACATTGCATTCTATTTTTCAATTGTGCACCACAAAATTTTTATTTCACATTCTTTGGTCCAAGATGGTGAAGTCATGAAATAGAGCATGAGCTCTATTTTCCTTTTGATTCATTTTTTCCTAAGTGTTGAAGTTGAGTAGAAGTTGCCAAGCGTCGTCATTTGAGGCACCTTCTATATGTTCTGTGAGTTGGTCAGAATGTGCCATGTGTCTCATATCAGTGTATCAAAATGTGCCAAGTGTCATCATTTGTGGTTACATATTGGCACCCACATTTTACCTCTTTGTAGTGGAAGGATTTCAAAAGGCTAAGTATCGAGATCAGGTAGAAAGAACTAAGTGACAATCGTGAAAGGCTCTAGATTGTTAATGGAAAAGAAAGTGGAAGTCACCATGTGTTGGCATCTAAAATAAGGTGGTTCAATGCCTTGGTTCAACATTTTTTGGTTTAATACCTCGGTTAATGTGTAAATGGCATGCAATGTTGAACCGTTGAACCATTGAACCATTTTTGGTTCAATCGGTCGATTAAATGGCTTGGTCCATCAGGTAGTTTAAAAGAGTGTCCTAAAAAACCAAAGGGGTCAAGTGCCCTTTCAGGAGATAATAAGGCATTGTTTCATTTTGGTTTAAGTGCCAAAGATAAGTGAAGACTGCCAAATGTCACTTCCCAAGCCCCTTTCTACTCCATTCTTAGGAGAAATAGAAGCCACCACATACCCTTAACAAGAGCAAGTGGAGATTGCCACATAGATCCTTCCCCCTTTTAAAGGTTACTCGGGAAAGGAATGCGGTGAATATTATTTTGTTGAAATTGCTAAGTATCAAAGAAGTGGATTGCAATAGGTGTCAAAGGTAGAGTGTTCCTGAGTAAGATTTAGGGAAGGTGGAAAGTGCCAAGTGTCGTCCTCTGGTATCTCCTAAGAAATAAGCAAATTTTTGAGAAATTGACTGAGTGTCCTCTTCCATTTCAATAGAATAGAGGGTCATGTATGAACACTTCCAGCTTAGTTAGAGTTTAATTTTAGCCATAAATTTAGGAATGCACAATCAATTTAGAGGGAAACTCAGCAGGAGTTATTTTCGGTAGATGGAGCACTTTACTGGGTAGATTTTTAGGGCCAACAAACATTGAAAGTGTCATCTATTTGTCCCCTATGAGTTAAAGATGGAATAGAATTGTGCAAAAAAGGGGTGATGGAATGAGACATCTGAGGCTATAAAGAGGAGTGTAATCATCAAAAAAAGAAGAAGATATGGAAAGAGAGAATTTCTAAATATAGAATTATTATAACAAGTTTTAGAATTTCTAGAGCTGTGGCTAGGTAATATCATTTGATTTTGTCTCATTTTATTGAGTCAAAAGGTTTATATAACTGTATGTGTTTTTGTGCCTTTTGTATGACTAGAAGATTTAAATAAGGAAATTGAACCCTATGCCTTTGTTGATATTATCTGTGTCATTTGTAAAAGTAGTCTAGACTGTAGATTTTCTAGAACTATGATTAGGAATGTCATTTGCTTTTGTCTCATTTTCTTGAGTTGGAAGGTTTACATAACTGTACATGTTTCTGTGCCTCTTATGTGATCAAAAAATTCAATTAAGAAGATTGAACCATATGCCTTTGTTGACATTTTTATATTTCAACAAAAGAAGTCTATGCTGTGAGCCTCTATTTATATTATTTCAATCTTTTACATGGATCATGCACTTGTTTGCTCTTAAATGTAAATGAATCCTACATATAGTTTCACTGTGCTTAGGATTAAGGTCAAATTACATTTAGGCGCATCACCATAATTAGATTTTTTTTCTTTGCATTTGCATTTTTGTTTAAATTCCCATCCCTTTTCCCCTAACACTTGATATAAAGAAGAGACCAGCTTCTTAAAAATTTGGAGGTTGTTTCAAGTCGCATGTCCCACATCTTGAAACTTCTCATTGTTGGTGTCTAAAACAAAGCACAATTTTAAACATCAACAGTTTTTGGCATGCTCGGTGGGATGAGTCTTTCAAGGAGTTGAAGAATTTTGGTGTGTTTTTTGGCCAACCAGCCTTTAGAGGTTTTTATTCTATCAACACCAATGGTGACTCTGAGTTGAATTAGCCAGTTAAGCAGTCTTGCTATCATCAAGAAATCACCATTTGGTATGTATAATTCTGTTACTCATAGCTATGAGTCTTATGCTCCTTCATATATTTTAAATCAAGATCAAGTTTCTCATGAAATCACATCAAGCAACAAGGATGCATATGGTTATGAGTTTCTCCCTTCACAGGTCCAATATGACCAACCTCAGCCCTATCATAAGCTATACCAATCTTATGCCTAATCTTCCCAATATGTCACATTCCATGCTCAACCTAATCTCATTTCCACCTTAAAAAAAGCATTACTGGGATATAAAAAATATGTATTAGAGCTTGACAATAGAAGGGGATGTGGCCAAGAAATTCCTAATCATGTCATCCATCAAGCAAGAAATGTAGTAGATCTAATTAAAAGTGAATGGGATCCCATTGAAAGAGCAAATTGGCAAAGGCTTACATATGAGATGTTGGATGTGTGTGGCTTGATTGCATTTCTAGAAGAGAAGCTGAGTATTCATGAGAGATAGCCTTACCAAGTCTATCAAACTACATATCCACTACCACAAGTTTCATATCAGACATACGCCACCTCTGTTCATGAGCCAAGTCAAACTTGTTGTGGTCATTTCCTCAATAATGTTGAGTCTATGTTAGCAGCCAGGGAAGTGGAATCTAAAACCTCACTCCCCCCTCAAGTCCCTCCCACCCTTCCTCAAGAAGCTTCTTGTTTTTCATCATAGCCTTCATGCATTCCCCACTTCTATGATGATTCCTATGAGCTCCAAGAAAGACTCTTTCAATAAAATCTAGCTAAGCAAGTTGAGGAATTAGAGGCAAAGATGAGATTGCTTAGAGAAAGAGAGATAGAGCTTTCAGACCTTAGAGAAGAGCCTATGACAAAAAATACCTCCTCTACCAATCCTCATATCTCTCAACATGATGTCCAAATTCTAAGTTGGAAGAGGGAAAATCATGAACCAGCTAGGGATCTTGAAGAAGATAAAATTGACACCTCTTCCCAAGTGAAAAGTTTTAGTCACAAGGTCATGGGTTGGAGACAAACAATGGAATCATGGAGCTAAAAGAAGGAGGAGAAAGGTTTTGCTCAAAGCCTTGAAGAAGCTAAAGCTGATCTCACTCATGATGATGATCAAGTAGAAGATCTTACATTTGAACACACTCCATTTACATCCCTCCAAGAGAGCTATCAAGCTACATCTGATATAGATGAAGTGATGGACAAATGGAAAGATGAGGATCATTCGATTCTTGCTCAAGAATTATCTCCTCTTCCACATCTATATAACCATCATTCTTCTTCTTTATTCCTTTTCAAAGAGGAATATATTTTGGAGGAAGCAAATAAGTATGTAGAGGAGTATTCTCAGTTCATGGCTAGTTAAGAAGATTTCATGAGTGCAGATGAGGAGGAAATCACTATAGGTACATTCTTTGATGAAAAAGAGGACAAGTCACAAGCTTTTGCCTTAATCTCTGATGAGGAAGAGATCATTTCTAACTTTCTTCTCACTTTGCAAGAAGATATGGAGGATGATCATGCATTGGAACCTGAGAATGAAGTAGAAGGAGATAAGCCAAAAGATGATGAATATCAAAAGACATAGAGTGGAGAGCCAACAACCATCATTTTCTTGATAAGACATGATAGTGTGAAGAACCAACATTTGACAAACTTTTAAAAACAAGAAGAGTATGTATATGATGGGGACATGTTTGACTTTGATTCACTCAAATGCAAGCAAATCAAGGTGGCAAGTAGGATGCGAAAGTCACTGGAACTCCATCCCATTTAGCCATTTGTCTAGCACCATAAGTCTTCTCACCATAAAGGAAACTTTAGAAATTTTCCTTTTGATCCAGGAGGGAGGCAAAGATACCTAGAGTTGCAAAATAAGTAGGGGCTATTTGATGCTAAATGGTTTATTCATCAGATGACCTTACTAAAGTTGTGATTGTTGCCACAATTTTGATCTAGCAAGAGTTGTGGTTTCTTTTTTTGAGCAGGTTCAAAAGTCCCTGGGGTTGCCAATAATTGTAGAGTAAAATTTTACTCTATGTTGCATTCTATTTTTTATTCGCATGCCAAAAAATTTTGCTTTCACATTCTTTGGTCAAAGATGGTGAAGTCGTGAAATAGAGTATGGGCTCTATTTTCCTTTTGATTCATTTTTGCCTAAGTGTTGAAGTTGAGTGGAAGTTGTCAAGCATCATCATCTGAGGCACCTTCTATATGTTCTGTGAGTTGTTCAAAATGTGCCACGTCTCTCACATTAGCTCAGTAGAATGTGCCAAGTGTCATCATTTGTGGTTATATATCAGCACCCACATTTTAACTCTTTGTAGCAAAAGGATTTCAAAAGGCTAAGTATCAAGATCAGGTGGAAATCACCAAGTGACAATCATGGAAGGCTCTAGATTGTTAATGGAAAAGAAAGTGGAAGTCACCACATGTCAGCATCTAAAATAAGGCAATTCAATGCCTTGGTTCAACATTTTTGGTTCAATACCTCGGTTAATGTGTAAATGGTGTGTAGTGTTGAATCGTTGAACCATTTTTGGCTCAATCGGTCGATTCAATGGCTTGGTTCATCGGGCAGTTCAAAGGAGTGTCCCAAAAAACCAAAGGGGTCATGCACCCTTTCAGGAGATAGTAGGGCATTATTTCATTTTGGTTTAAGTGCTGAAGATAAGCGGAGGCTGCCAAGTGTCACTTTCGGAGCCCCTTTCTACTCCATTCTCAGGAGAAGTGGAAGCCACCACATACCCTTAGCAAGAGCAAGTAGAGATTGCCATGTACATCCTTCCCCCTTTTAAAGGTTGCTCAGGTAAGGAATGTGGTGAATCTTATTTTATTGAAATTGATAAGTATCAAAGAAGTGGATTGTGATAGGTGTTAAAGGTAAAGCGTTCCTGAGCAAGATTTAGGGAAGACAGAAAGTGCCAAGTGTCATCCTCTAGTATTTCCTAAGAAATAATTTTTTTTTGGGAAATTGACTAAGTGTCCTCTTCTATTTCAATAGAATAGAGGGTACTGTATGAACACTTCCAGCTCAATTAGAGTTTAGTTTGGGCTATAAATTTGGGAATGCATAATCAATCTAGAGGGAAACTCAACAGGAGTTATTTCCAGTAGATGGAGCAGTTCATTCGGTAGATTTTTGGGGTTGACAAACATTGAAAGCACCATCTATTTGTCCCCTGTAAGTTAAAGATGGAATAGAATTGTGTGGGAAAGGGGGTGATGGAATGAGACATCCAAGGCTATAAAGAGGACTGCAATCATCAAAAAAAGAAGATATGGAAAGAGAGAATTTTTGAATATAGAATTATTATAACAAGTTTTAGACTTTCTAGAGCTGTGGCTAAGTAATATCATTTGATTTTGTCTCATTTTATTGAGTTGAAAGGTTTATATAATTGTTCATGTTTCTGCACCTTTTGTATGACTGGAAGATTCAAATAAGGAAATTAAACCATATGCCTTTGTTGATATTATCTATGTCATTTGTAAAAGTAGTCTAGACTGTAGATTTTCTAGAACTGTGATTAGGAATGTCATTTGATTTTGTCTCATTTTCTTGAGTTGGAAGGTTTACATAACTGTACATGTTTTTGTGCCTCTTATGTGATCAAAAAATTCAATTAAGAAGATTGAACCCTATGCCTTTGTTGACATTTTTATATTTCAGCAAAAGAAGTCTATGCTGTGAGCCTCTGTTTCTATTATTTCAATCTTTTACATGGATCATGCACTTGTTTTCTCTTAAATGTAAATGAATCCTACATATAGTTTCACTGTGCTCAAGATTAAGGTCAAATTATATTTAGGCACATTGCCATAGTTAGATTTTCTTTCTTTACATTTGCATTTCTATTTAAATTCCCATCCCTTTTCCCGCAAAACTTGATATAAAGAAAAGACCAACTTCTTAAAAATCTGGAGGTTATTTCAAGTCACATGTCCCACATCTTGAAACTTCTCATTGTTGTCTGAAACAAAGTGCACTTTTAAACATCAACAGATCTCAAAAGAGATATTTTATATTGTAATCTATTTGCTTTTGCCTTGTAAATGGTGTGATTTTTAGAATAGATACTAATGGTTTATTATTGAGGTGCATTGACAATGACCAATTTGTAGTATTGGTTGAGAAATTCCATAATGGAATAGTAGGAGGTCATTTCTCCCCAACAACCACATCTACCAAGATTATGAGAGTAGGATATTATTGGCCTAGCCTTTTCAAAGAATAGCATGATTGGGCAAGAAGGTGTGTAAAATGTGATTTATTTATGGGATAATAGAAGCTTACAACTCTTCTTTTGAATCCTATCCAAGTGGATTAACCCTTCATGTAATGGGGTCTTGATTTTATTAGAATGATAAACCCCCCATCAAGTGATGATGATAAATGGATACTCAACGAAACTAATTTTTTTACAAGGTGGGTTGAGGTAGAAGCATTGATAGAAGATAAGGAGAATGATATCATGGAGTTCTATTAGAACATCACAACAAGGTTTGACACTCCTACTATTATTTTAGATAATGCTCTTACTTTTATGGGTACTAAGATAGCTAATTAGGAAAATAGTAATGGAATATTCTTGAGTACATAGTCCACCTATTATGATTAAGGTAATGGGTTGTTTGAATCTACTAACAAAAATATGATTAGAATCATCAAGAAAACCTTGGATCATAACTAGAAGGCTTGGTACACCAAATTGAAGATAACTTTATGGGCTAATAAGATAACTCCCAAGAGGTCAATAGGAATTTCTCCTTTTGTGCTTGTCTAAGTAAGAGAGGATAGGTTGTCTATATCTCAAGATATAACTACTTTAGATTTGCCACATCAATTAGAATTTCTTGAAAACACTCCAATGGAGGTGAGATTAATAGATTTAATGGAGCTGCAAGACACTAGAGATAAGGCTCATCAAGCTATGGAGCATCACCAAGTATTAATGAAGAGTTATTTCAATAAGATGGAAACTCTAATATAATTTCAAGAAGGTGACATAGTATTGAAGTGAAATGAAGATAGAGAAAAACTAAGGAGGAATATCAAATTTGACGCCCTATGGAGTAGACCATATATCATCATCAAGTGAAATCAAATCTATTCTTTCGAATTAGAAAGAATGAATGGAAAAGAGATACCTATCCATATGAATATGATACATTTCAAAGATTATTATTGATGATTAAAGGTTAGTTTTACAAATAGTAGATAAGGTGTGTGTTTGGTTTTAGTTGTGTGTATTGTGTTCCCTAAGTTTTCTAGTTAAACACATGTGTATTTCTACTTTGTGTCTTGCTCTTTTTGTTTTGTATTATTTTGTGTGTTGTTTTAAGGTAATTTTTGTGTCAAAATTATGTACAAGTTAATCCATATCCCAATGGATAGGATTAGGAAATTGGTCTTAGAATAGTAAGCATAACACCCTGGGGAAATCACCAAGAATGTTGACCATTTTGACCACAAGTCAAAATAGGTCAACTCCTTATATTCAAAAATTGATATGGGGATTAAAATAGTGTCATAGGGTGTGTTTTGTCTATTTTATGTTATTTAAGGCCATTATAACCTTGGTTAAGATCTAGTTTAGTCTTATGTGATTTATAATCATCTAGGGGGTTAGACCATCATGGCATGTCACATAGGAAAGAACAAATCAATTTGAATATACATGTTACAAGTGTTAATATAAAACCTTTCAAGACAAAAATACTATATTTACATGATGATTTTGGTGCTAGGATCATCTTCTGATAATTTTTTGTCTTGATGAGCTTGTTATCTCAAGATATAAGCATTTGAAGTTAGACTAGTAGAGATAGATATGTGCATGGATTTCAAGTTTAGGCATTGTGAAATGACCATTTGGATTCAAATATTCTTAAATTTTAATACAAGGTTGAAAAGCAAAATTATTTTAAGTGTTTAGATCAAATATAATGGTGCACAGGGGAAGGAGATGTCAGTGGGCCTACTAGACCTGATGGTACACATTTAATCATGCAAAAGTAGATCAATGACATGAGTGAGAGTCAAAGAGTCAAAAGATCCTAATTGAATGCAAAGCTAAAAAGTGGAAAAATGAAATTTAATAAAGATAATTTCAATGAAATGCATTTAGTCATGTAGATAAGATCCAATGGTACATGTTGAGTCAAAGGTCAACGACCCAAATCGAATGTAAGATTACCAAGTGGTATACATTTATTAACCAAATGGGATGAAAATAGTACATAGACTGAATGTGATGCTTCCAAGTGTCATAATATTTAGATAATAGATAAATTATCAATGGAAAATGTTGAAATTTGAATTGAAAAGACTCTAGAGGAGATCAACAAAGCAAATTTGACTAGATTTTAGATGGATAAGATGAGACTATGTGTCTAAATGATGACAAGCAAATTTTAAAATGGAATGAGTGATGTGTCAAGGGAAGGACACATATGAATACATGTAGGATCAAAGGATTTTTTAGTTAATCAATCTCTTCAAATTCATATACAACAATTAAATCTTAGTTGAGATGCAAGATAAATAGTGCTTGTCAGATGTAAAGAGTCAAGGTCTAGAAGACTAATGAATGATTGAAGATGGTAAATATTGGTGTCTAGAGAATAGATAGAAATTAGGAGAAAATATTATAAATATAATAACATGTTTCAACCTCCGTTAGATAATACATATGTGTCAAATCTCTCTATCTCAATTTCAAATGCTTGAGAGATGATCCATGATGAATGGTAATTTATTGTACATAGTAAAAGAAGTTTTATGCCACATTTTAGGAGTTTTATGTTTCAAGAGAAATTTATCCCATTATAAATTGCATTGTATATTTATCAATTAATCCTCATTCATGTGTAACTCCTCCTATCAATTGGACATGTGTTCTAGTGACGTTTGGACTTCATTCTTTTCTCTTCTCTTTCAAATTCTATAAGTAGCTTCCATTTTAGCCTTTGTAATCTAATGCCACACCATGTATGGTTAATCCTTGATGGAATAATGTCATATTTTACCTTTTAACATTAAAAAAAATCTATTTTTCAGTTCTTGAATAATTATCTAACTTTTAAAGTGATGTATGGTGAAGCAAAGTGATAATTCCCTATCCTTTCATGTTTTTTCAAGAGTTCCTATTCTAACAGATCATATCAAGTGTAGTGAAGTGCGTTAGGATATTTTTAAGTGTATGATTGTCCTTAGAGTGTGAAATATACCTTTTGATTCATTTTCCTTGTGTTTCTTCCTAGATATCACCTCTATATTGAAGCACTAATGTTAGAAACCTTCTAGGACTTTGAATCTAGTTTGTACATTTTGATTCTTAGTGAATAAAGTATGATGGTCATGTGGAAGACATATTAGTATATCACCCCATTAGATTAATTTTATTTCATGAAAAATCTAACTCTTTTCCCCACAAGAAAGCATTAGCATAAGTGAAAGCACTTTAAGATACATTCAAATAGCTAACCCTTAAATCTAAAGGCACACTTCCACTATATGTACACACACATACTTGGAAGTGTTCCAATGTTACCCAAATATAGAAGAGTCTTGAACACCATATTTTAGGGTGAAATATTTGGTGACAACACTAATAAACCTTTCACCCTATGTGAATTGGTTCAAGTTTTCATTTTGTGTTGATTATGGCTAGGGGTCTGTAACAAGTCTTGATATGGTCCTTATGATCTAAAAGTATGCATGATAAGGTGATCTATGGTATTGGAGTCCATAAATAGTTATATATTCATTTGAAAATGATAAGAAATTGTAAAATGGGGAAGAATTCAGGAGATTAGGGGTTAATATGAGGAAGGATGGTGACCTTGTTTAAGGCCTTAACATACTTTAAGGTTCTTTAGCTGATGTTAAGGTATTTTCATCAATTGATGTTTCATTTGAAATCATTCCTATATAGGGGTGTCTAAACCATGTGAGTAATGTTATTATGATACCTATGACACCATTGAGTCATTATCAAGGGTTAGATGTGTCCAAAAGCATCTTATTGCCATCATAATATCATTTTAAGGTAGTTTTATATGTGAAAGGAGGTCTTTTAGAAGTCAAATGCCTTTCATTCACTAAGAGGGGGAATAAACATGTGAAAAATGACCTTTCATCTTATATCCACCCATAATATCTAATTTAAAATCATATTTGCCTTACCATTTGCCTCCTCTTTTCCTCAAATGGCCTTTCAAGATCACAAACTTGAGAAAATGTATAAAAATGATGTTTTGTAGTTGTTTCTAAGACTTATACAGATTTGTATGGATATGTCAAAGTCACAATAGGTCAAAAATTTTATGGGGATACCTTTTAGACACTTCAAAGAAGAATTCATGTCTCAAATGCACATAAAAGGATAGAAAATGTAGTGGAATATCCATCAAAATGTTGGCAAGCTCACTAAGGCAAGTTTGAGTTAGATGGTACAGTAGAAAAAATTAGAGTCCGTAGTGGGCTTATAACCAGTGGAATTTGTTTTCATATCAAGGCCATGGGATTTATGACAATCCCTAGGACCCCTAGGTGGTCTTAAACCCCTTTCAAACCCTATAAGCTAGGTTACAAACAAAATTAAGAAAATTTTGAGATCATTGTGATATATTGAGCATGTATAGAGGTATATAAAGTTATTTTAAGTGTATTTAACCCATATAAACATGTTCTCATGGCACCTACAAGGTTAGGTCAACACCTAATCTACCTTACCTAGTAGATTACAAGTCATGTGCAAGTTTCCTATGTTTTTATGAAGGATTATAACACAAGAATGAAGAGTGAAAGTTTTACATGCTTCCCCCATGATCTTCACATACTTAACAACATCAAAATTTGTTTATAATATATCTCCTTCAAGTTCCTCAATTCTCACAATGTGAAGGAAGGAGAAAGACTCAAAACATGACCTAGTTGATCTCATTGAAATCCATCTTCAAAATAAGAGCATATGAATGAGGTCTTCTTTAGGTTTTTGGGGTGGTTTAATATTATTTAGGATCTCATTTTTCAAGAGAAACAAGTTTACATATGGCCCTCAATACCAACACACACAGACTAACTCCAAAATAATCCATTGGATTTTTAGCATGGTTTAAGGTTTCTTAGCATTCTTTAAGGTTTTTGTGGACTCCTAGGTTTTAATTTCTCCATTAATGTGCCAAATTAACTAATACAAATTCATTTGACTTGTTGAGTACCTTGATGGATATTTTTAAGGTCTCAATAAGTAGTCTTAAGTAGGGAGTAGTAGTCCACATGAGGTCTCTCAAAGACATCTATTATATAGTGACTTCATCAAGCCATTTTAACCTCATAATTAGTTTTGGATTTTAGACTTAGAAATTCAAAAGGAATGTGTAATACACCTATAGGTTTAATTCTTCATTCACAAGCCTACATGTGAAAATGAGACCATTTTTTTCTATAATTCCATGAAATTCCAATGAAACCATGAGAGAAGAAGCCCAATCAAGTTTGGAGACTATTAAGAGGCCAATGGCATAGTTTAGAAGGTTAAGTTCACGCCCAAATTTCAAGAGTTCTCCCAAATCACCACCTAAAGCTAAGTCTAGGCATATGCAATAAAGGGATATATACTTGTGAAGATGAATGTCTTGAGGGAGGTTATTGAGTTTCAAATGAGGCCATTTGGGTTCCCTATATGGCCTAAATAACCTTTATATTTCTCATTAAACTATAAAAAGGCTTCAATTATATTTAAGTGCTCTTAGTCACCACTTATAGAGCTATAGTCAAGTTATTTCCATCCTTGGGAGTGAAATGCCACATATAAATTGAGGTTGGGATAAAACAAATGAAAGGAGAACATAGGTTGTTTAAATACAAAATAATATTAAATAATGACTAAAACAAGACAACTTAGGGACCTATAACTCTACATACACAATTGGATTAATGCATACAAATCTGTTTGGCCAATTGGAGTACCTAGTTGGTCTGAATGATGAAGGAAAAAAGTATGTAAAAGTGACCCCATGGTGGTATATGGCATCTATGTGGTCTTCAATACCTTTAAAAGCAAATTCAAGCTTAAAAGAGTTACCTAGGCTTAACTAAGCATTCATAACACATAGGCCTATGTGTATGGCTATAGAGTGTGTTTAACTATATATTATGAGAGATAAACAAGTTTAATAAGATTTAAAAATTCATAAGAGCACACTCCATGAGAGATATAACTCCCTCAGTACTTAAGGAAAGAGAAATACATATCACATAGGTCTCTAACATCAACTAGTATGACCCATGGATGGTCATGGTAACCTAGAGGGGAGAATGACAAAGGTAGGGGTCTGAGCCATTATTGGACTATGTAAAAGTTTAAATTGAATAGAAAAGGATGATAATAAAGTCATGAAGTCACCACAAGAAACTATAGGTGGTTTAAAGTATTAAGGATCAGTTTAGGTCTATAAGGCATAAAACCCTACTTAAGCCCTTAGATCTCTAGCTCCATTATTTTGACATGGAAATATCCTTCGTCATATTTAAGACCGTAAAAGGATGCATGATGATGGTATAGGTCTTGAGAGAGGTGTTTTAGGTAGGAGAAGATAGGAGAAGTGTCAATTCAACCTAATATCCCTCTTTACTAGTTTGAATGATGATATCTTACATGACTAGATGTATGTGACCAAGTGAACTTAGGTGAATTTAGGTACAACTATTCACTTTCCATTCATGGTGGAGAGAGTTGGTTTTATTGGGTATCTATATGAATAATCATTAACACTATAAACATGTCCAAAATGCTTAGTGAAAACTGTGAAGGCTACCAAACTCTGCTCAGAACTCACTGTACAAGGTGTATGGGACTAATAAATATTAAGGACATTTTAGGGGGTATATTTAATCAATGTTTATGGCCTTAAGTTCTAAATTCAAGGCCTTTACTTTATGAACCATTGTTAAGATGGTAGGCCACTCTAACCCCCCTCAAACTCTTTTGAAGAACCTAATGGACATGAAACTCTTCTTGATGACTGAATGACCATGAGACACCATGAAACCATCATGAGGACACCTATATGTCATATTTTCTCTCTATAAAACATAAATTTGACATGTGGGGGTAATATGTGTATGAAAATGGCTTATAGGGATTGGTTTTAGGTCTATTTTCATAATTATCAAACATGTCAATGTCTTAATTGAGTAGAAAGGCCTCTTAGGCCTATGTAGAGGTGGAATGGTCAACAATAAACCAATATTACACCCCCATAATATTACAAAAATGCCTAATAAGTAGACTTGGAATCATTTAAGGAGATAGTCATCATTTGCATTGAGATAATGATGTTGTAGGTATGCTCACATAATGAGGAGGTCTGATAAGACAAAGGGACATTTACAATAAATTTTATAGACCACTACCAAGCTAAAAAAATCTTGAAGATTCCTAAGTCTTACATCAATTTCCTACTAGGAGGAAAAATGGATTGAAGGAGGTATGATTGGATTCAAAGGTGGTAACTAGGAGAATAATGGACATGTTTAATGAAGTAACTACCTCTCATAATGGGTGCATGACCTATCACTACATTTCAAGGGGTGATGGATCCATGTCAAGGTGCATGACATCTTCATAGGGTGAAATATGACAAAAAATAGGTCACCCACCACACTTTTATACCCAAGGGCTCATTGAAAGACATTATGCAATGAAGATAACATATTGGAGGAGTTATAGGACTGTTCCTACCCATTAATAACTAATTAATCAAGTGGATGATGGTCATAATGGCTCATAATCCACACTTATATTCCACATACTCCTCTCCCCTTTTCATGTTCTATAAATTGGGTTATAAGAGCCATTGTATGTATCCTCTGCTGGGTATGTGAAATTACTACCCATTTGTATCTATAACCCTGAGATAATAAAAGACTGATTCAACCTCTTTATGATATAATTATAGTGTGTTGATGCTAGTTATATTTTCACAAGTAGTTTATCCTTCTCCCTTTGTATGTCCTTACCTTCACCTAGGTACTGGTGGATTGTCTTATGTAGGTTACATTGCATGTGAAGGTGTTAGTGATTGTAATTTTATGGAAAACTAACTAAGAGGGTCTTGAATTAGACCTTACATTAATCATCCTTAGGTCAAAGTCATATATCATAACCTCTATGTGATATTCTATTCTATAAGAGTATTTTAGAAAGAGAGGTGTGTTAGTAATCAGTGTTAGTCTATCCATAAGTGTTATTAAGGATCAAGTAGAGGAGACAAAACTTATTTGTGCATCACCTCCCATAACTTAAGTTTGTTTCATGCATCCTTGTATCCTTTTTCATTGACAATTAGGTAGGTTTAGGAGTTGATTTTAGATGATGCATCAGGGGAACTAGCCCCAAATCTAGATATTCACCTCACCTAATAGGATACCCATACCTAGAGATGATTTCATTATATTAGCTACATGAGGCAAGTCTAAAACATATTTTCCTCAAGGGTGAAATTGAAATTGATAAGAAAGATACCATACATTTTAAACCTTTTGAAGATGGTGAATATGACCAAACTTACATTTTGAAAAAATATTCAAGTCATCCATGTAAATAACATTGTATTTACATATCATACCTTCAAAACCAAAATCCATAACTCTCTGAAAGGTGGATCATGTGTTAATAAGACAAAATGGCATTCATATTTAAGTGAAGGTGCCCCACCAAGTTGTAAATTTAGTCTTGGCTTGGTATTCTAATTTTTGGTCTCGTTATATTTGAAGAATCTATCCAAAAAGGGTATAATCTAAGATCCACTTACCACATATATTTCCTTATCTAAGCAAGGTAAAGCATATTTATATTTGTCAAAAGCTCAATTCATATTTTTGAAATCCACATAGACATATTTCTCCATTATTTTTATAGACTAGTACTAAGTTAGATACATAATGAGAGTGATGAATTAGGAAGATGATCCTAGCCAAGGGGAGTTTGTGGACCTCTTTATGAATAAGTGGTTCTAAGATTGGGTTCATGGGTCATTACCTCTATATAAATGGCTTCTAATTCTGATTGAGTGGGATATTTTAGGTTATTATCTTAAGGTTAAAGACCTTAATGCATCTATAATACCAATAAATAACATCACAGTACTGCAATAGTATTTTTTTGAGTTGTTCAACTTTAGCAAGAGTGTAATTTAAACCAATATGAACATCTTAAAACTAGTCTGATGACCCTATATTAATCATTATCTACTTTTGGTCTAAGTGTATTGGCCTCTTAGGCCTATGAATTTTACTTTTTAGGGTCGAACACTCTTTCAAGTGAGACCATCCCTTTTGGAACTTAATTTTCTTTCAAGTTCATAATGTCATCCTAGCCACATTATTTATTTTTAGGGTCATCTCTTTCTACCTCATTAATAAATTAGGTATAAATACCCCTAAGTTATTAAGTAGTTATAAAATGTGGTATTTGTATTCAAATACCTAGCATTTATTAACATTATATGGAACTAAAAGACATGGGATGAGCTCTACTAATTTTTTCATCGCTGATTCATCTAAGGGTGTCAAGTTTTTAATAAGAGTTGCCAATGGATCGATAACCCAATTTTATTCTCTTGGAATGGGAATTATATTTAAATCATTAAAAAATAATGTTAAATCTAGTTCACTTACATTGGAACTTGTTTCTGACCTAGTTCACTACTAGTTCAGAATCTCTAAAAATTAACAATTCTTTAACCCTATGTTTGAATGAAAATTATAGTCCTATGATCAAGGCCTCATATTCCATGAGGTTATTGGTGCAATTGAGATAGATCATATAAACTAAATTTCCCTAAATGGGTTAATGCAAATAATTTTTGCTCTAGAACGTTATTTAGAATGGGCCCCATCAAAGTATAAGGACCATAGACCTAGTAATTTGAGATCTTTATCATCTTGGTTTTTAATACATCTTGTATAAAAAATATAAACACCTATGTCCAAGGATACTAGGTTCACTCTTTAATTAATTGTGTTTTAATTCATGATCATGAGTTTCATTTTGGGTTCTTTATGAACACAGATCTAATTGGTTATACCTCTCTAAGGATACCACATATGGGAGAAGTCTATAACCATGTATCTATTCAATTCTTTAGACTAGTATCTTCTAAGCACATCCCATAATCCTTTATGATCTATAATACTTGAATATCCATAGATTTTTTGAACTTAGGCTTAGTTTTTAGCTACATATGGACATTCAAGTTCTCACCCAATACCTTAACTTTGGAGTTATCCAACTAAACCACTATTTTGTCTAATTTAATAGGTGTTAGTCCCAATTTTTAACAAATTCATACATGTATAACATTAAAAGAGGATCCTTATTAAACTATATAGTTATGAATATTCTTTTTAAATAGCCTAAAATTAAGGAGGATAGGTAGGACCTCAGCCTTATTTTTGTGTATTAACATGTTAGTGTGTCCAGGACTGGGTTTGAGTTGAACTAGTTTATTTGTGAGGGACATTGGGATGAGAGCTCTTTGCTCAGTGATCTAAGATAGATCATGTAAAGTTATGTTTGAATTTATATTCTTCATGTTTTCTACTATGTTTTACCAAGTCTTTCAAGTGGTAAGTTGGGTATCTTTAGTTATCTTAAGATTATTTGATTTTAGGGGTGGAGGGCCATTCCTTACTCTTATTTCAAGAGGAGTGGTAGAATTATTAGGATGGGTTGATGTGGTAATGGATTGATACTATGTATAATTTCTATGATAATAGTTACTTATTTGTAATTATTAGAAAGCTACACTTCATTGGTGGCATCTTCTGCTTCATTATCTTCATGGGTAGGGAAGTCTAATATCTCTAGTACCATGGAAGTTTTTTGAAATCTTGGATCACTAAAGGTCTTAGTCTTATTGGTATCCATAGGGTGGTTTGGGATTACCTCATAATATTCCATCTATTTCTTGAAGATGTTGAATGCAGTGTAGAATTCAATGTAGGCGAGTTCACCATGTTGGGTTGTATTATGTAATGATACTAGTTTGGCAAGGCTAACTCACAGATGTTGATCTCATGGATCTTATTAGGTGATGGATATGGTTATTTGTTATAATGGTTATGGGAATAATTTTTAAATTTGGTAGGTGAATTTCATATTTGAACACTCACCAACCATGTCTTAAACCTATCTTTGAGGGCCCAAGAAGTCATTATTGAGCTTCTATACCATGCATTGTATAAATCCAAGTCATTCTTGGTAGATTCCTAGGGTACAATTTAGATGTTTTTCATGTGATATTTAGGTGATAATTCATTATTTATTATTATAAGGAATCCTATGGGATGATTATTATTAATAAAGCTAGTTTGTCACTAGTACAAGTTATGATGTGATATATTATAGCTAGTGGTAAATAGGGAGGTTAAAATCAAGTGACAGTGTATTTGGGATGGTTAGTGCTCAAAAAAATTGAATATTCATCTACTTTGATGGCCTTATCATAATATAGAGGTAATTCTACCACTAAAATATCTCTGTGTAAGAGCATAAGAGTCCAAGGATCTAATGTGTTCTTGTACATTTCAAGGGTTAGTTAGGCATCTAGTATATACAACATAGTGATTTGTAGATACATCTTATAAAAAAAATTATTGAAGTTTTATATGGAATTTTTGGGTTCCCTATTGATGTAGGTGAATTTTTTGTATAACACTCTTGGATCAATGACTTTACCAAACTAGGCAAAGAACAAAATATTGAATTGGTCTCAGTTTGTGATAAAGCCTTTGGGAAAGATTAGGAACTAATAATATAACATGCACATTAGATTGAATGGAAAAATCCTACATGAAACATCCTCATGTTCAACATTCAAAATATTGAGAGTAGTTTTGTATGAGGTTGCATGTTCCTCAGTGGTATGGCCCACACGTGGTGTATATATTTGGAGGTATCTTTCTAGGTTCCTAGGAAAATCATGGACAACTCTAGATATATCGATAGTATATATAGATAACCATGTGATAGGCATGATGATAGGTGGAGTATTTTTAAGGACAAACTAAGAGGATGAACTAAAAGTAACCATAAGCATTGGTATCCCTCTAGAAATTATAGTTATCCTATGAAATTGTAATGGGGATATTATTAGTCATCCAAGACCAACTTGTGATCTAATAATCTACATAATAAGCTCTAGGTTGTTCGTAGATAGGATAGTAGCTTAAAGTTTTGTTAAATAGTGAGAATGGGTACCCTACTAGCATAAACTATCTTTTTATGTTTAATCATGTAACATGTTGGGAAAGCATACTGATGGTTAAAAGTATTGTACTCAGGGCCCTCCTATCACTAATTATTTTTTAGGCCAATAACCTATTCATAATTACACATATTAGATTAGATGCATTGAGTGAGCTCATTACTAATTGGGGGAATTATTTATTCTCATTTTATGATTGGAAGTAAGACAATCTAGGGCATGATCTATAGGTATGGGGATCTAATTAATAACCTTCTTGGAATATATGTCCAAGAGATGCAGTGCTACCACTAGAGGTCTAAAACTAGTTTTCTCATCGACTCATGGAACTTATACACTTATATCTAGACCAATTACAAGATATTTAATCTCAAATATCTAGTTTACTTCACTTCACTATTTTTAAAGAAAGGGAAAGATCACTTATTCAAAAATAAACATCAAAAGAGAGGGAAGGTAATTTAGAATCAAAACCATCTAATTAAAGAGAAAAATAATTTTTTCTAGGACTAAAACATACTTAGATATAATTTCACCACTGCATGATAAATTTCATGATGACTCAATATTTAGTCACACAGGGAGAGTGTCTAAGGAGTAAGGGAAAATGCTGAATTATAAGACTCTTTTAATAAATGAACTTCAAACAAGTATATAGTTAATTACATGCATATCCTTATACACTTTAAATAAAGTAAAAATAATTGAAGAACCTAACTAAAATAATAGAAGCACATCCTAGTTAATTCAAAAACACTACATAAAATCATAAATTATAGTCATATAACATTAGTTTTAATCTATTAAATTAGAAATAAAGTGGAACACCTTAAAGGAAACCAAACACATTTATATAGAAAATAATTTTTTCATTATTTTGATAGTTTTTTTTGAAAATAAATTAAAACCTTTTAACATATTAGATAATAATATATATAGAAGGGAGATATGGGTCTTGCTTATAAGAAGCACGGGATCCTATTCTTGGCCATCATGGCCTATAATGGTAAAATATAATTATGTCATAGGATTCCTCATTACAAAATAGATAAGACAAAATGGAATTCCATGGCCCACTAAGGAACATCAAGGAGAGGTCTAATGTGGACCACATCCTAATAGTTATGGTAGGCTTCACTAATCTAATAATGATCAAACAAAGGGGTCAAACCTATGAAAGCTAAAAAATGACTCATGAAGGGGCATATTTTCTAGAGATATTATGTCTAGGCAGTGTGGGGAGAACACACCTCTTTTTCCTCTATGGCATTATGAACACCTAGGGGACTGGACACATGGAACATTTTCAATGTCTTTAAGTAATTGGTAATTTAAAAAAATGAAAAAAAGTCAATATAATGATTTTAGGGATAATTTTCATGTCTTGGATCTAATTTATCCTTAGGGATATACATGACACAATGTCGTTGATTCTAACTTCTTTTTGTATATTATTCATGCACCTAGGCCCTACTTTTTTGTTAAGGCTTCTTTACTTATAGCATGACACTTGATATGCCATCATTTATTTTCTTGAAATAAATTTTGCTTAATGTTTCATTTGTATTTTAATAATAATTTAGTGATACACAGACACACCCACACCCACACACCCACACCCACACACACACACACACACACACACACACACACACACACACACACACACACACACACACATCTTTATGTGTGTGTGTGGCATACTCCGATTATTCTACTTAGTCACTAGTAATTAGAGAATATACCTCAGGTCTTTGGCCATGATAAGTGGGATGTCAAAACATGGCACAATATTATTCATCTAAGGACTCATGGGATCCATTTTTCTTAGTTATGTCTATAGTACACAAGTTAATGAGATGATACCACATGGATGAACCTCATTTTACTAAGCATTAGTCTATTTTTGGAATATGTGCCTCTACTTATAGGTTTAGAATGAGTGGGATGCTACCACATGGATGGCTCTCACTTGTCTAGATGATCAATAACCTTAGGGCTTGGGCCTTCTTTTGTTATCCATGGGTGAGTGGGATGTGGACTTATCAAGATGCTTGTGAATTAGATACTTTACTATTTTACTCTATAGGAATGAGGTGGGGATATATGAAATGATCTCATTAATCTAGATGCTTACAAAATATTTGACTTAGCCATTTGAGTTGATAGTATCAAGTAATTAGGATGAGGACACATGGAATGATCCCCATTACTTGTGAACTCAAGTGAAAATGAATTAAAACTATTACCTCATAATCTATAGAGAAGTGAGATGAATACATGCATCTCAATCCTATGAACTAAGATACTTATTGAAGAAAAAGATAATCATTTCAAAAATACTTCACTAGGAATATAGGTACTGACATATGGAATGATCTTAGAGATCAAGGTATATCCATTTTAATTTTAAAAATAAGGAATTATCCACTCTTAAATTTAACAATTGTTTTAGGTGAAAAAGAGACACACAATGAAGGTCTATGCAAGGAAACTATAATAAAATGACTAAGTATGAAAAGTCATTGATACTATAGGGGATATATTAAAGATATATAAAGTAATTTTTGGTAATGTTTCTCTATGAATATAGAATAATATTGATAAGAACAAATAATATTGGGATAAAATAAATTTATCTTAGTTTGTCTATAAAGTCAAAATCTAAATTAAATGAATGTCATAGCACTAAAAATCCAAATAGATGCATAAAATAAATTCAATAAATATGTCCATCTCAACCTTTAGACTTAGGTATCAATCAAATTAGTAGAGTAGTTATGGGAAGACTCAATAAATTTAGAATCATATCAAAAATTAATTACAAATAAAAATATTTGACTTAATACAATGATTTCTAGCTTAGACTTCAACTGATTCATTTCAAAAAAAGACTTGAACATAGAATTTAAGCTCAAAGAGAGTCCTCATTTTAAAATTTGAAAATAAAGCATGTTTGTCCAAAAATATTTAATACAAGATATAGGATAAAAGTCTTATCTACTATTTAAGTTTTTTATTCTTCAATTTGTTAATAAAATAAATAAATAGTGGAAAATAGATGTCACTTTTTGAATATGTAGGCATAAATAGATCATAGATAAGGATGGTAGAAGTTGGAACACTAAAATAGAAAGTATAAAATAGTTTTTTACCAGCTCTAAAGATCCATAAAACTAGCTCCATGTATCCATATAAGACTAGCTTCAGAGATTAATAGAAGCCTAGCTCATGAAATCAACATAATCCTAGCTCTAGGGATGAACAGTCTAGAATTTTACACATGAAGATCTAGAGAATATTGAAGAATATGTTTTAATATAATTTTATGAAATTTCCATATGTATTATTCATAAGAATAGACATTTATATAAATAAATAAAGTATCTGTATTATTTTTATTTTGCTATGACTAAATTTTCCAGAGGTACTAATACATTAAGAGGGAATTTAGGAGACTAAAATGTTAGTATAGGTTCCTATAAAACCCATTAGAACTTGATAATATAGGGATGAATATGCAATGAGTGATACAAGTATACAACAAATGCAAAAACAATAATCATAAAAGACACATATGGGAAACCATTTCTTAATCATATATTAGTTTTTATCACTTTGGAACCATTTTACAATACAACAGGGTGCTATATATAGTGTTTTACAATATGTTGTCACTTCATATTCCAACATTTCATTCCATCCTAAGAAAAGAATCTTATCACTCTATAGGCTATTATTATGATTTCAAAGAGCTGAATATATACCAAAATAGATACTAATGACAAAATTAGTATAAGTCACACACATGTCCACCAATTACACTTTGTGATTTTTGTTTCCCTATTCTACTCTCAACACTTTCTTAGAATTAAATAGTTATCTCATCCTAAGATAAAGTCACAAAAGGTGCCCTTAGTTTAATCTATAAACTTTGACTACATTGAGGAACTAAACCAGAAACAAAAGTTATGGTAATTGTTTCAGGTTATGTCTACTAATTTTCACCCTTTGCATACTACATAGCTCCCTTTTCAGATTTTAAACTAATTAATATACTAGTCTACCACCCTCATAGGTTTTTAATAGACTAAATCAACTAGCCAACCTCCCTTTATGGGTTTTCAACCAACCTAGCCCTATTCTGAATGATTAATTTCATCTCAATAGAGTGTAAATTTTTTTTTATAAAATTTGAAGTGAAAACTATACATATTGAATAGGTGGTTCCATGCTTTGTTTTGGCTACATATGAGGTTGATATGATGTTGATTCTGATTGTGGTGTAGAATATGAAATTATTGCTATAGAATATAGTGGTGGAGGCAATGATTTTTGTTTAATCATTGACTGAGAAATTATGATTATGTTCCATTGATGGAGTACGTATTATAACTATGAAGGAATAAATTATATCTCTTTAATAATTTATGTGATGGAATATTGAGATGTGAACATTGTTGATTCAACATATTCTAGTCAGTGAGAAACTCATGTACCATAGTAAACTATGTCTAAAGTGGGACTTGAGACACTATAAGATTCTATATATATTTGTCTTCTATGATGATTATGAGTTCCATAGTGTTTGACACTTTGAGTTGGATATTTTGGGATAGCTCTTCCAACCAATCCAAATGCCTTTGAATTTGAATGAAAGCAAATATGCAACATATAAATGCATTTTTATAGGTCTATAAATTATACATAAAATTCTCACATGATTGAAGTAACTACTTGAGTGTGTTGTCCATTGATGCAGAGGTAGTTGAATGATATTATACCACAACTTTTGATTTGTCCACCCTATCAAACTCTGGTCTAGATTTAGACCACATTCTTTTAATGAGTTAATGCTTCTAATTAAGCATGATGTACACAATATTATTTTCTTGGATGTAGTTGTATCCAAGACTTTTTCATATTATTCCAAAAGCTCATAGATTATATCTATCTCCACTTTAATATTATTCCCTTGAGTGTAAATTGGTTGCAACTTGTGCGTAGTAAGGTAGCCCTTTGTTAATTTTAGTAAGAGGGATAATAACTAATTTCATTTTGACATGAATTATCCATCCAAGACTTGGGTTACCAACACATGGTAAATGTTTTCAATGATTTATCATGTATTGGTTACTTATTATTATAGATTTACAATGTCCTCTTGAAGTTACAAAACTTCTTATTCCAAATTAGAAGCCTTATACATAATTGATTATTGAAATGTAATTAAACCTTCAATTTAATTGGTAAGAAGATGTTTGGAAACATCCAAAGATGCTTTGTGTTTTTTTATAACCAAATCCATAGAGGAAGTCACCTCCATCACAAGTGCCTTCTTGATTTGTGCCATGCAAAGATAAAAGGTTGTGTGAGAGGTGGATGATGCAAGTACATCCCAAATCCATTAGGTAGTTATTTGAGTCTTGATTTGAGATGTCTCCTCTTGCACACCTCTTTGGGTATATTTATTTAGCCTTGAGATGTGGGAAATGGTTATTGGGTCTTAGTTGTTTCCAATGTCTTGGTGGTTTCTGTTGCTTGCCTTGTAACTTTTGGTTTTATTATTTTCTCTAATTCTACATTGGATTTTTATTCTACATCAACCTTAGATTTGAAATATATTTCAACTTTAGCTTTATCTTAAACCTCAGCCTTTACTTTAGCTTCTACCTCATCATTGGATTTAGAATCTTCCTCTTTAACCTTAGCTTTGGTTATTTCCTTAGCCTTAGCTTTGTTTTCTTTCTCCTCAGCTTACCTCTTAGATTGCTCCTCTTGGGTACCAAGTGATTGTTTACCATTTTTCACATCTCAATCCTTTATGACTATTATTTATTTACATTTATTCTTTTGGTATTGCCTATGCTTCTTGATTTTATTTATATTTATGTTTCCTTGTTTCTTCTTATTCTTCTTTACTCTTCACCTCTATTTCTTCAGCATTTTAACTTTCTACCTTAGCTTCTTTGGATTTTTTTCACTCCTCTTTGGCCTATTACTTTATTTATTATTATTCTTTAGTATCATTTTGGATTGCATCTTACTTATTTTTCTTATCCATTATTATCACCTTCTTATCATCTTACTTGTGTGCCTTTGATTACTCCTATTTTTCCCTTGTAGCTTATTCTTATGTTATAACATATATTTTCTCAAATTAGTTCTTAGGCTATAATAAACTATTCTCCTCAAGGTCTTATATTTGGGATGTTGAATCAAGTACTATTAATGGTAATGAATATTTTAAAAAAGATGATTAGATAATGGTACCTCTATGTTTGATGGCCTTCTTACTAGAAGATGGAGGAAGATTTAGAGTATTTTTTGACCCTTCACATGATAGATGATACCCTAAGATTATTTCTAAGATCCTTGTGATTACTACCTTCCAATCTCTTCCATTGGGTCTGTAAAGGATTCCATTTAGGCCTTGATTGTTGGGGAAATTTTAGTCATAGAATGTGTTCTTAGTATGCACACTAGGGATTTAATGGACTTTTTTGTAATGTAAAGTAAATTTAATACATATTAAAATATTTTGTAGTTGGATCTATCTATTAAATTTTTTCTTGATAATGTTAGTGTGTTTCTTCCTTGCCAACAATGTCTACTATTATTAATAGAGGAGGTTGAGTAATATCAACATATAAGTATGGACTTACCTAATTCTACACTTGGTGGGTGCACACTAACTTCTAAAATAAGAGTTATATTTATTCTTCTCACTCATAAAATTCATTTCCAATGTTTGAGAGCATTGACAAAGAAATTTCTACTCCTTAACACCTAAATCTATGAGGTCACACTTTGAAACAATATTTGGGACATGGTTATTGTACAAACATGACTTGGTATGGAATGTTCTCTTCTTAAGTTGCAATATTGAGGCTCACTATGTGGGTTATTTCCTCTTTACCCCATCTTCCTATGATGTAATTTCCTCTATTTATGATGGTACATGTGATTGATATTGTGCTTATGTAGATAAAGGTTGTTGTGTACCTAGAGGTATATCTTGTAGAGGTTATACTAACCTGATAGATAGGGACTTTTATTATATAACTCTTAACTAGAAATCTAACATAGTGATGAAAAAAGGTACTGGAGTTATTTTTGCTTTGGGAATTCATTAACTTTGATCTGAATGTTGTTATGTAACTTTATAACTAATACATGTTACCCTATGTACTACATAATATCCTTGGGTACTCTAGGGTACAAGATGATCATGGATTAGATCTCAATCCACCACACATTAAATATACATAACTACTCATATTACTACCCTATCTTAGTCCAAGTGATGTTGAGAAAGGTCATTATAGGTCAAAAGTATTCATTTTGATTCACTAGGCCCTTTGGTGACTTCCATTCTATGAAATAGATGAGTAGGACAAAAAATTGAAATTGAAATACCTATAATGCTCTAGTGAAAATGTTATCAATGTTTTTAATAATGTCTAAGGTCAAAAAATATATCCAATTTAAAGTTTCATGCATTCATATCATCTAATACATAATGCCAACAATGCCTTTATTTCTTGTTTGGCACTCTTAGTGGTCTACCAAAAGAATTTGGTGATGCACTTAGAAATAATGTCCATCAAATTATATTCACAAAGTCAATGAGAATACCCTTGCTTACCTTAGTGTATTTCTCCTTTATGTTTGAGTGGATAGGTGGGGCCTTCATTTTTTAAGGTAAAATAGATTTGCCCTAATTTATAAGTCTTGTTACTCTTTCCATGGTCATATGTTTGATGAGGATTGTAAAATCTAGTGAGAGATGGATAACACCATCATTATATATGTTAAAAAATATAAGCATAACCTTATTTAATTTACTAAAAATAAGTAACTTGATAATTCATTTTGTATAGAACCTCATACAAGGCGTTGAAGCATTAGAGCTCCTACTTGTACTACTTATGGTTGATCTGGGAGGAACAAAGTGGATTATATAACATCAATGAAATCAAATGGATCTAAATAATGGTATTTTATCTTCTTGAGTGCTAATTGAATCCCAATTTTTCCTTCTATGCATCTATGAGTGGTATTAATACTTGAGCATGATCCATGTTTATTGGTGATGTTAGCATAGGTTATTGGAAACCCTTTAGAACATGATAATATAAGTATAACTTGTGTATAAAGTAACATAAATAAAACTTTGATATTAATTAAAACTGAATATATTTATTAACAAATAAAGTAAATAGTTTATGCAAAGAAATGTAGACTTATTAGAATATGAATAGTCAATATAAACCTATATGCTTAACAAATTAAAGCAAATAGACTACTCACTATGCATAGAACAATGATAAAAGATACATGAGAAAACCCTTTTAGAACAATATGTATTAATCTCTACTGCATCAAAACCATATCCAAATATAATTGAGTTTTATATAGAGTTTTACAAAGTGTTGTCTCTTCATATTCCAACATTTCATTTTACCTAAAAAGAATGACTCTTCACATTATAAATTCTCTTGCTATGCTTATAAAGGTTAAATAAAAATAAAAATACCATAAAAAAGACAAAATAGTGTAAGTATAACATGTGTCTATCAGATATACCATACAGTTTTGGTAGCCCTATTCTACACAATACTTTCCTTGACTTTAATAGTTTTCTCATTCTGAGAAAGAGTCAAAGTCAAGGATCCTAATCTAAATCTTGATCTAAGGAATTAAACTAAAAACAATAGTCATACTTATGGTTCTAGGTACCAATTACTAGTTTTCACTTTTTTGTGAACTACTTATCTTCCCTTTCAAGTTTTCAACTTAGTAGCATACTATCATACCACCCTTTTAGGATTTTAATAGACTAGCTTAACTAGGTGTCCACCCTTTATGAGTTTTAAACCAACTTGGCCTTGCTTTTAATGCTTAAGTCCATCCTATAAAATTGTTCCAAATCTTGTGAAAACTAGAAAATTATAAATGTGTAGTACTTACTAAGATGGGAGAATCATGCTATGGGTTGGATATGTAGGAGGTTGTTGTGATGATGAATCTATTAGAGTAGTGGATGAATCACTTTATTCTATAGGATCTACTAGTGGAGGTCTTTATGGCTATTGGATGGATGGATGCATGTTTATGGAAATATTCTTCTACTGAAGATTTTTTTTATAGATAGTATGGAGAAAATAATTGTGGATCATCAAAAAGTTTTAAAATGGATGGATCAAGATAAGACTTATCTTGATTTAGCATTTTCTAATCAGTCATCACTTCTTGCACCATAGTGAGTAATATGCATAGTGAGACTTGAGCCACCATTAAGTTTTGAATATATTCATATTATGTGATGGTGATGAGTGGCCTATAATTTGAGGCTTTGATTTTAATGTCTTGGGATAGCTCCTCTGTCCAGTCTACATACCTCTACACTTGAATTCCAAAAAATGAGCTACACAAAATCTCATTTTGCCTTTTTTGTAGTTTTTACATGGCCTCATCCCTTGAATCAAATAACTACTTAAGTGTATTTTTCATTCATATATGGGTACCCATGTGATCCTTAATCATATATTTGGATTTATCTATCTTGACAAAGTTTGGTTTAGATGCAGACAATGAATTTTTAAATTGTTTATTCCAATTCAACATACCCTAAGCTATATATTTTGATTAGAATGCAACTACATCCATAAATTGTTCTTACTTCTCTAAGAGCTCATAGATCACCTTTTTTTCTACTTTGATATTTTTCCATTGAGATCAAAAAATTTGTAGCTTATGTTCATCCAACCATTATTTCATTAGTTGCACCAATAGAGCTAAGAATTGCTTATCTTTAGACATAACTTGTTTACCTAAGACTTGGGTAACCAATTTAAGGAAAATGGTTTCAATGATATGAGTGCATTAGTGAATCAAAGGCTCAAATATACATTCTCCTCTTATAGATACAAGACTTCATACTCTAAGGTTGAAGCCTTATACACTATTAATTCTTAGAAAGTAGTTGTACCCTCAGTTTGTTTGGTTAGTAACAGATTAGAAATAGACAAAGATGTTTCTCTTATAGCTATATCCATAGCCATGGATTTTATTATAGTCATTGTAGGGGCCATCATGAACTATGCTAAATTAATAGAAAAGGTGGTGAACTAGGTAGATGATGTGGGAACATCCCATACCCATTGGCTGATATTTAAGGTCTAAGATTAGAATCCTCCTCCTACACACCTCCTTGTGTCATAAGTCTTGGTTGCAATATGCCATATGCTTATTCCTTAATGTTTGCCTTTGTTGTTGCTTTAGATTTGACTTTAGCTTCAACTTTAGCCTTAGGTTTTACCTTAGTTTTATCTTTGGCTTCCACTTTAGACTTAGCCTTAGCTTCTACCATAGCTTTGGATTTATATTCAACTACAGTCTTGAGTTTATGTTTGACTTCCTTTTCCTTAGCTTCTCACTTAGAATTTTACTCCTCCTAAGCCTTTGTAATTACCATTTCTTCCTCTCTCTTTTTACATAGCATGTGCTTATTTTTTTTCCCTTATACTTCTTCTTCATTCTTTGTATCTACTTATTTGGCTCTTTTCTTGTGAGACTCTCCTTTGGATTTCTTATTTTTAGCCTATGCTTTTTCATCTCTTTTATTTTTAACCTCTACTTCTTTAGCTCTTTGCCTATATTCCACCTCCATAGCCTATTGTTTTCATTACTCTTCTTCCTTTGTAGTCTTTAAATTTTCCTCTCACTTCATTATCTTATTATATTCCTTATCACTCCTTTCAACCTCCTTTTGTGCCTCTATTATATCCTCTTATTCCTACCTAGATTCGTGTTATATCTTTGACTATGGAAAAATGGTCTCTTCAAGTTCTTTCATGGGGGTTAATGATTCCAACAATGTAACTAACTCTAAATATACTGAAGATGATGATTATAGAATAGTACCCCTTCATGCATCCATATTATTTTTAGAAGTTGTAAGTGGAATGAGGCTCTTCTTTGTCCTCTTCATAGTTTGGCCTTATGGTTATTGTTGAGACTCTTATGTTTTTTTTTGTTTCCTCTCCTCCACTAGATCTATAAAAGACACCATTTTATATTTGATTACTAGATATAGTAAAGCTATATCATGTCTTTGGTCTATGAAGTAAGGCTAGATGCGGTATTTGTTATGTCATTGGGTCTATTTCTTATGTAGAAAAGGATCTTATAGATGGGTCTACCTAGAAAATTTCTACCTGTAATAATTTTTAGGCTACTTCTTGACATGTAGTGTCAATTATAATACAAGTAGGAGGTCATTTGATATCCACCCACAAATATTTTCTTTATCTAATTCTACACCTATTAGTTATGCACTAATTTGTAGGAAAAAATTATTTTTCCTCTTCTTGCTTGTAAACATCATTATTAATTTATACAAGCATGGACTGTATAACTTCATGTTCTTTAACTCCTAACTCTACCAATTAACATTTAGTTACTATCTTTGGATCAAGTTTATTATTTATCCAAGAGTTTATGTGGCATGCCATATTTTTAAGCTGTAGTGGTGAGGCTCATTACATTGGTGCCTTCTTCTTTCCCTTGTCATTATATGATGGAACCATTTTTGGTTGTGGTGTTGGCTAAAATTGATATTGTGTTTGGGGTTAAAATTATGCCTAAGGTTACATAGGTTTTTCACACTTGGGAGCATGGAAAACAAGGTTTGAATTGATCTAGTTACTAATGATTTCTATGTTAAAACTTATACCTATGAATCCAAAATGGTGATAAAAAATTATAATGGAATTGATGTTGATTTGGGAAACTCATCCATTTTGATTAGGATGCCATTATACAACTTGGTCATTTACATATGTTGTCTTAGATAATGCATCACATCTAATGGCACCATAGGATGTGAATTAATCATGGATTGGTTATCCAATCACCATGCATTGAATCTTCTCATTTTTTTCATAATATTTCCCTTTTTCAATTCATGTAATGTTGGAAAACATAGTAACAGGCCAAAAATATTCAATAGAGTTTACTAATATTTATGGTGATTTTCATTATGTGAAGAAGAGTAGTAAGACCAAAAAATGGTACTGGAATGCCTATAAAGTGTTGTCGATAATGTTTTAAATGTTTTTTGTGAGTTCATAGGCCAAAAATTTAGGATAATTAAAATCCTCATTAAAGTGTATCATGTAATACATAATTTCCACAACTCTTTTAGTTACTTGCTTCACCTAATTCATTTTTCCTAAAACTATTTGGTGATATATTTATCTAGGATTTGCACCAAAACATATTTGAAAGTATCAATGGGATTTACTTTGCCTTCCCTTATGTAATTTTCTCTAGTTTTTATGTGAATAAGTGGAGCTATGGATTTATAATGTAGAAGAGACTTTCCCCCATGGTAGAAGCCTTATTGATTTTGCCATAGTCAAAAGGTTGATGAATATGGTCATATTTTGAGATAAATGAATGGCACCTTCATTATATAAACTAATAAAAATAAGCATTACATCATATAATTAATCAAAAGTATGAAATTTGAAAAATCACTCAACATCAAAGCTTCATAACATATATTAAAGTTCTAGTGCTCTTGTTTATGTTAATTCTTATGGGTCATGGGCAAATGGAGTAGCTTTGGCTGCATAAATAAAATAAAAAGGGGTTTGGGTCATGATATATAGTTTGTGTTACACATGTACTCCTTTTGTGAATTAGTGACTGGTATCAATAATTATGCCCCATTGATGGTTGTTGTTGTGTACTGGATTGAACATTTTTTTTAATTGGTCTGGTGTTGGTGTAAAATCTATGCACAAGAAACTATTTTATGTGTAGGTCAAAAATTTCTCTTGGCTTTAGAAATATTTAATGTATTTTTGTTATTTTTGACCTTTATTATATAACTTTTGATGCTCAAATCCATCAAACCATCAAGTTTAAACATGTTGAGCTGGTTGTGTACAAGTTTATAAAACAAAATTTATGTCAACCAACTATTGTTTGATACGATGTTACTATTATACATCTATATTATTTGATTAATCCATTGGAAAGTAGCTTATGTGAAACATCATACTTTCATGTATCTAATTTCTTTTATGGTCCATTCTATCATTCTACCACATGATATTCTTTGAGAAAGATTTAATCTCCCAAGTGAATTGTCATTAATGGTTCTGAATGGCCAGTCAACATCCTTTCTCTATAAATGTCTTGTCATCATCCCATTACCAAATTTTATTAATGACAACCATGTTATAGATACTAGTTATATTTCTATGAGGCTGACTCCACATATCAATTGCACTATGCAATCTTGATTATCCAAATTCATTCTAATGTGTTACAACAAAAATATTGGACTATACAAACACACTACCCTAAAAAAATATAAATAAAACAACATTAAATAAAAATCCTAACTACATGATGTTATTTAGTACCTTATATTTTTCTCTTGGTTACTATGATGGATGATAAATATTAATGACAATAAGGCCTAAACCTATAACCGTTTATACACCCTAGTAAAATGGTTCCCTATAAAGCTTTTAAAATAATTCTACCTTGTTTAAAAACATCATGAATAATATAGGGTATTTTCCACCTTATGCAGAAATTTTCTATCATAGAGTAATATTACTCACTCAAGATAAGATTGTTTAGATTGTAAGTTATGGTCATGCCATGTTTTTTGAATTAACTTGTTAATCTCCTATGTCCATTATTATTTTTATATATTTTATCCATCTTGACTAACTCTATTAATATTTGTTTCAATGAGTCATGATCACCCAAACTCATACTCATTAAAATGCATAGACTAAGAACAACATATTCCATAGGCATAACTACATCAATACCCTAAACCAACTAAAAGGGAGTGAATCCTATTTCATGTTTATAATTTGTCTTTTATTTATATAAAATTGTATTATTGTGATCCTTCCAATTATCCCTTTGAACATTGCACATATTCATTAGCATTTTACCCAATACCATTTTCAATGCCTTAGCTTGCCCATTTGCTTATAGATGATAAGTTGTGCTCTTGTGGTATGATATCATAAATTCTTCAGTAAGATTATTAACTATGTTGTTGATGAATTGAGTACTTATATCACTAACCAATTGGATTAAACATCCAAAAACATTATGACATTCTCTTGAAAAAATTAATGACATCTTTTGCATCATAACTTGGTTCATAGCAACTTCCACCCATTTTATGAAATATTCATTAATAATAATTATATATCTCACATGACTGAATTTGATTAGAGTTATATCCCTATAAAATAAATTCCCCATAATTTAAATAGTTTTTTTGATATCATTGGCACTAAGGGCATCTGATCATAATGATTGAGGTTTCTTAATCTTGATCAAACATTGTAGTGTTTCTCCACCCTATGCACATCATAAAATAAATTTAGCCACCAAAGACCACTTTGTAGTATCTTTCTTATTGTGTATTATCCTAAAAAATGACCTCCTATGACTCCTTGATGTGATTCCTAAATAATTTTTGTTCACTCATGTTATAATGCTACTCTATGTAGAACATCATACTTTTTGAACTTATATATAATTCCATTAACGTGGCTATAAAGAATGGCTTATCTAACTATTTGATTTTTATCCCTTTTAACATAGTGAACAAAAAACATTCCTTGTTATAGGAAGTTCAAGATGGATTCCATGTTTTTAGGGATTGAAAAGGATCTTAAAAAGTATGCATATAGATTTTCATCATGTATTTCCTCTAGTTATTCTCCATTTTAGAGCCTACTTAAATGATATAGTCTTACATTATCTCAACCTGACTTCACACTAATTCCAAATTGGAACTATTAAAATAGCTTTATCCACCTGGAGATCCATCCACCAAACATAGGCTTGTTAAATGGGTATTGAAAGGCTTAGTGATTTTTAAATAGCTCAAATGGTGTAGCCAAAAGATAATGCCTAAATTATTGTAAGGAAAAAACCATAGCTAAGTCTTATCTCTTTGCACTCGTATAGTTTTTCTTTACTACCGATAGTACCGATAGTTTTATACTAGCAAAGTGTATTGGATAATCTAACCCACCATCCCTTGTATATGCTAAGATAACTCCTACAATGATACTAGAAGCATCAACATGTACATGGAATGGATTTTTATAATTAGGAAAAACTAATATAGGCATTGCTACCAACCTTTGTTTGAGCTCAATAAATTTTATTTCGCATTCCTATATCCAATCAAACTTTGTATCTTTATCCAATAGTTTTTCTAGTGGCATAGATATGGTTGTGTATCCCTTGATAGATTTTTTTATAATATTTTTTATATGTCAGAAAGGTTCTCACCTCTATAAAACTAGTTGGAGGTGGCATACCCATAATTATAATAATTTTATCCTAGTTAACTATTATTCCATCACTACATATGATGTGACCCAGAATAATACTAAATGATGTTAAAAATAATCACTTCTTCAAATTCAATGAAATTCATAGGGATCAAAACTATTATAGGATTAAACACATCTTTGATAGATGTTCTTTAAAAAAATATAAGACACCCCAATCATCCAAAAATACTTCAAGAAAATCTTGA